>CM064870.1:45862112-46434117 GCA_032719365.1 Prinsepia uniflora | reverse complement strand
TATATGTTTTTTATATGTTTTCTATATGTGATTCTTTTATTTGATTTATGATCTTGATAGTGTACGATTTTGCACGGTTTTCGAGGTATTTACGGTTTTTGCACATTTTGCGAGATTCCCAATAATGTTGTGATTTGACCATGGTTTAAATGATTTAATTTCGGGAAGTGAAATATGATTTGATTTCAATGATTTAAAACGGATTTTGGAAAATTTATTTCGAGCTTGAAGCCCAGTTCAGAAAAATGGTTTTGATAAACGAGATTTCGCGTTTTAGAATCGGATTTCCGGATGACGATTCGAGATTCGGGTTGGAACTTGATAAGTGGATTTCCGGGTTTGGGTTCGGAATGGTTATTCCGGATGCTAGCTTACAGAATGATGGTTTCGGATTCGGATTTGGAAATGGATGCTAGATATAGTTCTGGGTTTGGATTCAGAATCCTGATGAGATTGCGGATTCGGATTCGGAAATGGATAATGATTTTCAAACGGTTTTCAGATTGGATTTGCTGGATCTCGTTATTGGGTTTAAAGACCTGGATATGATATGACGGGACGGGCCCAGATTGGGTTTAAAGACCGGATTGAGTTTAAAGACTCGGGAGTTTAAAGACTCGGATATTGATATTTCCCCCGTAGGCCTATTGAGTTTAAAAACTCGGGAGTTTAAAGACTCGGATAGATCCAGCAGGTTCGATAGATGGATATGTGGTTTTCAAATGTGTTTGGATTTCATTGATTTTTTGATGATGATGGTTTTCAATAAAGTTTTTTTTTTTTTTTTATGTTTTGGGCTCTGCCCGGACGAAATGGCTTTCGATGGTTTTGGGCTGAGGCCCGGGATTTGAGAAAAGGAACCTGTGTTTCGGTTTTTCTTACATGGTTTGCTTAGCCTAAATATTGAATGGTTTTATGACATGGATTTGATATGCATGCATTGGTTTTTAATTGGAGGATATAAATGTACTTGTTTTATGAACTGTTTTTAACCTTATACTTTCTTTTTGTCCACTCACAGTCTTTTCGTGTTTTTGATACCCTCTAGGTTGTTGCGGTGCAGGCTGTTGGTCGAGAGAGACGGAGACATCACATACGTGACCCACAGTAGAGTCTGCGCGCTCTGGGAAGTTTCGGAAGTTTTGAACGGTTCAGTCAAGAATCCTTTGTACCGACTTACGTGTCACATGGAGGATTGGACGTCAGTTTAGCCTTCATGTCACTCGTAAGTTAGACGGGAGCATGACTTAGCCCTTAATCCTGGGGGATTGGGGGCGGGGTCTTGTCACAATGCTCAGCCAAATGGCATCATCTCACTGGACTCGTCCAGAGTTATCCACCAACTCATCCACTACCCCGGCTGCACCTAGCAGCACCAGCTCGAATCCGGCCGTAAGTCGGCCCAAGCCACAATGACTACTATACCACAAACCCCAAACTCACGGTTTCCAGATTTAGCACTTGCCCTGGGGTTCTCACTCAGGTACTCACAATCCAAAACAGTCGTCCTACGGAGTTCCTCAAATCATCCTCGTCATACGGGTTATCCAAACCCGCGACAGTCACTGGTTCACAACAACCTTACCACTCAAGTCGTCCCACCTGACTAAGATCATCCCTTATCGTAACTCTCCACACTAATGTCAACCAGTAACCACTACTCAGCCAGACTGCCCAATGGTCACAAATCCACTCACCAACCGGCTCAACAGGCTACTAACCGACCCTATGGTCCTAACAATCGAGCATAACCAGCGTCAAATATGCTGAAGACTCCAGTCCTAAATCGCCAAACGTCATACCTCGCACTGCGTATCGAGCGACTATCTCCCTGGCAATAACAATCGCCGCTAGCTAACCACTAACAAACGTACGGTCACTATCGCGTCCAGGTTGATGATAGGCGGTTTCGCGTCGAGACATCACATTCATAGTAAACATCACAACACCCACAAAAACGAACCAACGTCTCTGGGTACCAAACCTCGCGCAGAGAGCACAAAACCTGCTCTGATACCATTTTGACAGGACCCGCCCCAATTCCCCTCGATTGAGGGCTAAATCATGTTCCCGTCTAACTTACGCATGACACGAAGGCTAAACTGATGTCCAACCTCCATGTGACACGTAAGTCGGACAAGGGATTCTCGATCCAACTGTCCCTAAAAGTATCCGGACATCCCAGAGTGCGCCGAATATACTGTGGATCGCGGGTGTGATGTCTCCGTCTCTCTCGACCAACAGCCCGCATTGCTACAACCTAGAGGGTATCGAAAACAAAAAAAGACTGTGAGTGGCCAAAAATAAGTAATAAGTTCAGAAAATAGTTATCAGAAAACAATATTTACATTTATACCCCTCCATTTAAAAATCAATGCATGAATATCAAATCCATGTCACGAAACCATTTCCTATCCAAAATCATCAACGAAAACCAGAAACATTTCCTTTCAACTAAATCCATAATTCAAATTCAGGCCTCATCCTTAAATCACAATTCAATCTCAAACACGGAAACTCAGTCCCAAAACTCATCATATCTAATCATCCGGGTCACTGCCCATAACATCTGAAAACTAGTGAAAACCATGTGAAAAACATCAATCATACGAGAGTTTACTGGATCTCAAGTGCGCCCGAGTCTTTAAACTCAAAACCATGCATAATAACTAGGCCTTCCCGGGATATCAACGAGTCTTTAAACTCAAAAAAAAAAATCACAGGCCTCAGTGGGGGTATCACAATAACCGAGTCTTTAGACTCAAAACATATACCGAGTCTTTAAAGTCAAAACATATCAATCCAGGGCCCTCCCCCCGTCAATCAATCCGAGTCTTTAAACTCAAAACTAGATCCAGCGGTTTTTCTTTTCTTTTTCCGGGTCTTTAAAACCAAAAACCGTTTTTTCAATTAACAGTGAAATACCACAGAAAATCCTTATCCGAATTCGCAACAATGATTTTGTAAGCTAGCATCCGGAACCATCATCCGGGAACCAAAATCCAGATTCCTTTTCCAAGTCCCAAAACCAAATCCGAAATCTCATTCTGAAATCCAGTTTCAAAATCGAAAGCTCGTTTATCGAAATCTCAGAAACAGGGCTCCAGGCCCGAAATCACTTTTCTGAAATCCATTTCAAATCCTTGAAATCAAATCATATTTAAATCCGAGAGTCAAATCATTTAAAACCATGATCAAAGCACAATAGAAATCGAAGAACCTCGTAAACCGTGCAATTCCGTAAATATCTCGAAATCTGTACAAAACCGTAAATCATCAAGAACATAAATCAAATACATAGAATCACGTTATAGAAAACATATATAAAAACATATATGCATGCATCAAGAGTTAGAAAGCAAAGTCCACTCAAATAACCATTCCACCGCTGCCTCGATACGCATTCACCTATGCCGTTGTCGGCCAATCCACTATCACACGGCTCTTCCCCGAACCTGTCCAAATCCCATAATAAGGTCACTATCTACCTCACAATTGATCATACTTAAGCCCGGTAATTTTCCCTGAAATTTTAACTATTTTTAAACGAGCCCTAAAACTTTCGGACATTCCCGAAAACTATCGAGACGATGTCCGATTCACTCGAAACCAATCCCATAATATTTGTTACATCGAATGCTTTTAAAAGTCGTGTTGACAACTTCCCCATGAACAGTTGCCACAGCGCCCTCATGCGCCTTCCCAAAGTAAGCTGCGCGTGAGGCCACCTCACGCTCAGCTACTATTCATTCATCTTCAAGCTCTGTTCGTCCGTGGTTCTAAACCAGTTCGAACCGACGCAGGCCGGTTTGACGTCGATTTTCGGTCTGATGTTTTCAATCCTTTTTAAGCCTACAAGTTTCGTCCACCTATTTCCTATTCAACTACAATCTCAGAACACGAAACTAACATCGAAACATACCTTTCAAATAGAGAATTCAAAAATCAGTTCCTCCTCCTTGCTGTTCGTAGGATTCTGACCCACTGTTGGCCATGATTCTGGTTCCAAACAATTCCTAGGAGTTCCAAGAACCTCATCTAAGCACCAAATTGGATTATCAGTCTCTAGAATTCATGCTGCCATTTTTAATTTCAGAACTGGTTTCCACGGGAGAAAACAGCCTTACCCTCCACTGTCAAGTCTCATCGTGACCCCACTAGCTTCATCTCGCCTTCGTTTTTATCTTGTAGTCAGAAAACACCAGCTAAGGCTGAACTTTGAGAGGTTTGGATATGTTGAATTTCACAGGCCTCTGTCTTCTCGCGAATCGAGGCCACTGTTCACGACCACTCACAACGGTGGCACCGCCCTTCTACTCACCTTCCATTCTCTGTATTTTCATTTGCAATTCAGTTGCCAAATGACGAAGATCAAGGGAAATTGGGAAAGGTCCACTCTGTTTTTCCTTTCTGTTTTTCTTCCCTGAACCAAACCGTAAGAACGTTTTAAAAACAAAAGTAAGGCGGCTGAACAGGTTTCTAAAATTCTCTAGATTGGGCCAGGTGTCCAATAGTCTGTGGCTTTCCTCCTCACAGTAGCCACATGTCCTTTCATCATTGGGCACAGATCCCAAGGCCCCAAATGACCCAAATGCCCCTTGAATGACAAATAAACATTTTGCCCTTCGTATTTCTAGATCCGTAACTTTGTCGTCCGAACTCCAATCAACACATGCCGCCTGTCGTTGTATTCAGGAGATCGAGACCTATCTAACGGTCCTTGAAATGCGTGAAAATTCCATGTCGTTTGAAAATTCAACAAATTGCCCCTTTTAAAACAAATTACCGAATTACCCTTGAACTTCCGAACTTCATAACTTTATCCTAGGATGTCAGAATCGGACGTGTCACTTGTCTATGAACTCATGACGTCCCGAACTACGTCACGGTCATCGGTCAAAGTCCTTTTGACCGTCCGAAAGAAAAGTCATTATTTTTGCCCATTCCAAGGGCAAAATCGTCATTTTGCACCGTCCGTTCGAAATCGTCCAACTAATCACCGATTAATTTACTAATCCGTCATTAACCACTAATCTAATCCCGATTTCCTGGATGGGTCGTTACAGTTACTACGAAGCCAAGTTAAGATGGGTCCGGCAAGACGTGCTGGGGATGCTATCCCCTTCGTGGAGGAGCTCACTAGAGGATGCCTTCCTTTGGATTGGAGGGTGGAGACCCAGCATGGCCTTTTATCTCTTCTACTCCAAGTCCAGATTGCAGTATAGAAGTTGGAGAAGTGATTGCAGGATCGCACAAGCTCAGGTAAGGTTCTCACTCAACCTAACAACACTTGCACACACTAGCTGAATGAAGATTGTATCGGGATTAGCTCATGTTTAGTATAGGATTATTGTGCTTGTTTGTTTTACTGTTTTATTGATCAATGGAAGAAGATGATAATGATTGAATGGTGAATGCAATCACTCTACACTGATGCACACCACCTGTTTGCTAAATGTCCTCACACAGTTTTAGCACTCAAGTTCAATCTGAATCTTTTCATAGTGTTCATACAATTGATTATAGGAGAATACATGCACCTCACCCCGTACATTCACACACTCCTCACACCTTAGATGCTCTCACACTCAACATCCAATAAGAGAATGACACCTAGCTAGTTAGTTACAAGTTTGCTTGATTACCAAGCAAACCTCACATCTTTCCTCACAGTTAGAGCTTCATTTAACAACTCACACACACATACACACACACACACACACACACACACACACACACACACACACACACACACACACACACACACACACACACACACACACACACACACACACACACACACACACACACACACACACACATATCTTACCTATCCTTCTAGAATTGATTACTCTGCTGTCATTCCTTCCACGTGGATAGTTTACACATCAACAACCCCTCCTAAACTGTTCACTGGACTCACTCCAACTAACCCTCGAAGATAATTGAATCTAGCTTTTGAAAGAGGCTTTGTGAAAATATCTGCAATATGAGCTTCAGATTTGCAGTAGAGTAGTGTAACTTCCCCATTCTGTATTGCTTCTCTAATGTAGTGCACCTTCCTGTTTATGTGTTTTGTTTTCTGATTGAAAACAGGATTCATAGCCATAGCAATGGCTGATTGATTGTCACACATCACCTTTGTAGGTTCTTGTTGTTCTTCACCAAAATCTTTTAGAACAAACCTCAACCAAATGGCCTGTGTTGTTGCTTCACAAGCACTGACAAGACTCGTCCCAAATCCCTCGGGATTAACTTGGGATGTGCCTGCTCCCGTCTGACACGAAGTGTCAGATCAGGGATATTTCCGTCCTGTGCCCAACCGGGGCATTCAAAGTATGCCAGGATCCGAAGGAGGAATGCGATGTCTCATCTTTACTACAGCCCGCATCCGCGATCAACCGGAAAGACATTCAAAATACAAAAGCTATGAGTAGACAAAATAATATTTTATAAAAACATTTCATAAAAGACCTTTATGCCCTTCGTTAAAACATATGCATGCATTCCAAAACCATTTCTAGGGTTCATGCCCGGTCCCCATAAACCGTCATAAACTATAAAACCGTTTGGGCCTTGGCCCGAAATCTGTAAATCAATACATGGGACCTCCGCCCAAACCAAAATACGTGGGAACTCGTCCCAAAGCCATATCATATGGGTCTTAGCCCAAAACCAATACGCGTGGGTCTCAGCCCAACGCCGTCTCAGTGAAAACTCGTACACATATACATAGATACATATATAACCCATCCTAGGAACTTCCGGAGAAGATGCCAACTCGGGGCACACAACTCTTAGGGAACACATACCCGATATAGTCATGATGTCTCTATATATATAAGTATGCATACTACTCGGGGTCTCACTCCGAGTCTTCTCCCAAGAATTCTCCATCTGAGAGGCTCTATCTTCGGACCTAGTCTGATCATCTCTCCGGAATCTGGTCCGGGACCACATCATAACGCCTACTTCTGGAACGGGATCCCTATGGGGATACCCACTCTGGTATGTGGATCGTGACTCTCCAGGTCGACGTCTGGAGGAGACCAATCAATAAACACATAAGGAGGGTATATACATACCAGTATACAAAACCATAAAATAGGACTCAAGCCCGATTACACAAAGAAAATGGTCCTCCAGCCCGAACATAAGACTCAACAGGGCCTCCAGCTCGATTTCACAATAACTGGGCATCGAACCTGAACTCGTAAATCAACTGGGCATCGAGCCCGATATCTCAGGGTCAGTCATGATCCCGATCATAGCGATTCGTGCAACCATCAATCTAGAACCGCTCACAATTCTGATATGTCGTCGTGAACACATCAATGCCGCGACCATCTCGAGACCATGGTGCACACGATACCAATCGATCCTCTAAACCGTCAGCACTCCGAAGTCGAGCCTCCAGTGGCTGCTCAACATCGTCCGTCGCCGTGCACACACCACCCGTCGCGACCACGACTCAGACCCGTAGGTGATCAATAGGGTCTCATGCCCGAGTCAATACCAAATCCAAATGGGTCTCATTCCTGGTTTTACCTTTTCAAAACCATTTCATGAAAACTGAAAGCGTAAGCGCGTATAAGCACATATAAAACCTGAAAATCTCGAAGTACTTGCCCATACATAAACACACACCAAAATGCACTCAAGGCATCACAAAACATACATTAAAACATATAGAAAACATTTATGCATGCATCGATTTCAGAAAGAATGTCCACTCACAGACCGTCCTCTTTGCCGCCTCGATACGCGTGTAGTACGGTTCTTCTGGGTGAATTGTCGTCACCGGGACGTCCAAACCTGTCCAAATCACTTTAGAGGGTTACTAACTACTTAATTAACCCCTCACTAAAGCCCCATAATTTTCTGAGATTTTTAGCTATTTTTAAACGCGCACTAAAACCTTCGGATAGCCCGAACTATATCAAGACGATGACCGATCAACTTGAAACCAGTCCCAAAATGTTCGTTACATCGAATAGACGATTTCACATATTGGAACCTCCCTCAAATTCCTCATCACACGTCCATACGTTCCCCAAGATGGCCCTGCGCGCGGGCCTCACGCTCCACTGCGCAGGGTCATCCCGTTCTCCAGCCGACCGGTCCGATATGGCCGGTTCGATTTTCTCTGCAATTTCGGTCTAACTGGACAGTCATGACCGGTCCAGCCCTATTTCTTCCTTGTTTTTCATCCGTTCTTCTCCTAATCAATTCCATTCTCTTTAATTTGGTCCTAGAAACCTAACTAAATGATTTAAAAAATCTAAAACCCACTAAAATCCCTAAACTCAATTTTGCTCCCACGGTTCAAACATCTAAGTTCCTCCTAGGGCT
The DNA here is from genome assembly GCA_032719365.1 of Prinsepia uniflora. NCBI lineage: Eukaryota > Viridiplantae > Streptophyta > Magnoliopsida > Rosales > Rosaceae > Prinsepia > Prinsepia uniflora. Next base: position 46,425,765 of record CM064870.1, on the reverse strand, counting down.
TCCTCAGTCTCCAAACTTCCTCAAAATCATTATAATACCTTCCTAGTAACCCTATAAGCTCAATACAATCCATTAAAAACATCCATAACGATTGAACCCAAAGAAAATGGAATTTGGACAAAACCGATACCTTTGGGTCGAGTTGTCCCCCACCGTCCACGGCGGCGCTCCCTTGGCCAGCCACCACATCCATCTGGTCCTCACTTCATCCTCTTAGGTCTCACAAATGATCAAAGGGTTGAAGGGTTTGGATTTGGGGTGAAGGTTTTTGATCGGGTTTTGGGTTGGTGAGGGAAAATGATCGATGAAGGGGAATGGGATATGCATGAAGGAAAGATGATGGGGAATGGATGAATGACACCTGTCATTCATCCATTGGGGCTGAGAAAGATCTGGGGCCCACTAAATGCCAAATAGGCTTCCGTCTCGAAAAATGTGCAATAGTGCACTCAAACTTCCGTGAACCGTAACTTCTCCGTCGAACGTCCGAATTCGACGTGCCGCCTGTCTACGGATTCATATCGTCCTGATCTACGTAACAGTCCTGGGCCCTCGGCCATCTGAGCTCTTGGGTCAAAAGTTAATCGTTGGCCCATATTCAACCAAATTACGAAAATACCCCCAAACTTATGATCATCATAACATCTTCCACGGATGTTGAAATTGAACGTGCCACGTGTCTATAAACTCGTGAAGTCCCGAACTACATCATAGTCATCGGCGGAAGTCCATTTGACCATCAAAACAAAAAGTCAACATTTCGCCCATTCTAGGGGCAAAATTGTCATTTCGCCTTGAACGTCTATTCATCCTCGTATAATCCCCGATTAGTCTCGCTCATCCATCATTAATCCTTAATTAATCCCATTAATTTGGATGGGTCGTTACAAGCACTCACATACTCAGCTTCAGCTGTAGATAATACAATGCTAGATTGTTTGACTGAAGCCCATGAAAACACCCCACTGCCAAAACTGAAAACATAGCCTGAAGTGCTCTTGCTGTCATCAATTGAACCTCCCCAATCAGTGTCACAGAATCCAAGTAAAACAACTGCTTTTCCTTTCTTGTATTCCAATCCATAGTTCAATGATCCTTGCACATATCTATGCACTCTTCTTGCTGTTCCAAGATGTTTGTTGGGTGGATTGTGCATGAACCTAGCCAAGAGACTTGAGGCATATATAATATCAGGTCTGGTGGCAGTGAGATACATCAGACTCCACATAATCTGCCTATATAGCTGTTCATCTACTACCCCACTCCCATCTTCCTTCTGCAGTTTTTAATTAGCTGTAAGGGGTGTTCCTGCAGCTTTACAGTTCTTCAAACCAAATTTGTTTAGCAGCGTTTCTGCATATTTTCTTTGGTGAATGTAGATACTAGAATGAGATTGTAGGATTCCCATTACAAGGAAATGATGTAGCAGACCTAAATCTGTCATTTCATACCTCCTTATCATTTCAATTTTGAATTCCTTCAGCATTTCCTCACTGTTACCAGTGTATATGATATCATCTACATAAATTGTAACAATCAAGGTCCCCACATCTTGATTTATCCTGAGATATAGTGTTGCTTCACTTGTGCTTCTCTGGAATCCACAACTCAACAGATAAGAATCAATTTCCCCATACTAGGCCCTTGGTGCCTGTTTCAATCCATACAGAGCCTTGTGCAACCTGCAAACCTTCTCCTCCTGTCCCTCGACCTCATAACCTTCTGGTTGTTGCACATAAACTTCTTCCTGTAAAACACCATTCAGAAAAGCTGATTTGACATGAAGTTGATATAACTTCCACTGTTTCTGTGCAACCAAAGCAATCAATGTCCTGATTGTATCTAACGTTGCCACTGGGAAAAAGGTTTCATTAAAGTCAATCCCTAGCTTATGAGAATAACCCTTAGCAACTAATCTTGCTTTCTGCTTTTGTACTGAACCATCAAGGTTTAGTTTGGTTTTATAGATCCACTTAACACCACTCACAGATTTCTTATGTGGTTTCTCAACCAACTCCCATGTCCGTTTCTTTTCTCTCATTTCAAGCTCATTGTCCATGGTCTTCTGCCAAGCTTTGTCCCTGGCAGCATCTAGGTAGTTCTCAGGCTCTATAATGCTCCTGTGACAGCTTGCATACACATCACTTAAGTCCCTGTGCTTAGGTTGAGTCATTTCAGGGGAATTAGGATCAGAATGATCCTGATCAACTGGTTCCATAAGAACAGGTTCAACTACTACTTCATCCTGTTCTTGGACCTGTCGTTGATTATGTCAAAAACACTGATGATTCACAGTCAACCCTTCTTCTCTTTCTGCTGCTTCATTCCAACTTCACTTTGCCCCTTCATCAAATTCCACACTTATGGAAACCACAATTTTGTTAGTTTGAAGGTTGTAGAGCCTATACCATTTTTTAGGGCTCCCATATCCCATGAATACACACTTTGTTCCTTTCTTGTCTAACTTCTGTCTTAACTGATCTGGTATATGGGAATAGCATATGCATCCAAATACTCTGAGATGTTTGACACCAGGTTTTCTTCCTGTAAACTTCTCAAATGATGTCTTTCCATCTAGGGATCTTGTTGGACATCTGTTTTGGAGGTAGCATGCAGTGTTTATTATAGCATCACCCAGGTACTTCTTAGGTACATTCTTCTCTTGCACCATTGATCTGGCCATTTCCACCAGTGTTCTATTCTTCCTCTCAGCCATACCATTATGCTGTGGTGAGTATGCAACTATCTGTTGCTTGCTTATCCATGTTTCTTCACATAATGATTGAAAATCCTTTGTCAAGTACTCTCCACCTCTATCACTTTTGATGTTCTTAACCTTGTATCCACTTTGCAACTCCACCATCTTCTTAAACTTCTTGAAAACACCAAGTACACCTGACTTGTGTGTAAGAAAGTAAAACCAGCACATTCTAGTATAATCGTATATGAAGGTGAGAAAATATATGTTACCTTCATTAGTTGTCTCCTGCATTGGCCCACACACATCTGTGTGAATCAGTTCAAGTGGCTCAGATGCTCTCCAAGCTGGTTCCTTATCAAATTGTTTAACATGCAGCTTCCCTGCCACACAGCGTTCACACACTTCACCTTTTGCTTGCAGCATAGGTAGTCCCAATACCATATCCTTTTGCTGTAACAACTTCAAACTCTTGAAGTTGAGATGTCCAAATCTCCTGTGCCATAACTCAGAGGCTTCACACACAGTTTTCCTCATGGCTACTGGATTAACTGATTCAAATGACAAAGGAAAGCATCTGTTCCTGGTCATTTGAACCTTAGAAACCTTCCGAGTCAGGGCATTGTCTTCATAAATGTCCACAGCGTGATCTCCAAACACCAAGAAATAACCGTGTTCAATCATTTGACCCACACTTAGTAGGATTTCATCCAGTCCAGGTAATAGTATTACCTCCTTGATGTGTCTTTCTCCCTGTTTAGTTTGAATCACCAGTGTTCCTTTCCAAACTACCTGCACAAGGTTTCCATCACCCATCTTCACTTTAGCCTTAACAGTTTTGTCAATGTTGATTAGTAGTGATTCTTGCCCTGTCATATGATTGCTACAAGCATTGTCAAGGTACCACTTGCTATTGTCCTTGACTGCTACAGCATTGCAAGCATTGAACAGATTAGGTGTTGTGTCAATGACTTCTTGTGCCATATTTCCTGCTGGTTTCTATGTACAATCCTTTGCCATATGACCAAACTTTTGACAATTGTAACACTTAACTCATCCCTTAAACCAACAATTTCCATAGTGGTGTCTTTCACATTTCTCGTACAGAGGCTTGGACGCAAGGTATTCACCCTTGTTAGTACCAGACCCTGAACTAGAACCTATTCCAGAACCCTGATGAGAATTTTGCTTTACTGAATTGTTCCTTTGGTTCTAGTTCTTGGTACCTTTGAACTGTTTCTTATTCTTCCATCGATTTGGACCCTGATTTGATCTATTGGACATAGATAAGCTAGCCAGGGCTTTGTCTAGACCTTCATCTGTGTGCATCTTTAACCTTTGATCAAAGACTCTTATTGAGGCCACAACACTTTCCACATTTATAGTGTCAATGTCCCTTGTTTCTTCAATAATGGAGACTATAGGATCAAATGGTTTGGTAAAGCTAATTAAGATCTTTTGAGCTAGACGTTTTTCTGTAATTTCCTCCCCGTATGTTCTCATGTTGTTTACAATAACATAAAGCCTAGACAGATACACATATAGAGTTTCATCCTCTTTCATTATAGCATACTCAAAGTCTCTTCTAAGAGATTGCAACTTAACTAATCGTACCTTAGAGTCTCCTCTGTATTCTCTTTGTAATATATCCTAAGCATCTTTAGCCTCGACTTCATTTTGAATTTTGGGAAAGATTTCACGTGTGACTGCGTTTTGAATCAAACTGAGTGCCTTGGCATCCTTGACACTATCAGCATAAGTTAGTCTGATCACAGTTTGAGCAGCAGCAATCCTTCTAGTAGCTTCATCCATTCTTGGTGGTTCTGGAAGTCCAACTTCGATATACTCCCAGAGATTGCAAGCAAGGAGTATGGTTCTCATCTTCACTCTCCAGAAGTCATAGTTGCTCCCGTTAAAGAATGGAATCTTCAAGTCACCTCCATGTTCTGCCATTGCAGATGTTGCTTCAATCTTCAATTACGAGTCAGGTTCTATTTTGCGTGTACGCCCGAGATGCAGATCGAGCCTACTCTGATACCATATTGAAGTTGTAGAGGTGATTGCAGGATCGCACAAGCTCAGGTAAGGTTCTCACTCAACCTAACACCACTTGCACACACACTAGCTGAATGAAGATTGTATTGGGATTAGCTGGTGATTAGTATAGGATGATTGTGCTTATTTGTTTTACTGTTTTATTGATCAATAGAAGAAGATGATGATGATTGAATGGTGAATGCAATCACTCTACGCTGATGCACACCACCTGTTTGCTAAATGTCCTCACACAGTTTTAGCACTCAAATTCAATCTGAATCTTTTCACAGTGTTCATTCAATTGATTCTAGGAGAATACATGCACCTCACCCGTACATTCAAACACTCTTCACACCTTAGATGCTCTCACACTCAACATCTAATAAGAGAATGACACCTAGCTAGTTAGTTACAAGTTTGCTTGATTACCAAGCAAACCTCACATCTCTCCTCACGGTTAGAGCTTCATTTAACAGCTCACACACATACACTTATCTGTCCTATCCTTCTAGATTAGATTGCCATGCTGTCATTCCTTCCACGTGGACAGTTTACACATCAACATGCAGCTTAAGCTCAAATCACCGACTTGATCCGAGTAGGCTTTACTAGTAGCAGTACCGAGAGTGATGACGTAGCTAATCTCTCGTCGCATCAGCTCTCCCAGGTGGACCAACTGCAGAGGAGCACTATTACGGAGGAAAGGGATATCACCGAGAAGATGGCGAAACAGTGGGAGAGCGTGGCTAACATGTCAATGGTGAAGCACGCACATGTCATTTTCTGAATTTATTATGAGTAGTAGTGGTGCTAATTCGGGGACTAGTGATCATGATCACCAAGTTGAAGAAGAACGAGTTAAGTCGACTCTAGTATCCAAGGAGCAACGCTTGGCGGAGATTTTGGGGAGGGCGGATGGGCTGCTGCTCCAAAGTTCAAATGCTGAAAGCCATCATGCAGATTCTGACTCCAATCCAGGCTGTCCATTTCTTGATTGTTGCTGCTGAGTTGTACTTGAGGGTTCATGACTGGGGTAAAAACAAGGACGCCAGCAACGGCAACAGTAGCAGTACCAAGACCACCCATGACTACCAATGAATCACAGTTTCTCCTTCACCGTACAATGATCTGTTTTTTCGATTTCCGAGTTCTTCAATTATGAAAATGGAGACCGGTTAAGTACATCATAACAAGTAAGTAAAGCTACCTTTAATCCAGTTAGCCAGTTGGCTTCTTTAAGTTTGTTTACTCATTTTCCATTTAAATCCTCTGAGAACATGCAAAAGGTCTAACCTCCAAGTGCCAATGGAAGCTATGCCTCGCGCATTCGAGCAAGCTATTTAAATATATATGGAGATGGAGGTGGGAGATAGATAGCACCTGGAAAATGGAAAGCTTCCCAACAAATTTTGATTCCCATATTTCTTCTGCTTTATGGCCTGAATACCCAGCAGAGGAAGCCACAATCCGGTCGCAATATTCGAGAGACAAGACAATATCAACTTATTCACAAGAACCACTCGTTTAAGCAAGATCCATAGGGTCAAAGTTGGCCATATTCAGCCCAACACATATAGACTGGCCCAATTCAGGGGTAGAACCGGATTGGATCCTGTGGCAATTCTCAAAATTTGAGATGGTAATTCTAAAAATTCCCAGCGAAAAATAGAAATGTCTCTTAAGTTATCATAATATGTGGTAGATATATCCATATAATTTGAGGAATCAAACAGAAATAGAATGAGACTGATTACCTATAGAAATAGAATGCTTAGTTTTGCCAATGTTTTGGATGATGGAAATAGCGAGTAAAAGTTTGGAACTTTGAAATGTAAGGTGTCTTCCTGGTACAAGTATTTGTAGAAAACTGTCGTTCAATTATTTTCACACTCGATCGTTTTGATTCGTTCAAACCTAGGGGTGGGCACGGTTCGGTATGGTACAAAATTGATCGATACTAGAACCATACCATTTAATTTTAATCGGTACGGTACGGTTCGGTATTCAATATTTTGAAAGTGAAACCAGATCGTACCGTACCAATTAAGTTCGGTACGGTTTCGGTATGGTTTCGGTTTTGAGCCAAAATTTTGTTTGTGATTATAAAGCAAGGAAAAGACTAAAGAAAAAGTAAAACTACATTTATGAAGGACTTAAGTTTTCAAATATGTATTGAAAAAGTTGCACTAAGTTGAAGATATCAACTCTTAGAAGCTAAATTAAGACATGTATGGTCATATCAAGTCTTGAAGAATGCCTAATAAACCAATAAGAAATAAATTTAATTATTAAAAAAAATATTCTAATTCGGTACGGTATCGGTACGGGACGGTTTTTTAAAATATCGATACCGAAACCGTACCGAATTATATCGGTACGGTTTCGGTACCGTACCAATCATACAACGGTTTTACTATTCGGTTTTTTTCGGTATGGTTTGATCTGAAATGGTACGGTTTCGGTATTTTGGTTCCATGTGCCCAGCCCTATTCAAACCTGATTCCTTGTAACTATCTCTCCTTCGTGAGAGCACCTCCATCTCCTTCGTGAGATCTAGCCTCTGCTGTGAGATTATCCCTTCAGATATCTTACCCTAATTAATTCCCAATTCCCTATCTTTCAGCCCTTATCTTCGATCAAATTTCACTGCGACGAGCAAACACAAATATGGCGAGTGAGGAAGAAAGCGTCGTGAAGGTGCCGCTGGATCTGATACGGCTCTGCTTCGAAGATCTCTTCTACGTCAAGCTTCGCTCCGCCTACGAGCTCCATGGTACACTTCATGCACGTCTCCACACTGTCATGTCTCTCACTCTGCTCTAAATTAGGTTTTATCTGCTATTGGTTTGTTCAAATTGGGGTTTTAAATTCAAAAGTGGCTAAGCAATTTAGGGTTTAAATAATTCAAATTTCTTGTTTAATTGTTTAATTGTCGTGGTCCATTAGTAGCCTCTATGTGCATTTGGATTCATTCTGTATGTGCATACTGGTTCTGCCTATTGCTTGGGAAAAGAAAATCATTACAAAAAAAAAACAGTATTGCATTTGGTACAAGGTAAAATTCAGCTATTCTAGAATATGAAGTGTACACCGCTGTGGTTGAAATGAGGATACTATGTTGGAATTGTCAGGGCATCGGTGGTTACCTGACAATTCACAACCTAGAAGAGCATAATAGATTGCTTCGACCAGATATTATTGTACTCTTGGAAACCAAAAATAAAAGTTCTCGAATTCAATACTTGAAAAGATGTTTAGGGATGGATTTTATGCATGCTGTGGAACCTCGGGGGCTTAGTGCGGGTATGTGTGTTCTGGAAAATTGCAGCGCAGGTTGAATTAATTAAATATGTGGATTTTTTGATTGAAGTCCTTGTTAATGATGATGAAACATGCACTAAGTGGAGATTATTTCGATTTATGCTAGTACAAATGATAGTATTAGATTGAGGCAATGAGACACACTAAGAAAACGACTAGAAAGGGAGTCTGATGCCTGTTTACTGTTGGGGGACTTCAATGATATTCTTGATGCTGGGGAGAAAGAGGGAGGCAACCCTCGCTCAGTGGCAAGTATGAGGGCCTTTTGAAATTTTGTGGCGGATGGGAGGCTCCTGGACTTTGGCTTTACTGGGCACCCATTCACCTGGAGGAACAAATGAGATACTGGATTTGTACAAGAGAGATTGGATTGTGGCTTCGCATCTGAGACATGGCTGTCATCCTACCCTTAGGCACATGTTACCCACATTTTGCTATTAGGGTCTAATCATTCCATGCTTGCTCTTGACACGATGCTTGGTGCCCGAAGGAAACGTGGACGGTTTATTTATGATCCGCGGTGGAACAAGTTGGAGGCATGTAGGGATGTTGTTCAAAGGGAGTGGAGGGTGGATAGGAATGGTTCTCCAAGCCAAAATGTTTTTGAGAAACTGAAATGGGTCCGTAGAGGTTTGGTACATTGGAAAAGAAAGGAAGGTTGCAACTCCCAGAAGCTGATCAAAAAGTTAAAGGACCAGCTCGCTGGATGTTACCAAGTCGTGTGTTTTGATGGCTCGCGGGTGAAGGTGCTGGAGGAAGAACTTAAGAAAGCGGTGACGAATGAGGAAATTTATTGGAAGTTGCAGTCTCGGGTGCACTGGTTAAATAAGGGGGATAAAAATACTAGATTTTTCCATGCTAAAACTGTGAAGTGATGACGGTTTAATAGTATCCGGGGTCTCTACAATGGTGAGGGAATTTGGACAGACTGGGAGGAGGATTTTGGGGTGATTGCTAATGGTTTTTTCCAGGACCTTTTCACAACCTCACTACCCTCCCAATTCCAAGAAGTCACAAACTGCATCGATAAGAGGGTTTCTACCTCAAACAATGCGGCCTTGATTCGGCGAATCACACATGAGGAGGTTCAAAGAGCACTTGTGCAGATTTATCCTACAATATCCCCAAGCCCTGATGGATTTAATGCGAGCTTCTACCATAAGCATTGGGGCCTAATTGGAAATGAGGTAATCCATGCTGTTTTGTATTTCTTTCAGACTGGATATATGTTGAGGCAGTTTAATTTCACATACTTGGCTTTAATCCCTAAGGTTGCTAGACCGATGAACATGACACAATTTCGTCCTATTTCATTATGTAATGTCATTTATAAAATTATTGCCAAGGTCCTTACCAACCGAATGAAGGGTTTGATGGGGGAGGTGATTAGTGATTCTCAAAGTACTTTTGTGTCAGATCGACAAATTACGAACAATGTTCTTGTGGTCCATGAGTTTTTGCATACAATTGGAAAGAAACGGGGTAAAGATGGTGAGGATATGATGCTTAAATTGGATATGTCGAAGGCCTATGATAGAGTGGAGTGAGATTTTCTCTTGGAGGTTAGGCAAGATTGGGCTTTCACTCGGTTTTCTGTCAATGGATCAAAGAATGTATCACTACGACGTCATTCAGTGCCCTTATGGATGGATCCCCTACTGATATATTCCGGCCCTCTAGAGGCCTTAGGCAAGGTGACCCCCTGTCGCCTTTCCTTTTTGTTCTATGTGCAGAAGGCTTGTCAGCCCTTATCCGCATGAAGACTGAGGTAGGAACCTTTCGGGTATCTCGGTTGCACCTGGTGATTTCTGTGTCACCCATTTATTTTATGCAGACGACTCAGTCTTATTCTCTAAAGCTATTGTGGCGGAGGCAGTGTGTTTGAAGAATATACTGCAACTGTATGTGTCAGGACCCACCCCGATTTCGCCCCGAAACCCGAGGTAAACCCCGCTCCCATCTGACTCCCCGACACAACACGCAAATAAAACTCACTCAACCCAGTCAGACACAGGAGTAACAATGTTCCAAAGTTATCAGGTACAGAGCATAGTACGAAAATACAAGGAAAATAAAAACCGATAAAGTACACGCACACGGAAGACTTTAAACTATTCCGGGGTTCCCCCACGTCACTTCTATGCCTCGGACACTGCCTCGACGTCAAGACCCCGCGCTAGCTCCACAACCTGGAGGGCAAGTTAAAAACAGAAAATGTGAGTGGGCCATAATAAGAGAAAAGTTCTAAAATCCTTTATCAGAAAAACTGAGTTTAACCCTCCGTTTTGAAAACCACATGCATAACCAACATTGTTAACACAGTTATAATCACTTTTCATAAAACATCATAAGAAAAAGAAACACTATAAAACAGTTATGGAAACCATAGCATGAGTATCAGAAACCGTATCATAAACCACAAAGCTCAAATCATCATTTCCCGATCAAACCTGCTGGACCTATCCGAGTCTTTAAACTCCCGAGTCTTTAAACTCAATCCAGGCCTTAATCATATCCGAGTCTTTAAACTCCCGAGTCTTTAAACTCCCGAGTCTTTAAACTCAAGGCCTACGGGGGAAAATCAATATATCCGAGTCTTTAAACTCCCGAGTCTTTAAACTCAATCCGGGTCTTTAAACCCAATCCGGCCGGTCCCCCGTCACATATATCCGGGTCTTTAAACCCAATATCCAGATCTAGCAAATCCAATCCCAAAATCATTGAAAACCATTTACCAATCCACATCCAAACCCGAATCCGAAATCACTGGTCCGATACCCTTCCGGCATCCAGAACCGTCATTCCGAACCCAAATCCGGAAGTCCACTTTCCAATTGAAATCCCAAATCCATGGCATTATTCTCAGAAATCGACATTTCTCGTAAAACGTGCCAAATACCGTACTTCTTCGAAAAACGTGCAACAATGTAAAACCAACAAAGCATATGTGATGAACATAGAAGCATGATTAAAACCATAAAACAAGTATTGAAAATAGTTATGCATGCTCGAGTTTAGAGAAGGGGTCCACTCACAATACCAAGCCCTCAATCGTGTCCCGAACGTCCTGCACGTTCCTCGGCTTCCTCGGGAAATCCCGATCCTGTCAACAACCACCAAATTACGTCACTAACACGTCTACGAGTAACCACCTAAATTCCCTTAAAAATCCTCGGGTCCTAAACGTAACGAACCGGAACCCTAAACCTTCACCCTCGCGGAACTACGTCGATTCGACGTCCGTTTAACCCGAAACCAATTCCAATGGACTCATCACAACTCCTGGACCAAAAACCATATTGACCGTTTTCCCAACCGGCGCCGCACGCGCCCCCACGCGCCGTCCAAAGTGGCTGTACGTGGCCCTCACGCGCCAGCTACAGTAGCACCATCAACCTCGACCTCACTGTGCTGAACCGGCCGCCGTGGCTTGAACCGGCGAGAAGCATTCTCCACCGTCCGGCCACCATTTCCTTCCCTCCTTTCACCCACAGCTTCGTCCAAACACCACGAATCCATTCCTCAACTCCTTTTGGTTCGATTCCACTCCCAGCTTCACGACTGAAGCTCGAACCAGACGGTCCTCAAACCCCTGTTTCACGATCCTTCTACTCCGGTCACCTCCCGTCACGGTAGCGACACCAGACTCTTCCTAGGGTCTCACTGAACCTAGACCAACCTTTCTATACCGTGGACTCAGCCCCAAACTCGACGACTCTAAGTTCGAAGTTCACGGCCGAAATAGAGCACCAAACACTCACCGTCGACTGAGCTCCGCCGTGTACGCCCCCGTCACGGCGACCATCACAAACCACTCCTAGGACCTCCCTGAACATCACCCTGACCTTCAATCCTCTCGACTCTAAACCAAAACTCACAACTTTCCAAATGAAACTCACGGGAAAACAGAGCAGGAAAACTTACCCTTCGATTTCAGCTCCGCCGTGCGCACCGCCACGTGCCACGGTGTTCGTTGGACTCCGTGCAACCTCCTACAGTTCCCCTTGCCTTAGTCTGAGCCACCTCACGGCGTAGCCACCACCACGAACTCACAGCTTCCCTGTTCTCCTCACGCTTCCGCCGCACCACCACCGTGCCGCCGTGCACGATTACAGCTCCAAATCACCACCACCAGCTCACTCTGACCTCCCTGTCACTCTCACCCCTCACGCTTCACTCACCCTTGCACTGAATCACTCAATTGCTCTCAATCTTCCACCCTCTGTTTCTCTGTGTTTGTCGAAGAACATCCCACACGCACACACGGTTTCACCCAATTATTTAGGACCGTGACTACACAGGATTTCACCAGAACCCTCTAGCCCCCTGCCAAGTGTCACCATCCACTCGACCCTTGTCCCATCTGGTTAAACCCCAGCCGTCCATTTTGCTTTCTCGGCACAAATCCCCAGATGCTAAAAAGACCAAAATACCCTCCAGTTTTACACAATTTTTACGATCAAACCACAAAGCTCAAATCATCATTTCCCGATCATAAACCACAAAGCTCAAATCATCATTTCCCGATCAAACCTGCTGGACCTATCCGAGTCTTTAAACTCCCGAGTCTTTAAACTCAATCCAGGCCTTAATCATATCCGAGTCTTTAAACTCCCGAGTCTTTAAACTCAAGGCCTACGGGGGAAAATCAATATATCCGAGTCTTTAAACTCCCGAGTCTTTAAACTCAATCCGGGTCTTTAAACCCAATCCGGCCGGTCCCCCGTCACATATATCCGGGTCTTTAAACCCAATATCCAGATCCAGCAAATCCAATCCCAAAATCATTGAAAACCATTTACCAATCCACATCCAAACCCGAATCCGAAATCACTGATCCGATACCCTTCCGGCATCCAGAACCGTCATTCCGAACCCAAATCCGGAAGTCCACTTTCCAATTGAAATCCCAAATCCATGGCATTATTCTCAGAAATCGACATTTCTCGTAAAACGTGCCAAATACCGTACTTCTTCGAAAAACGTGCAACAATGTAAAACCAACAAAGCATATGTGATGAACATAGAAGCATGATTAAAACCATAAAACAAGTATTGAAAATAGTTATGCATGCTCGAGTTTAGAGAAGGGGTCCACTCAAAGTACCAAGCCCTCAATCGTGTCCCGAACGTCCCGCACGTTCCTCGGCTTCCTCGGGAAATCCCGATCCTGTCAACAACCACCAAATTACGTCACTAACACGTCTACGAGTAACCACCTAAATTCCCTTAAAAATCCTCGGGTCCTAAACGTAATGAACCGGAACCCTAAACCTTCACCCTCGCGGAACTACGTCGATTCGACGTCCGATTAACCCGAAACCAATTCCAATGGACTCATCACAACTCCTGGACCAAAAACCATGTTGACCGTTTTCCCAACCGCCGCCGCACGCGCCCCCACGCGCCACCCAAAGTGGCTGCGCGTGGCCCTCACGCGCCAGCTACAGTAGCACCATCAACCTCGACCTCACTGTGCTGAACCAGCCGCCGTGGCTTGAACCGGCGAGAAGCATTCTCCACCGTCCGGCCACCATTTCCTTCCCTTCTTTCACCCACAGCTTCGTCCAAACACCACGAATCCATTCCTCAACTCCTTTTGGTTCGATTCCACTCCCAGCTTCACGACTGAAGCTCGAACCAGACGGCCCTCAAACCCCTGTTTCACGATCCTTCTACTCCGGTCACCTCCCGTCACGGTAGCGACACCAGACTCTTCCTAGGGTCTCACTGAACCTAGACCAACCTTTCTATACCGTCGACTCAGCCCTAAACTCGACGACTCTATGTTCGAAGTTCACGGCCGAAACAGAGCACCAAACACTCACCGTCGACTGAGCTCCGCCGTGTACGCCCCCGTCACGGCGACCATCACAAACCACTCCTAGGACCTCCCTGAACATCACCCTGACCTTCAATCCTCTCGACTCTAAACCAAAACTCACAACTTTCCAAATGAAACTCACGGGAAAACAGAGCAGGAAAACTTACCCTTCGATTTCAGCTCCGCCGTGCGCACCGCCGCGTGCCACGGTGTTCGTTGGACTCCGTGCAACCTCCTACAGCTCCCCTTGCCTTAGTCTGAGCCACCTCACGGCGTAGCCACCACCACGAACTCACGGCTTCCCTGTTCTCCTCATGCTTCCGCCGCACCACCACCGTGCCGCCGTGCACGATTACAGCTCCAAATCACCACCACCAGCTCACTCTGACCTCCCTGTCACTCTCACCCCTCACGCTTCACTCACCCTTGCACTGAATCACTCAATTGCTCTCAATCTTCCACCCTCTGTTTCTCTGTGTTTGTCGAAGAACATCCCACACGCACACACGGTTTCACCCAATTATTTAGGACCGTGACTACACAGGATTTCACCAGAATCCTCTAGCCCACTGCCAAGTGTCACCATCCACTCAACCCTTGTCCCATCTGGTTAAACCCCAGCCGTCCATTTTGCTTTCTCTGCACAAATCCCCAGATGCTAAAAAGACCAAAATACCCTCCAGTTTTACACATTTTTACGGTTTTGTCAAAACTTCCTAGACCCGTAACTCTCGCCTCGTAAGTCCGATGAATACGTGCCGCCTGTCATCGAACTCAGGACGACGAAAGCTACCTAACCATTCTAGGTCAACCTACCAAAACCCATTCATACAAAAAGTCAACTATTCCCCCTAATTTACCCAAATTACGGTTAAGCCCTCAACCTTCCGAACATCACAACTTCCTCCTCGGATGTCGGAATCGAACGTACCTCATGTCTACGGGTTCATGACGTCCTCAACTACGTCCTGGTCACTGACCAATACCCAATGGACCACCCGAATAAAAGTCAACATTTTTGCCCGGACCAGGGGCAAAATCGTCATGCTAGGCGCTCGGACCTGTCGGAATCACCTAACCACTGATTAACCTCACTAATCACACCTTAATTACTCTACTTATCCCGGCTCTCGGGACGGGTTGTTACAATCTACCCCCCTAAAAAGAATTTCGTCCCCGAAATTCCATAGATAGTTCCCGACACCTAGGGTCTCCTACCTGGTCACCAACACTAGGTCAACAACAACCTCTCTTGGGTTCCCTGTCTATCATCTCCACCTTGGGTATTTCACTCCATCCCCAACTACTGCTACCACGGCCAACTCTAGCTATGTAACAGCTACATGGTGTACGCAAGGGAAACTCTATGAACAGCAAACAAAGGTATTCTAAAATACCTTATTCCAGAGTACCCGACGGAAGTCATAGAGTACCTCCTCGTATACAACCACCATACCTTCCCAAACCAACTCGACTACTAACCCAAACAATCGTCCACCCATCTCCCTCGGCTGCTACCTCGGCCACTATCGGGAGAAATCTACAAAGTCCTAAAGGCAAACTCTAGCTTGTGGGTTCTCTCCTTCAATAACCTCATATCGATCAGTTATTGTCACTCCTTTCATGTACCTTTCGTCACCCTCCTACGGAACTTACTGTAACACTCTAAGTCCTCTAGGAACACTCCTAGACTCTACCCTGGATCCAACAACCAAAACCTAAGTACAGCACAACCAAAAGTAAGACAAGTACCTGTCCCCGTATCTGGTGTCGACTGAGCGTCCTGCTGAGTCATCGAAAACACTCGGGCCTGAGATCCCGACGCTCTACCACGTCCCCTCGAACTACTAGTGGCAGTGCCACCACCTCTTCTCGGGCTTGCTGTCCCAGACGCTGTACTCTGTCCGGGCTCTGCTCCTCCTCGAGCTACATCACCTTCCTGTGGCAACAGTGGACACTCCCGTCGGAAATGACCTCGCTCCCCATAGTAGAAACACACATTCCAACCTGGTCCACTGCTCGGTTTCCCTGTAGACGCTACAGATATCGCACTCGCTTGCGGAGTCGGCGGTACTCGGTAACCCCAAACTCCTGAACTCTGGACCCTGCCAGGCCTACCAAAACGATCATCGCCCGACGATGACGCTCCACCGAAGTTACCCCTTTTCGGTGTCCGCTGGCTTGAAGCTCCAGGAATAGGTGGTTCCCGACGTCGCACCGGCAAACTAGCCTCCACCCTCACCGCAGCATCTGACAAGTCTCGGAGGGTAGCAAAAGATCCGGCCGTCACTATGGCTCGAATCTCACCTCGCAGGCCCAACTAAAACCTACGGCACTTCTCGGCTTCAGTGGCTACAAAAGCAGGAGCAAACCGAGACAACATCTGGAACTTCTGTTCATACTCTGCCACTGTCATATTCCCTTGCTGGAGCTGCAGAAACTCCGCCTCCTTGGTATCCCGGAAAGAGCGAGGGTAATACTGCTCCAGAAACCGTTCCCTGAACGTCTCCCAGGTCACACTATGGGCATCCCAACCGGACAACTCGAGAGTGTACCACCACTCGTACGCCGTACCATCTAGTAAAAATGTAGCCAACACTACTCGCTCCTCTAGCGGACAATGCATCACCGCAAAAATCCGCTCAAGTCTGGTAATCCACCTCTGGGCTTCCTCAGGATGAGCCCCACCGCTAAATGTAGTCGCCCCGAGCCGTTGGGCTCGCTCAATAGTAACACTCTCCATCTCTCTTGCTACTCCTTCAGGTTGTGGAGAGGGTCTACGTCTCGGAGGCATCGTCAACCGCACACTGAAAGAGGCATAGAAGTAGTCAAACAACTAAAACACAACCAACAAACCCCACAAACCCGATGAACCGATGCTCTGATACCAATTGTCAGGACCCACCCCGGTTTCGCCCCGAAACCCGAGGTAAACCCCGCTCTCGTCTGACTCCCTGACACAACACGCAAATAAAACTCACTCAACCCAGTCAGACGCAGGAGTAACAATGTTCCAAAGTTATCAGGTACAGAGCATAGTACGAAAATACAAGGAAAATAAAAACCGATAAAGTACACGCACACGGAAGACTTTAAACTATTCCAGGATTCCCCCACGTCACTTCTATGCCTCGGACACTGCCTCGACGTCAAGACCCCGCGCTAGCTCCACAACCTGGAGGGCAAGTTAAAAACAGAAAATGTGAGTGGGTCATAATCCGAAACACTTTAAACCCAATATCCAGATCCAGCAAATCCAATCCCAAAATCATTGAAAACCATTTACCAATCCACATCCAAACCCGAATCCGAAATCACTGGTCCGATACCCTTCCGGCATCCAGAACCGTCATTCCGAACCTAAATCCGGAAGTCCACTTTCCAATTGAAATCCCAAATCCATGGCATTATTCTCAGAAATCAACATTTCTCGTAAAACGTGCCAAATACCGTACTTCTTCGAAAAACGTGCAACAATGTAAAACCAACAAAGCATATGTGATGAACATAGAAGCATGATTAAAACCATAAAACAAGTATTGAAAATAGTTATGCATGCTCGAGTTTAGCGAAGGGGTCCACTCACAGTACCAAGCCCTCAATCGTGTCCCGAACGTCCTGCACGTTCCTCGGCTTCCTCGGGAAATCCCGATCCTGTCAACAACCACCAAATTACGTCACTAACACGTCTACGAGTAACCACCTAAATTCCCTTAAAAATCCTCGGGTCCTAAACGTAACGAACCGGAACCCTAAACCTTCACCCTCGCGGAACTACGTCGATTCGACGTCCGATTAACCCGAAACCAATTCCAATGGACTCATCACAACTCCTGGACCAAAAACCATGTTGACCGTTTTCCCAACCGCCGCTGCACGCGCCCCCACGCGCCACCCAAAGTGGCTGCGCGTGGCCCTCATGCGCCAGCTACAGTAGCACCATCAACCTCGACCTCACTGTGCTGAACCGGCCGCCGTGGCTTGAACCGGCGAGAAGCATTCTCCACCGTCCGACCACCATTTCCTTCCCTTATTTCACCCACAGCTTCGTCCAAACACCACGAATCCATTCCTCAACTCCTTTTGGTTCGATTCCACTCCCAGCTTCACGACTGAAGCTCGAACCAGACGGCCCTCAAACCCCTGTTTCACGATCCTTCTACTCCGGTCACCTCCCGTCACGGTAGCGACACCAGACTCTTCCTAGGGTCTCACTGAACCTAGACCAACCTTTCTATACCGTTGACTCAGCCCCAAACTCGACGACTCTAAGTTCGAAGTTCACGGCCGAAACAGAGCACCAAACACCCACCGTCGACTGAGCTCCGCCGTGTACGCCCCCGTCACGGCGACCATCACAAACCACTCCTAGGACCTCCCTGAACATCACCCTGACCTTCAATCCTCTCGACTCTAAACCAAAACTCACAACTTTCCAAATGAAACTCACGGGAAAACAGAGCAGGAAAACTTACCCTTCGATTTCAGCTCCGCCGTGCGCACCGCCGCGAGCCACGGTGTTCGTTGGACTCCGTGCAACCTCCTACAGCTCCCCTTGCCTTAGTCTGAGCCACCTCACGGCGTAGCCACCACCACGAACTCACGGCTTCCCTGTTCTCCTCACGCTTCCGCCGCACCACCACCGTGCCGACGTGCACGATTACAGCTCCAAATCACCACCACCAGCTCACTCTGACCTCCCTGTCACTCTCACCCCTCACGCTTCACTCACCCTTGCACTGAATCACTCAATTGCTCTCAATCTTCCACCCTCTGTTTCTCTGTGTTTGTCGAAGAACATCCCACACGCACACACGGTTTCACCCAATTATTTAGGACCGTGACTACACAGGATTTCACCAGAATCCTCTAGCCCCCTGCCAAGTGTCACCATCCACTCAACCCTTGTCCCATCTGGTTAAACCCCAGCCGTCCATTTTGCTTTCTCTGCACAAATCCCCAGATGCTAAAAAGACCAAAATACCCTCCAGTTTTACACATTTTTACGGTTTTGTCAAAACTTCCTAGACCCGTAACTCTCGCCTCGTAAGTCCGATGAATACGTGACGCCTGTCATCGAACTCAGGACGATGAAAGCTACCTAACCATTCTAGGTCAACCTACCAAAACCCATTCGTACAAAAAGTTAACTATTCCCCCTAATTTACCCAAATTACGGTTAAGCCCTCAACCTTCCGAACATCACAACTTCCTCCTCGGATGTCGGAATCGAACGTACCTCATGTCTACGGGTTCATGACGTCCTCAACTACGTCCTGGTCACTGACCAATACCCAATGGACCGCCCGAATATAAGTTAACATTTTTTCCCAGACCAGGGGCAAAATCGTCATGCTAGGCGCCCGGACCTGTCAGAACCACCTAACCACTAATTAACCTCACTAATCACACCTTAATTACTCTACTTATCCCGGCTCTCGGGACGGGTTGTTAGAGTATGAGTTGTGCTCTGGCTAGAAAATAAACTTTGAGAAGAGTTCTGTGGTGTTCAGTACAGATTTTCTTCCTCACTTGGAGAACCAAATTGTTAGGGAGCTATGAATCAGTGTGAAAAAGGTTTTTGGAAAATATATGGGGCTTTAAGCTAACTTTTCGGCTTCAAAGATGGTTTTTTTTGAAGATATTCGCAATAGAGTGGAGGCGAATGCCCTAGGTTGGCCCGAACAGTTTCTTCCCAAGGTTGGAAAGGAAGTTCTTGTTAAGTCCATTGCTCTGGATCTTCCAAATTATGCTATGTCATGCTTCCAACTTCCGATAGGGGTTTGCAAGGATATTGAGCGGATATTGACCCGTTATTGGTGGGGTAAGCAACAACTACAGCGTGGTATGCATTGGGCTGCTTGGGAGAGACTCACGGTTCCAAAAGATGCTGGAGGATTGGGCTTCCAGGACATTAGGGTCTTCAACTTGGCCATGCTTGCCAAAATAGGGTGAAGGTTATTGGATCAACCCTTATGCCTTCTGGCTAGGTTGTTACGAGCAAAGTACCATAACGAGACTTCAATTTTGGAAGCTAAAGATGTGGTGGGGTCCTCATGGGGTTGGAAGGGCATCTTGAAGGGGTTACGTATCCAGAAGTCGGGCCTTCGTTGCCATGTAAAAGATGGATCCTTCATTCACACTCGGTCGGACCCATGGCTTCCAGTTGGTTGGCCTTTCAAGGTAAAATCCCTTAATCCAAACCTTCCATATTTGGTTAAAGAGTTCATTTGCCCTATCAGTCATACATGGTTGTGTAGCCTGGTGGCGAATTTGTTTGATGAGGAGGACACCAATGTCATTTGCTTTATTTCGTTGAGTAAGTATGGGTGTTATGACCGTTATGTTTGGCACTACTCCACGAATGGTCGATATAATGTTCCCTCTGGGTATTTATTAGCTACAGAGTTGTGTTGTAATGGTGAGTTGATTGGAAGAGGTAGAGGGGAGACTAGTACGGTCAGTGTGCAACAACAAATCTGGAAACACTTTTGGAGCCTTAACATGCCACACAAAATCAAGCACTTTATTTGGAGTTGATGCCGTGGATATATTGCTACCCGTCGGAATCTGGCCCATCGTTGGGTAAATGTGGAGACTGTGTGCCCGTTGTGTGGGGATGAGGAGGAGTCAGGGTCCCACCACTTTTTCACTTGTCAGTTTGCTCAAACTTTCTGGTATGGAGGACCGCTCCAGCTGGTGACTGATACTTTCCAGGGCCTTTCGTTTCGTGACTGTTTGCACGCTCTAGAAGTCAAATATGGTAGCAAAGAGGATGCAGGGCATATTTTCCAGATGATTGCCTTTGGTTATTGGTAGATTTGGAAAGCACGTAACGAGCAGTACTTTTAAAAATACTTTACAGTCTCCTACCACCGCTCTAGATATGTTTTTTTTGTCAGATGTCCAAGTTCTCTACGGCAAGAAATGAAGGGACCGTGGTGGGTGAGGTGGTTATGGGTGAAATAGCGGGGCCTTGACAAAGCGTGCAGGTCCAAGGTTGACAGTGACCTAGCCTTGGAGTCCTCAAACTCAATTGTGATGGAGTTTGGTCTAAAGGCACGCTTAGGGGGGCTTACGGCTGGGTTCTACGATCATGGCTAGGCTCCTTCGAAGGGGCCCGGGTTGCTGGTATGCTAGCATGCTCATCGGCTCTTCAGGCGGAAGCTTTTCCTATTCGTTCAGATTTGGAGGCATGTGTGAGGGCTGACCATACTACTGTGATTGTGGAATCCGACTTACTACAGTTGATTCAGTTGCTATGCAAGAAGGGTAATGATGGTACTCTTACCAATATCCTTCATGATATTTATGTACTTTGTGAGTCTTTTTTGTCAATTACTTTCCAATTTGCCCCTAGGACGTGTAACATGGTGCTACATGTTATTGCTAACCATGTTAAGAGTATGAGTGGGTACTATGTTTGGGTCGATTTTGAGCCAACTTGGTTGTTTAACCTTCTCGCTAAGGATGTTGATATTATTATTCACGTTTAATTAATAAAAATGCATTTTTGGAAAAAAAAAATAAAGATGCTCCTCAATGTCTAGAGAGGCGGGGCCCAATTTGGAACCACACCAGAGTTTTTCCAATCCAATTGAAACTGCCAATAAAAATATCATAAATTGATTTATATGTCTCCTTTAGAGAAAATTACTTCAAAAATGTCTTTTTTTCTAAAATGACTATCCAAGTTAAACTTTAATTTTATATATTT
Source organism: Prinsepia uniflora (assembly GCA_032719365.1). Classification (NCBI taxonomy): domain Eukaryota; kingdom Viridiplantae; phylum Streptophyta; class Magnoliopsida; order Rosales; family Rosaceae; genus Prinsepia; species Prinsepia uniflora. Next base: position 46,404,168 of record CM064870.1, on the reverse strand, counting down.
ACAAAAATAACCCAATTTTATATACAAAGAGCAAAAAATAAATCCCCATCATAGTCCTATCGTTTCATTTTTTAATAATTGAAACAGAGATCGGTTTTAGAGCTCAGGACCAAAATCCACAGAAGCAATCAACAATTCGTGAAGAGCTCATGACCAAACAGAAGCAAGCTTTGCGATCTTGGAAGTTTGGACGGAATTGAACCGGTGAACTTCACCAGCGAATGCGATCGCGATAGGAGCTAAACCAACATAGGCGACACAATCTTGGATTGCAGAAGGAACCATTGAACTTCACTGGCGATTGAAGGTGGAATGTAGGCTAGGGACATCAATCTTGAGTCGACATACCCACTAATAACGGTTAGTTAATTCCCATTTTCACATGTTGTTAGGTTTGGTTATAGTGTATTAGGAATGCTATAATTGAATATTGAACCCAAAATTACTTGAAATATTTTTGTTTTACATTATTTGAGAGAATGAATGTCAATGTATTCCTCCAAATCGAGGTTAGTGTAATGGGTATTTGAAATTTGCAATGATTCAGGCTCTTCTAAAAGCTTACTTCAATCCTATCGATGTAAACTTGTTGTGTTAGGGTGAGATGTTTGAATTTATAGCCCCTTCAATCTATGTCTGAGCCAAATCCAAATTCATATTACAATATATGTGTTTTCTTACTGCGACATACTCTATTTTTGTGAAGCAGGGATAATGTGGGTGATCCCAATAGCTTGTGTTTTTTTACTTAGTGAGAAGCATCAAGCTTTTGGAAAAGGAAGAATGCTACATTCTTGTGGGAATTTTGTAGGCTAGTTTTTTGTGTGGGTAATTTGGTTTATTGTCTAACAATATTCCTTAGCCTTCAAAAGTTGTTGAATCGTCGGAAGGAAAATATGGATGGTAGTCCGCCTGATTATGGATGGTGTGACAATCTTAATGTTTCTGGAGATGGGTTGCAAAAACTGATTTTTTTTCATATGGTTTCCTTATCAATGAAAATTGGATTTAGAATGTATCTCTTGGCAGTTGTTTGTTGTTTGTGTCTTGAGCCGTCTATGAAATTGCAATGTGGAGTGATTCTAACCGTCAATCTCTATTTAAATTCCAATGGGATTTGGTTATATTGCTTTTCGTTATAATGTTTCAACTTGTTATGGATAGAACCTTATAGCCTAAGACAGTGTACTCACATATCTCTGGGGCTGTTGTGATGTTCAGAAGTATTTAAATAAGTATCATTGTATACACAATATTCAATAGTTTTCCTTTCCATGTTTGGCTTACTTTGAATGTTGGAGACGAATTGTTTGATTTTCATTACTTTTGTCTTTCAACTTGATATACTTGAAAATGTTTTCTCTTCTTATTGTTACTTATGCAACGTAGTCATAAAACTTTTGTTTTCTATGAACTGAGTGCTCTAAAAAAAAGGCCATAATTAATATGAAATTAGAGTGATAGCTACGAAGGAAGTGATGGAGAGGGCAAGCAATATAGGCCTGTTATCTAGTGGCAATTATCAGTTGTTCATATATACACATACACTATGAGAAAAATCACAGCCACTGAGGAGAAAATTCAGAAAAGAAAGAAACAACAAAACTCATGATTCATTTCTTAGCTCCATAACTTTTATCTCAGAATATCCAAAACTCATTGTGGTATAGGGTGGTTGATGAATTTATCTTGATGGCTACCCATAGTTCATGTGTTATCCAAGGGCACCTTTGATTGGAATTTGATTTCATTACTTTCTTTCATATGTTCTCCATTAACACTCATCATCATGAATACCAATATCAACACTAATAATCTGTAGTATTTATAGAAAAATTGCTATAAGTGTGGCATGAAATTTTGAATAATTATACATATTGTATTGGGTTTATGCAGGAATGGATAATAGTATTCCAAATGCTACTATGCTACAATGGGAAATGGGTTAAGAATAGGAAAAGGATGTAATATGAAGGTGGAGAATCAAAAGGAATAGTAGTTTCACCCAATATCACATTGGAAGACGTTGTTGCTCGTGTTATAAAAATTTACAAGATTGATGAAAACAAATTCAAGGTTGAGCTGCAGTATTATGTCCCTATTTTAAGTGTAGAAACTAAACACTTGAGTATTGAAGATGGTGATGACTTGAATTTTTTTATAACCTACTACACACAATTGATCACATCAAGAGTTGTTCGTTTAATTGTGAATCTAAAAAGTGTTGAAGTGGATAATAGAGGTAAGTTCATTGTCACTATTGTAACTGGTCAGCAGTCAGGCAATGGTGGAATTGACGGCATCAATGCATAAAATGTGTTGGGTAGAAGAATGACTAGTCATTTTTCACAAGGCATTGGTATATGGGACATTGGTGTGGTCAGTCCTTTGGGCGCGGGTCATGTGCAAGAATTGAATGAACCAGATTAGCAAGGTCCTTTAATAGTTTTACAAAAATCTCCTGATACCGGTGAAGGGCTCGTTGGCATTGATGTAGATGGATCATTTACCCCATAACTTGAATCATGCATGAAGAAACAAAAGCGATGAGTTATTTATCATGGTGAAAACAATTCCCATCACTAATGTAAACATTATCGAAGATGGCACCATAATATAAATTGGAAACTGAATTTCAGAAAGGGGTAAGTTTTTGCTACAAAGACCATACTTTTGAGAATGATACAGTTGGCTGTTGTTAATACCATATCGAACAAGTAGGCTCCATACGAACAACACAGCCACCAAATTGGAAGGCCCACCAGTTGGTGCAATGCTAGTGGTGTCAGTCGGAAAGCATTCAAGGAGAAGCCATTCGGTAGGAATCCCACTCGGCAAGTGGTACGGCGATGTCATTCGACAGCCAGCATAGGTAGTTCTAGTTGGAAGACATACGCAGACACTCCACTCAGCAAACGTGATCGTCACTCCTCGATCTAATCAGCGAGCTGTCAGCACCAACTTGCTAACACACCATGGAGTTGGTTTCCACTTGTCACATATCCCATATCTGCGGGACATGTAGCTACGTCCCCTGTTACAACTTGGAACCTACTCTAATTCCCAACCACCACACACATGGCTACTATAAATACCCCCAAACCCTTTCATAAAGGTAACTCTCTCTCATCAATTCTTTCTCTAAAACGCACACAATCTAGAATCTGCCATCTTTGTGCTGTGATCTACCTACTAGGTGTTCAAAATGCTTACTAACTTATGCATCAGTGCCTCTTAGGTTGGCACCCCAACGATGTCTAATGTTTCCTCTATGCCTTGTAGGTCTCTCGACGAGCAAAAGCAAAAGATCAATCAGCACCTTTATCGGGTCCAAATACCCCTTAGCGGGTCCTAGATCCCCCAACGGATCTCTTCACGTTAGGTCCAATTTGGGACCAAACAGCTGTCATTATGGGGCACTTTCAAATTAGGACCGGAAAATCAAATAAATTGTGTGTTGTGGTCAAATGCAAGGATGAAGATTTCCCTTAGATTGTGAGGGGATGGAGAATAAGGTTCGCGAATTTTAGGATTATGCATAATAATGGCACACGTGAATGTGATATGAGATCTCTCAACAATCGTCACCCTTGTAGAGTTAAGGGTGTTATGTCAGATGCTTTGTTGCATACGTATGAGGATGCTTGTACGTTATTCAAACCTGGGGACATCATTTGAAGATATAAAGTGTCGATTTGGTATGAATATTAGCTATGCTACAACTTGGAGAAGCAAGAAGTTAGCATTACAAACACTTAGAGGGTCAGCTCATAATTCATATAGCATGCTTGCTACTTATTGTTATAAGTTAAAGAAAGAAAGTCCAGGTACATTGAATTCAATTCAAAAATTGCTAGGAGACCATTTTAAATATTTTTTGTTGCTTTTGGTCCTTGCATTATTGGGTTTAAGTCGTCCATGCGGCCTATTCTAGATGTGGATGCGACTGATTTAAAGTCCAAGTGTAAGAGAGTCCTTTTTGTGGAAATGACAGTCGATGGGAACATAATATTTATCCAATTGCTTTTGGCATTGGGGATTTAGAAATTGAAGCTTCATGGTCTTGGTTTTTTAGTAAAGTAAATGACGCAATTGGACATTTCCCGAATCCGGTTGTCATTAGTGATGGAACTCGAGCATCGACAAAGTCATTCAAAAGGTGGTTCCTAGTGCACGTCATGGTGTGTGTTTTTATCACCTTATGTGTAACATGAAAAATAAGTGTAGAGAAAAGTAAGGAAGTCATATACTATTTCACTTTTAAGGTGCCGCCAAATCTTATCGACTTATAGAGTTTGAAATTGAATATAGAAAGATAGATTGTGTAAGAGTGTACAAATATCTTAAAGACATTGGTTTTTCGAAGCGGTCTAGGGCTCATTGTGATGGTAGGATGTATAATGTAATGACGACCAATATTGTCGAATCGTTGAACTCAGTTTTGAGGTTTGCTAGGATCCTTCCACTTATCCTCCTAGTTGAACATTTTTTGGTGATGCTTCAATCGTGGTTTTCTACAAGGAGAGATAGAGCCTCCAAATCTAAGTCAATTTTGGTGAGAGCAAAATTGGAAAGACGGTGGTTGGTGCATCTAGGATGAATGTTGATAGGCTTAATGAATTGAAGTACAATTTTATTGATGGGCTCTTCAACAGGCTTGTACCTTTGGGTAACAAAACCTTGAGCAATTACCATGTAAGCATGCAATTACTATTTTTCTCCATCTTGATATCCTGACATATGAATTTGTATCTCCTTATTACACAAGGTCTACTTGGGATGCAACTTATTACTCAATCCATTTCTCTCGTACCATTTCTTGCTACAGGGAATACTTCTGAATAAATTCATAACTTTTTTCTTCCACCTCTCATTGAAAAAATTATGCCGAGCTGACCAAAGGATAAACGCATACCATCATAAGGAGAGATTACAAAGAAGAGGTCGTACTCTAGATGCGATGTATATGGTCATTACCGAGTAACTTGTAGAAATATAATGCCCCCGATAACTAAATATTTACAAGAGGTAATTTGTTCATTATAATGTGCTATTGACCAATGTTTTTTCATATTTTGGGTTAGCTAAGTACTTTTATGGATTGACTAATTTGCTAACAAAATCAGGTATTTTGGACTAGTACCAAAATTTGTTTGCAATGATTTCATTTTGTATTGGTAGTTGCAAGTTACGAAGAATTTTTTTTACAACGTTATGCAATCTTTTTCTTGTTGCTAAGACGATGGCCTATGACGGGAATATGAAGGGGATATGATGTAAGGGATATTATGGGGATATAGGGAGGGATGTAAAGGTAATATGAGAGTAATATGTTTTAAAATGGGCATATGCATGGTAAAATGAAGGGATATGCACAACATAAAAAGATAGAGTACGCTAAACTAAATAATGAATTTGGGTTTATTTATTTGGAACACTACTTATTTTTTTAGTTATTACATCGAAATTCCGATTGCTTTTCGGTATTAGTTTAATGTTAAAATATTGAGTCCTTAGAGGATCATTGCATAGGCATCCAAATTCTTGGACTTTTCGTGAGGATCATTGCATAGGCCTCGAAATCTTGAGTCTATAGATCTAGAATGACTAGTGGCATTTTGATAATTTTTTACTCAGGGGCATTTTGGTAATTTCACAAGTGAAGATATTTTCTGATGGTAGTGAGATGGTGATAAGTGTCCCTTCTTTATCCTATATGTGTGTGTATGCAACCACCTAAATGCGTTAGTGGACTTTACTTTTATAAATTATTGTGCACATATAGCTAAATATTATAATTGTTTTATTGCGTGATTTATGTCGCAATGGTTGTAGTATGATTTCAAGATGATTATTTGATGATTTTGTGGATTTATTTATTGGTCTTAGACACGGTGATTTTACTATATTTTGTGGAAATTGTGTATGGGGTTCAAGCCTAATTTGATAATAGTAATTTGACTTGAAATGTGATTCAAGGGTTTGTGTTCTATTGTGATGCTTGTGTGATTTAATCCATGGATTATGTTTACTTATATTGTAACGAGTTTCTTAGACGGTCAAAGTTGGGGGTGTTCCCAGACGGCATGCTGAGGGATCACTGCTGTTATTGTACTGGTTGTTTCCCAAGCTGTCGAAGCTAGGGGTGTTTTCCCAAACATCTGTAGCTCAGGGTGGTTGTTTTCTAGGCAACCGAAGCTTAGAGTGTTGCCAGACAGATGATGCTTGGGGAAACTATTGTTGTTGTGATTTTTCTTAGGCATCCGATGCTAGGGATGTTTCCAGAAGGCTGATGCTTGGGGGAGTTGATGATGAGCTGCATCTAGTTATGATGATGGTGTCCAGATATCTTTACGTGATTTAATAAACATGGATTTCGGTAAATGTGGGACACGAGCTATTTGCGGGTGATTTATGACTTTGTGATCCCACGGTCTATGATACGTTTGACATGAAATTCGAATGTTTATTTGTACTATATGCATGCAAGGTTTTAGAAACTGGAAGGTAAATGTTTTTTCTCAAAAAATGTGTTTTAAAAGTTTATTTTGGTCCATTCACACTTTTTAATCGTTTCATTGACCCTTCAGGTCGTTGCACGAAAATCAGGGCTGACCGAGAGGCGGAGGCATGGATGGTAAATCTGTATGAGTATCTTTTGTCTAACAAGTATTGAGGGGAATATCAGAATTTCAAATCATTGTCAGACGGGAGTACAACAGAACGCAATTATCAAACTGTTTTAGGAGCAGGTCATATCGCCATGTTTGTTTCTAGTAGAGGAAAGAAAGGATATTTGGATGACAGCACTATTTTACAGCCTAAGTAAAAGGTTCATTGCTAATTATAAGTGGGTAATGGAGAATGCTCTTGTGAAAGGTTGGCTTATTGGTGCCATGACGACGAATTCAATGATTGTATTCATTTGTTTACCTACTAAAATAGATGGTTAGGATATTGTGTCGTCTTTGATTTATTTTGGGATGGGATTTATCTCCTAAAGCTATTGCTACAAAGGATGCGGGGTGACATGTGGATACATACTTTTCTAATCTTAAGACTATTTGGCAGGAGCTTGATCACTGTAAATCCATTCCTTTTACTCATGACCATGTGATTAAGGTTTGTATAAGGAGGAGACTGATGAAGACTGAGTTTATATGTTTCTTACTGGTCTTGATTATATGATAAGGAGGAGATTGATGAAGACTGAGTTTATATGTTTCTTACTGAGGAACCTCTAATATGGCTATGGTAGTTTAGAAATTTTGGGCTATTTATTTTTCCCAATAAACTTCTCCAACGTGATTCGTGGACAATATATCCATTTTGGAAGTGCTAAATATCTTATGGATACTTGTTCCCAAAAGATCGGACATCCTTAGTGTTGGCAAGCTTATACAGATAGATTGAAGGAAAGGAAAAATAGGAAATATCAGCACTTTGTACTGATTCTATTAAGGATCATGTTTGGTTATACTTGACTCCAGTAACTCTTTTACATGGCCTTGAAGAAGAAAGGATGCTAGTGGACGGATTGGAAGCCACATGTAAATTCCGAGACTAACTCTCTGGGTTTGGCAATGGATAATTCTAGTTGATGATATCCAAGTTCAGAGAAAACATTTCTATTAACTATAAGAGTTAGTTCATGATAGTTTAAGGACCGGGAAATGAAGGTCTACAAGTTCCCAAAGGTCGGCGACGGAGCTGCGATTACACTGCCATTTTTCTGGGCACCACATGCGAGTTTTCTCACTTTGGATATCATATTTAGATCCGTGGAATGCATATATTATTTTCCATTACAAGAAAATTAAATTTGGTAAAGCACTGAGGGAGATATGTAGGTCTGAAAATTGGATAGAAAAAACTGTAAGTAGTATTCGAGGGTTGATTGCTAATGGGAACCACAGTCATGGCTGCTAGCGCGTGCAAAGGAGTGGCCGCCCTTCCACCGACGTGCAGTGATAGGATCCACTCTGAAAACACTTTGATAACCATGCCAGGTTCTACTCTGGTCTGACAAAGAAATGGAAATTTCAAAATACACATAACATGTAAGATAAGGGATAATGATACTGATGTCCCACTCATACATCCATCTGAATATTTCCCCCAATCTCTATGTAATGGTCTAGAGGGAAAAATAACCATTAGAAGTGTGAATGGACAAAAAATAATCATTTGAAAATACCTTATTCGAAGAAAACAATTATTTACCCTCTAGATATAAAAGATGTATCAATACCTAAAAATCGATGTCAACTCAAATTAGAAACACCGGATTTTAGTAAACAAGTAAAAATTAAAAAATGAATAATTAAAAAAATTGCTTTAATGCCTTAGGTTAGTGTGGTGTCATGAAATCCCCTTAGTGTGTAAAGCATCACCAAAACTTGTGGTAAAAGGTTTTAGGCATATACCCTGCCTTAAGCATACTAAGTACAAGAGGATAAAGTGTGTCGAGTGAGAATATGCCCTGCCCTAGGGACGGGCACCTAATTCAAGTCACTTAGGAAGTGTAGTCAAGATAGTCTAAGGAGATTAACAAGTGGTTAGGGTAGATTGTAAGCCCTGGTTTGCCTTTAAAATCAATTCAATCAATCAACTTAGCATTCTTAGTTTACTTGTTGCATTCAAACAACTCAAGTCAAGAAACAAACCCCCATTGTCTTTACTTTTCATCTAAGCTAATTTGGAAAAAACTAGTGGACATTTGTTAAACAAGTCCTCGAGGGATTGACTTGTGCTATGATACTTTACTCTTCACACGACTTGTGCACTTGCAAGTATTACACTTAGAGCTTTGTCTAGCATATTTATTACAATTGGTAAAACATCTATCATTGACCATTAAGACTAACGGTTGACTAACGAAAGTTGAACGTTGGCTAATGTTTGTTGAGTCTCACCAGAGACATTGACCAGACCGCGCGCTATTGATAGTGGTCGAAATCCGGAAATTTTGGCCAAAAACCAATTTTTTTCCAGCGAGGCCTAAATCCCTCAAATCCTAACCAAATTCAACATGAAAATATTCCATATGAACCTACTTGACGTGAGAATTATGAAAATCTTAGCTCCAAGTTCATAAGGTACCTGCTTCGATCTAAACAACGTCGGGAAGTGGTGGTTCTACAATTTCCAATGATGTTGCCCGTCGTTGAATCTCCCTCAAACCCAGCATGAAAATAGGCTAGATTAAAGCGCTAAATGCAACTAACATGGTGGTTTGGTTCAAAGAAACAATATCGCCTTGATAAACCTCAAATCTCCCTCCTTTACAATTAGGTCTGGGTCGGGTATAACTTGGGTCTCTCACTATGGTGGTTGTTTGCGGTGCATGTTGACGGGGCTAGCCATGTCTCGTAAAAAACAGGGCTATTATTCATGGTCTGAGTACCTAAATAGGTCAGAGTGGGTGTCACAAGGGTGGGGAAGACAGAGGATGTTCTGTCATTTGGTCTTGGGCGTGCCACAGTGTGCTGAATAGGCTAAGAAGGTTTCTAGGGAAAAGCTGGTTTGATAGCCCTACAGATTGTTCATGGTCGTTCAAGGTGGTAGAGGCGTCACCACGATCTCATTGTGGCCTCTCGGGTGGGGGAGTGAGGAAGTAGATGCAGTATGTCCCAAAAAGGTGAGAGTGTAGGTTTTGGAAAGAACAAAATAAATTCAGGTCATGGGCTCGGGCCTAACACGTGTTGACAACCCTTAGTTTGAAAAAATTCTATCTTTTGGACCAAAGGGGTTGTTGGACCTACAAAAATGGTAGGTATTCCAATAGACAAGGCCCATGCAAAATTCTTTTAGGGTAATTTGGTAATTTCTCAGTTTTCGGATTTTGTATTTTTTGGACGGGATGTAACACAACCAAGTTATCCAAACTCCTAGTTGGTTTCCTGGGGATTGATTTGGGTTAGAAAATTGAAGGTTTGGATGTGAGGAAGCTTGGAAAACAAGCTTGAATTGTGGCTGAAAGCTTGGCGCATCATGTGGTGCTTTCGAGGCGATACAATTCCCGAAATTTTGAAGGAGTGAAGAATTTGGTATCTAAGTGTGTGGATGGTGTGTGAGTGGACCTTTTATTTTTATAATTATATTACATGCGAAGTTAATTGTTTTAATTTTTGTATTGCATGATTTTTGTTACAATTATTTTAATATGATTTTTAGATGATTATTTGTTGATTTTATCGATTTATTGATTGATTACTGAACATTTGTTTTACGGTATTTTGTGGAAATTGTAATCTGGACTCAAACCTGGGTTTGGATATGTTTTGACTTGGCTTAAGTCAAGGATTTGTGTAAATGAGTTTTCTTAGTTTGTGAACTATTTTTCCCACGGTCGACCATTCTCGGATATGGTTAGCACCTAGACATCCGAGGTCAGCTCCACTAATCTTAAGGTCATGGGGCTCCGCTAATATTGCGTGAATACAGTTACTGTGGATGTTATCACAGTTTGGATGGGGCTAGGTGCAGTTCCCATACGTGACTCGAATGGTTCTTCATGCACTTCCCGAGTTAACCTATGCGTAGTGTTGTTGTCATTGTGATTGGTACTTGCGTTGACGATTGGTTGGGCCTATTGTGAGGTTGCTACGTGGATATGATATTCAACTGACGGGGGTAAGTATGTGCAGCTGGAAGAGGCCAAGTTACTGAGGATTACTTATTTGATTGGTATTGGATTGGATGGTCAGTTTACGAGTATTGATTGTTTGGTTTCATTTATTGATATTGGATTTGTTGATTTGATGTGATTGTTTTATTTCAATTTTGATGGTTTACTTTTTATTCTATGCATGCATGTTTTAAAATCTGGAGGGTAAATGTTCTTTTTCTCTGTAAACGTGTTTTTAAATGTTTATTTTTGTACATTTATACTTTTGATGTTTTTTTATAACCCTCCAGCCCGTTGCACAAAAATCAGGGTGGATCAAGAGGCAGAGATATGAACAGTAACGCAGTACGATTATCCTTTGGCTAACAAATGTTGAGGGTAGTTTTGGTATTTTGGGTCGTATATTAGACGAGAGCAGTACTGGGTACGATTATCAAAATGTTTTAGCAGTGGATCCTGTCATCATTCTTCTTTGACTATGGCGGTGCGGGGACAGTTCATGAACGTCGTGGTTGCACTTGTAGTCATGTGAGATTTGAGCAACGAATGACTAGAAAAAGTTTATGCCTAAGAATCCGAGAAGGTAAATGACAAAGGAGAAGGGGAAGAAAATTGCGGAAAAGGGTTAGGGAATTGCAGAGGAGTCTGCTATTCAATTTGGGGTAGGATTTTTAATTTAGAAAGAGTTTAATTAAGGATTTTGATAAAACCCAACATTTTTTTACAAACAATGCCCTTCTAATTTTAACCTAAATCTTGGTATGACTAGATCAAGTACTTGCCCCGTGGCATTTGACGGGTAATTGGATAGAAAATGTAGTAGAGGTAGTGATTTGTTGATGGTCATATTATTTGGTTACTTAGATGAATTTTTTCATAACTTGGATATGAGTTTGTGGCGACCCCTATAGTTTGAGGCATTTTATGTAGCTTGTATAAAATTTATGCATGCATTATTGTTGTTTTTATATGAGTGATAAGTCATGAATTAATCATTATTTCAATGTTATTTCTTATCCCTTTTACTTATCTTTTGATTTTATTTGTTCAATCAATAGGACAAAATGATCTATTTTGTGAAATTTGTGCAGATTATTAATTTGAGCTGTAAATCATGTTTTGGCAATAAAATGTGATCATTCCAAAGCTAATTCATCAGGAACTGACAATGTGCCACCTCACCACCCAAATACACGGCAAGGATGCACCATGGGCCAAGGCACCCGGCTAGAAGCCTAATGACACTCTAAAATGCGGCTAAGGTTTAATGAGATTTCTAGTTTAACTTGGACTATCCTACCCGTATTTGTGCTTCCCCTTTCTTTTAGGAATGATGTGAATTGATTTGAAAAAGGAGATTAAAAGAATTCCTATTCAAAGTTGAAGTCATAAGTGGAAAGAAGAAGGAAGAAGGATTCCTTGCGAGCCAAGGAACCCCTTTTCACGGCTAAGGGATAATTGGAACTCCTTGTGCAATATGGACTCCCTAGCCACAATTTGCTCTCCTTCTCACACTTGAATTGATATGGATTGACTTGGATATGAAGACAATCAAACATGAAGTCAAAGATGCAGGAAACAAGGAAAAGGATTCTGTGCAAGGCAAGGAAAGCAAGAATTGCGGCAAACAGAGGGTAATTCACGACTATGTATTTCCTCCTAGATTAGGGCTATTTTCCCTCCTTTAATTAAGGAAAAGCTAGGGCTGGTCTGAGGCCTATCTATAGATTGGTTTTCCTTATTGTTTGTACGCCCATTTTACCTTCCAGGGTGCTAAAACTCTATCAAATTTCATACTCAAATTTTATAATAGTTAGCCACAATTTTCATAGTTCTTCATGCTTTTGGATTAAAGTCTTGTACCAAGGTTGTGACGTGAAACATGGGAGGAGAAGAAGTGTTTGTGCCACTTCTCTCATGCCTCATCACTCTTTAGTATTTGTGTTTCTTAAACGCTTATCATTTTTACGTTTATATGAATTCAATTATGATGTATGTTAATCTAGTTAAGTGTGAGTAGTTTCCTTAAGGATTGGGGTTGTTTGAAGCCCTAACCATGTTAGTTCATATCTAGATTTCTGCCTCTTGTTTGTGTTTGTTATACATGACTGAATTTTTTGGATTACTGAGCTTCATGAACTCAATTTTGGGTTTATAAGCCTGGTCACCTTGTTTGTGTACAATTGTTGATGTAATTGCTTGACAAACCATAATATCATCTTTCAATTTGTAGAATCACGTTTAAGCTGAGGACTTTTATTTGTAATCTAAACTCGTGATGACAGGACCCGTCCTAACTGGACTTTGATAACTGTGCCCGGTCCTGCTCCCGTCTGACAAATCAACTGAAGTCCCGAAATTACCCCTCAACACCTGTTAGAAAAGAGATAACTGCACTGATTTCCGCTCATTCCTCCACCTCTCGATCAGCCCTGAATGTCGTGCCACGGCCTGGAGGGTCATCAAAACAGAAAAGGTGTCAGTGGACAAAAATAATAGCCTTTGAAAATACATTTCGAAACGACCATTTTCCCCTCTAGTTTATCAAACCATGCATGCATAGGGTCAAACATATGAATAACAATCACTGGCTTTCCAGCCAAATCACATGAAAAGTATCAAATCCCGGCTCTCAAGCCAAACATATGAAAACACTAACTTGGCCACAAAGACCAAAACCCGTACTCAATACTAGTACACAAAGAATGACCGAAACCCGTACTCAATACCAGTACGCAATCACAATTAACATCAAACATCAAACCGCACAACTCACAAGTGCACAAACAATCACACAATCACATCCGCACTACTCACAAGTGCACAAAAAATCAATCAATCAATCCGCACTACGCACAAGTGCACAAACAATCAATCAATCAATCAATCTGCACTACGGGCATGCAATATCCCGTGCCTCAGTCGTCTGGGTAGCCACCCCCAGCTCCGACTTCCCCCGCAAGCACAACCCCGAGCATCAGTGGCCTGGGTAATCCCCTAGCTTCGACTGCTTGGGCCCCGAGTGTCAGCCGCCTGGGTGTACCCCTAGCATCGATTGCCTGGGAACAATCACAAACATATCCTCGAGCTCCGGTCGTCTTGGTGATCCCCTAGCTTTGACCGTCTGGGCACTCACAATCACAATGAAAACCATCCCGGGATTACATCCCAAAACATTTCAATCAAATCCTTGACTTCAAACCAAGTCAAAATCATTCCCGACCGGGTCTCAGGCCCAAATACCATTTACACGTAAATCCGTAAAATCTCATTTGAAAACATTAAAATAATCCACAAATCATTCTTGACTCACAAACTAAGTCAAAATATCCTTTTTAAAACCTTTTTTACTCCGGTCCTAGCCCAAAACAACAATTGCACCTTCCTCGTAAAACGTGCCCAAAAGACTGATTCAAATAATCATTAAATCACAAATAATCATGCCAAATCACCATGACATCATTGCAAACCAAATCATGCAAGCATTTTTAATCTAATCATGCAATAAATCATGTAAAACATTTAACTATGCAAGCATATCAATTTATAAAACAAACGTCCACTCAGACACCGTCCAAATCGCACAATTTCGAGCTGCACGCCTTTCCGTAATTTCTGGAAATCCCGAAGCCTATCAAACAACATCATTATGGGTCACTAATGAATCCAAGAATAGCATAGGAAACTTCCTCAATTTTTCGGGAATTAAATACGAATTTAAAACGGAACATAATCCTTCGGACCCTCGAAACAGTATCGAGACAGTGTCCGTTCGACTCGAAACCAACGCTAAAATGGTCGTTACACTGAGTAGATTAAAAGGCATGTTGACCACATCTCGAGGAAGTGGACCACGAGCCCTTATGCGCCGCCACAAGCAGCTGCACATGAAGCTCACGCGCCAGCTACAGTGACGCTACAGTGTCACCTTCCTCGCCTGACTTCTGCAAAATGGGTCCTGCAACCCGCGTCTCAACTCGTTCAATTCTCCCTCAATTCGACCATAATTCTGTCCATTTATTTACTTGATTCCATCTAATCCATCTTAATTGAAGTTCTGTATGTTTATGTTTATCAATCATAGCCAAACTCCATCAATTCACCAAGTGGTCTTCGGACGGGTTTCAATTCCAATCTCACCCAATTCGTCTCTGTTTTTCTAATTAATTGATACATGAAGCATCGTGAGGTTATGAATAACATTTATATATCATTAATTTCACAATTTCTTACCTCCAATCGGTATAACTCAACCTCGATTTTTCGAAGAATTTGGAACTTCGGGTCTTGATCAAAACAATGTCGATTTCCTTTGATTTTGATATGTGCTGATTCGAAATGGTCTCAGGAAGCTAAACCAAGCCTCAATTTCGATCCTCAAGGCTTCCAACTTCAAATTCGAAAGTCACCTTGTTCTTTATAGTTTCGGGTTTTGGGTTTAATATTTCTCTCCTTCTTTCTCTGTTTCTTTTCATGTTTGTCTTTCTTATCTATCTCTTAGTTATCTCTCTAATTCTCTCTCAAAGTCACACACAACAAATTTGAATCAAATCCTCTGTCGCCTTCCATTTTTGTTTCTTTTTTTTTTTACAATCACTTACAACTCACACACACAACACTAATCTTCTTGTTTCAAGTGACGTGTGTCACTTATAGAAATAATTGATTCAAAATCTTGGTGATTCATCAAAACTAGCAAATGGACGAAATTTCCCCTTAATATACAAATGACCAAAATACCCTTGCTTGTATAATTACCAAAATGCCCATAGACTTCACTGACCCCTAACTTTCCCATCCATACTCCGATTGACGCATGCCACCTGTTTACGGATTTAGCGTCCCGAGACCTACCAACAGTCTCTTCGGAAAGTCTGAAAAATGGCCCGAATGAAAAGTCAACTTTTGCCCCACCATAACCAAGGGCAAAATCGTCCTTTCCTTCCAATTTTTCCAATTTTTCCTTTTTCGAATTTCCGGGTCGTCACAACCTTCCCCCCTTAAGAAATTGCATCCCCGAAATTCGATCACGTTATTTATTAAACAAACATATAACAGTACAGCTGTACAATAACATACATTACAATATGTACAAAATAGCAACCCATGGGGCACTACCATTATGCTGAACTACCTTCGGGTGGTTTGTTGGTTTCCTGTTGTTGACTAAGAGAGAATACTTGAGCAAGTGGGCCTGAATCTCGACCACGTCCTCGTGGTGCACCCCCAGTGCTATCTGTTCCCCTCCCACTTGCAGTTCATGAGGTCGAGGCCATCCCCGAGCCCTGCTCTGTGGTGCCACCATTTGGTCGGTGCCGACAATTTCTCTTAATATGCAAAGCTTCCCCACAGAAATAACAACCAACTGTGCCAAATCTTCCAGGTCTACCACCTCGCGCCCTATAGTGCTGATTCAGAACTCCAGGTGATTGCATAGAACCCTAAATACTTCCTTGCTCATTTCCATCATCGTCCGGATTGAATCGAGATCCACCAGAAGAGCCAAGGCTACCACTACCTCTCTTTAGTGGTCCATGACACATCAATCCGGTACCTTGACGCTCTCGACGTCGTCCAGAGTGCTCTCTTGTAGGTAAACTAGCCTCCACACAAGCAGCAGCATCTGATAGCTCTCGAAGTGTGGAATAATATCCGACTGTCACAGCGGACCGTATCTCATTCTTCAGCCCGTACTCAAATCTGTGACACTTATCCTTCTCATTTGCCACATACAATGGAGCAAAACTAGATAAGTTCAGAAATTTTTGTTCATATTCAACCATATCCCCAGGCAGACATTGCATGACCTCAAAGATCCGCTCAAAACAAAAAAGCCACTCGTAGGCTTCTTCTGGGTCTGACTGGCCGGTAAATCTAGTAGCTCCCAGACGTTGGGCTCTCTAAACATCTGGACCCTCAAACTCATCACTGGGCCGTGCACGGGGCTCACATCTCGGAGGCATGACAAATCAGTAACCCAATGCTCTAATACCAATTTGACAGGACCCATCCCAACTGGACTTTGATAACCGTGCTCGGTCCTGCTCCCGTCTGACAAATCAACTAAAGTCCCAAAATTACCCCTCAGCACCTATCAGACAAGGGATAACTGCACTGATTTCCACTCATGCCTCCACCTCTCGATCAGCCCCGAACGTCGTGCCACTGCCCGGAGGGTCATCAAAACAAAAAAGGTGTAAGTGGACAAACATAATAGCCTTTGAAAATACATTTCGAATAGACCATTTTCCCATCTTGTTTATCAAACCATGCATGAATATGGTCAAACATATGAATAACAATCACCGGCTTTCCAGCCAAATCACATGAAAAGTATCAAATCCCGGCTCTCAAGCCAAACATAAGAAAACACTAACCTGGCCACAAAGACCCAAACCCGTACTTAATACCAGTACGCAAAGAATGACCAAAACCCATACTCAATACTAGTACGCAATCACAATCAACATCAAACATCAAATCGGACTACTCACAAGTGCACAAACAATCGCACAATCACATCCGCACTACTCACAAGTGCACAAAAAATCAATCAATCAATTCGCACTTCGCACAAGTGCACAAACAATTAATCAATCAATCGACAACGCGTACGCAATATCTCGTGCTTCAGTCGTCTGGGTACCCACCCCTAGCTCCGAATGTCCCGGCATGCATAACCCCGAGCATCAGTCGCCTGGGTAATCCCCTAGCTTCGACTGCCTGGGCCCCGAGTGTCAGCCGCCTGGGTGTACCCCTACCGTCGGCTGCCTGGGAACAATCACAAACATATCCTCGAGCTCTGGTTCTCTAGGTGATCCCCTAGCTTCGACCGTCTGGGCATTCACATTCACAATGAAAACCATTCCGGGATTACATCCAAAAACATTTCAATCAAATCTTTGACTTCAAACCAAGTCAAAATCATTCCCGACAGGGTCTCAGGCCCAAATACCATTTACACGTAAATCCGTAAAATCTCATTTGAAAACATTAAAATAATCCAGAAATCATTCTTGACTCACCAACTAAGCCAAAATATCTTTTTTAAAACCTTTTTGACTCCAAGCCTAGCCCAAAACAACAATTGCACTTTCCTCGTAAAACGTGCCCGAAAGACCGATTCAAATAATCATTAAATCACAAATAATCATGCCAAATCACCATGACAACATTGCAAACCAAATCATGCAATCATTGTAAATCAAATCATGCAATAAATCATGTAAAACATTTAACTATGCATGCATATCAATTTATAAAACAAACGTCCACTCACACACCTTTCAAATCGCTCAATTCCAAGCTGCACGCCTTTTCGTAGATTCCAGAAGTCCCAAAGCCTGTGAAACAACATCATTATGGGTCACTAATGAATCCAATAATAGCATAGGAAACTTCCCCAATCTTTCGGGAATTAAATCAGAATTTAAAACGGAGCATAATCCTTCGGACCCTCGAAACAATATCGAGACAGTGTTTATACGAATTGAAACCAACGCGAAAATGTTCGTTACACTGAGTAGATTAAAAGACATGTTGATCACATCTTGAGGAAGTGGACCACGCGCCCTCACGCGCCACCACAAGGAGCTGCGCGTGAAGCCCACTTAACAGCTACAGTGACTCTACAGTGTCACCTTCCTTTCTCGACTTCTGTAAAACGGGTCCTGCAACCCGCGTCTCAACCCATTCAATTCTCCCTCAATTCGAACTTAATTCCATCCATTTCTTTACCTGATTCCATCTAATCTATCTTAATTGAAGTTCTGTATGTTTAAGTTTATCAATCATAGCCAAACTCCATCAATTCATCAAGCGGTCTTCGAATGGGTTTCCATTCCAATCTCACCCAATTCGTCTTTATTTTTATAATTAATTGATACAGGAAGCATCGTGAGGTTATGAATAACATTTATATATCATTAATTTCACAATTTCTTACCTCCAATCGGTATAACTCAACCTCGATTTTTCGAAGAATTTGGAACTTCGGGTCTTGATCAAAACAATGTCAATTTCCTTTGATTTTTATATGGGTTGATTCAAAATGGTCTCCGGAAGCTAAACCAAGCCTCAATTTCGATCCTCAAGGGTCCCAACTTCAAATTCGAAAGTCACCTTGTTCTTTATAGTTTCGGGTTCTGGGTTCAATATTTCTCCCTTTTTCTCTCTGGTTCTTTTCTTGTTTGTTTTTCTTATCTATCTTTTAGCTATCTCTCTAATTCTTTCTCGAAGTCACACGCAACAAATTTGAATCAAATCCTCTATCGCCTTCCATTTTTGTTTCTTTTCTTCAATCACTTACACGACTCACACACACAACATTAATCTTCTTGTTTCAAGTTACATGTGTCACTTATAGAAATAATTGAATCACAATCTTGGTGATTCATCAAAACTAGCAAATGGACGAAATTGCCCCTTAATATACAAATGACCAAAATACCCTTGCTTGCATAATTACCAAAATGCCTCTAGACTTCACAGACCCCTAACTCTACTGCCTTCCATTTTTGTTTCTTTTCTTCAATCACTTAAACGACTCACACACACAACATTAATCTTCTTGTTTCAAGTGACATGTGTCACTTACAGAAATAATTGAATCACAATCTTGGTGATTCATCAAAACTAGCAAATGGACGAAATTGCCCCTTAATATACAAATGACCAAAATACTCTGGCTTGCATAATTACCAAAATGCCTCTAGACTTCACAAACCCCTAACTTTCTCGTATGTACTCTGATTGACGTATGCTGCCTGTCTACTGATTCAGCGTCCCGAGACCTACCCAACAGTCTCGTAGGAAAGTCTGAAAAATGTCCCGAATGAAAAGTCAACTTTTGCCCCACCATAACCAAGGGCAAAATCGTCTTTTCCTTCCAATTTTTCCTTTTTCGAATTTCCGGGTCGTCACACGTGACCTAAAAAATTGCAAATCACTTTTGTAAGGATATCGTAGTGTCATTAAATCTTTTCCGTGTTTTATGCATTATCACGCACCATCGATAATAGACGTTTAATAGTGGACATCACGCTTTAAACTTGCAAACTAAGAGAAGATAATAGGTGTAGGTTGAGCCTTAATCGAACACCTGCGCGAGCACATAATTCAGAAATATGCATAGTAATTAGATCAAGGAAAGCTAAGGAGAACAATAATTGGTAACGGTGGATAATAAGCCATAATTCGTCGTAATCAATCAGCCAAGTTTTAATCAAGTTTTCATCGTTTTCACTTTGTTTTAGCATTAAAATTTCGTGCATCATCACTCCAAACAACCCCCCCCCCCCCCCCCCCCCCCCCCTCCTTTGTATTTACTTGATAACCAAGTTAACTAGTTCCGAACTAAGTGGAATCACGTTGAACAATTCCTCGAGGGATCAACCTTTGCAACCCTACTATACTCGTTATATGATTTTGTGCACTTGAAAAATATCACTCTAGAGTTTATCATTCATAATTCTTTGTTTGATAAAACATCTATCATGTTTTTGGCGTCGTTTCTGGGGACTTGTCACTCAACAGTGCCCATATAGTTTTGGATTACCTAACTTGGTTTGTTTGTTTGTTTTTCAAGGTACTAGTTTATATCACGCGACTCTTCAGTGGACTTGTCACTCACAAGTACAGTTGAGAATTTCGAGCTCAAGTCCGGGACCATCCATATGGTTCCTAACTTTCATGGACTTTTGGGTGAAGATCCTCACCTTCATATCAAGGACTTTCTCCAAGTTTGTTCCACTCTTCCCATCAATGGAATGAATGAGAATGAAATAAGGTTTAGGTTGTTTAACTTTTCACTCAAGGACCGGGCCAAGGCTTGGTTCCACTCATTGGCATCCGCCTCCATTCACACTTGGACAAAATTGACTAGCTTGTTTCTCACCCAATACTATCCTATTGAGAAAACTAATGAGTACAGGGCTGAGATTATGAACCCTAGACAACTCCATAATGAAGCTCTTTATGAGTACTGGGAAAGGTTCAATCATATGCTACGAGCTTGTCCTCACCATAACATTAAGGGTCATCACCTAATGATGTAATTTTATGCAGGACTTAGGACTGGGGATTGAACTATGGTGAATTCCCAATCTCAAGGTGTCTTAGATGGCATAGAAACCAAGGACCGAGTCTCTTTTGAGAGGATTTCTCAAATGGAAAAATAGTTTAGCTGTCGAGGCTCCTCATCAAGGGCCTTGGCTGAAACCAACTAGAAGAATAGGTCCATAGCATAACTCACGACTTTCGTGAAACAATTTTGCAATGAGAAGGCTAAAAGTACCATGGTTTGTGAGGTATGTTCAATTCAAGGCCACTCTTCTAATGAACACATTTGTGGGATAAGTGAACTATATTGGCGGGTACAATGTAAATAGGCCCCGGAATGATCCTTTCTCCAATGCTTACAACCTGGGATGGAAGAACCATCCTAATTTCAGATGAAGCAGCAACCAAAAAGTGGCTAATCCCATGTCACCCCCTGGATTCCAAGAACCTTACGTTCCAGCCCCTCCTATGCAGACCCAAGGTACTTCATTAACTCACAGATCAACCGGTAAGTCATGGGAGGATGCACTTGCAACTATTACACAACATACTAATGCTTTCATGAATGAATCTCATACTCACCAAGAAAACACCAATTCCTTCATGAATGAGACTCTGAATACCATCACCAAATTGGAGAGGCAACTTGGACAGATTTCCAATCAACTCAATCAAAGAGAGCCCAGTAAGTTCCCTACACAAGTTATGGTGAATCCCAAAGGTTCCCATGGACCAATGGCTAATGCCATCACCCTATGAAGTGGCACTAAGCTTCCTAGCCCAGAATACACCCCAAGGAAGTAAGCTTTAGACCCGCGAATCCCTGCTGTCCAAAAATCTCGGCCAAATGCTCAAATTCCAACAACCTACCCGAGTGGCATGCCCTGGAACAATCAAGAAATTCCAGCACCTTCTTGTGTATAATCTACCCCTCCTTTGCTCTCGGGTGAGTCCCTTCACGTGACACCACCTCAAAACCAGCTTCAAGACAAAAAACCACAAGATAAGATCACTGGAGCACCAATGCCAAGCACCAAACAGCAGTCCTTGCACTCCAAAGACACAACATTATAGGAACATGCACCAATCTCGGCCATTCCTGCAGTACTCCAGAAACATGCTGAACTTTCTAAGTCTAAAACTCCTACTAATTCCAATAACACGTCTAAGAAGGTGCCTTTTGAGTTGTCAAACAATGTCTCTTATCCGTTTTCTCGTAGGTTTCAGAATCAAGACAAGAACAAGGAGCAATTCGAGGATGAGATCGTCATGATGTTGCAAAAGCTTCAAATCACACTCCTTTTTTCCAAGATCCTTAAGCACATGCCCATATTTGCAAAGCTCATCAAGGACTTAGTTGCTGGAAAAAGAGGTCTTGATGCTTCAAATGTCGTGGACTTACCCCAAGAATGCACGACAACCCTAGTATGCATGCCCCCTAAAAGTCAACAATCTTGGGGCCCCTTCACTTCCTTCTGTCATTCAATCTAACTATTTTTAGCATTTTTTATGTGACACGGGAGCTTCAATTAACATTATGCCTTTTTTATATTTACAATTCTTTGAACTTAGGAGAAATTAAACCTACTCATTTATGTGTTATATTGGCTAATGCTTCGGTTTCTAAACATGTAGGTGTGCTTGAGCATGTGGTGGTTCAAATTGGAGATACTTGTATCCCCGCTGATTTTTATGTCTTGAAGATGGATAGAATTGAAAAGAATGAGGAGCCCCCATTGATTTTTGGACTTCCCTTGTTGGCCATAGTTGAATGCATCATTGATGTGAGGAATGGAAAGGTATCTATTTGGGTTTTAGACAAGCTTCGTACTTTTTATATACATGATACTATGCAATATCCAGTAGAACCTATCATTGATTTTCCTTTGAACACTTTGGATATGCTTCTTAATGAGAACCTAAAGCAATCATGTGTGGAGGATGACCTAGAAAAAGCCCTCACTCTTTTTCCTAACTCGAGACATCCTTGGACCCCAATGTCAAAGTTGAGCTCCTCTATCTCGGCACCACACCACTAGTGCACCCGTATAAGGCACCCTTTGAAGCCTTGCCCCGCACCACCACAGAGACCTCACTATCTCACTTCTATCCCCTATCCTTGAGGTTAAACCACTCCTAGAACATCTCAAGTATGCTTACCTAGGCAGCAACAACACCCTCCCGGTCATAATTGCCGCAAATTTGAGTCCATCTGAGGAAGATATGCACGTTCAAGTCCTTTGAACACATCAAATGGCCATAGGTTGGACTATTGCTGACATTAAAGGAATTAGTCCAGCAAAGTGTATGCATGTGATTCTCCTTGAAGAAGATGCTAAGCCCTCCCGCGAGGCACAAAGAAGGTTGAACCAGCCTACGAAGGAAGTTGCCAAGAATGACGTCCTCAAACTTTTGGATGTAGGAATCATATATCCGATTGGTGATTCTAAATGGTTAAGTCCAGTACAATTTGTGCCCAAGAAAAGTGGGGTTACTGTGGTTAAGAATGAGAAGGATGAGCTCATGCCTCAAAGGATTCAAACTGGTTGGAGAGTATGCATCTATTACTGAAGGCTCAACACTACCACCCGTAAACGACCACTTTCCCTTGCCTTTTATTGATCAAATGTTGGAGCGATTGGCAGGCCATTCACATTATTGTTTCCTAGATGGATATTCTGGGTATAGTCAGATTTCAATTCCCTCATAAAATCAAGAAAATACAACCTTTACCTGCCCCTATGAAACATTCGCTTACCGGAGGATGCCCTTTGGTCTATGCAACGCAACGACCACTGCCACTTTTCAGCGATGTATGATGAGTATCTTCTTGAATATGGTTGAGGACATCATTGAGGTATTTATGTATGATTTCTCTGTGTTTGGGCACTTATTTGAGCTTTTTTAGACAATCTTTCCCGAGTACTTGAATGCTGCAAAGAATGCCACCTAGTGCTAAATTCAGAGAAGTGTCACTTCATGGTTCAACAAGGTATTGTCTTGGGCCACGAGATTTATAGCAAGGGTTTTGAAGTGGATAAAGCAAAGTTGGATGTTTTTGAGAGATTTCCATACCCAACCACAATTAAAGAGGTTAGATCATTCTTGGGTCACGTTGGATTTTACCAAAGGTTCATCAAGGATTTCTCTAAGGTATCTTAGCCTGTGTGTGATTTGCTTGCAAAGGATGTTTTGTTTAACTTAGCTAAGAAATGGAGAGAGGATTTTAACACCTTGAAGGACAAGCTCACGAGCTCCCCCGTCATCATGGCCACCAATTGGGACCTCGCATTCGAACTTATGTACGAAGCTTCAGATTTTGCGGTTGGTGCTGTTTTGGGACAGCGACTCAAAAAACTTCCTCATGTCATCTACTATGCAAGCCGCACCCTAAATAATGCCTAATTGAATTATTCAACTATTGAAAATGTGCTTCTTGCTGTCATCTTAGCTTTCGAAAAGTTTCAAAGTTACTTGATTCAAACAAAGGTCATAGTCTATACGAATCACGCAGCATTTAAGTACTTTTTGAGAAAGAAGGATGCAAAACCAAGATTGTTGTGATGAATGCTTCTCCTTCAAAAGTTTTACATAGAAATTCGGGAAAAGAAAGAGGGTGAGAATGACAGGACCCGTCCCAAATCCCCTTTAATTATCGTGTGATGTGCCTGCTCCCGTCTGACACAGTGTGTCATACTAGGGATAAACTCATCACCCGCTCGGGATCCACGAGAGTACACCAGGATCGATGATGGCATGTAATGTCTCGATCTCTACTACAGCTCGCATCTGCTATCAACCTAAAGAGTATTAAAAACAGTGAAAGCTGTGAGTGGACAAAACAACAGTTTGAAAAATCATTTATATCGAAAAAACATTTATACCCTTCACGTAAAATCATGCATGCATCATAAAACAGTCTTTTCAAATGCTTTCCTTGAAAGTAAGACACTTTTCTTTTTAGATCCAAACACAATAAAAACTGCTTCTCAATCGAAGCCATTTCCTCAGTAGGGACTCAGCCCAGGACTAAATTACACAGGGCCTCAGCCCAAATCAAATCCATGTGGGACCTCAGCCCAAAATCCAATAAAAGAAACTAGAACGAAATCTCAGTTCAAATCATAGAACACGGGGTCTCAGCCCCAGACCAATCTCAGTGAAACATCATCTCATCATATATATATATATATATATATATAACCCATCCTCAGCATCTCATAAGCCCAATCAACAACCCGTCACGATATATCTACAGTATGCCCAATTAACTAGGCCTCAAGCCTGATATCATAAATCAACTGGGCCTCAAGCCCGATATCATAATCAACTGGGTCTCAAGCCTGACACTATCAATCAACTGGGTCTTGAGCCCGATACCATAATCAACTGGGCCTCAAGCCCGATATCATAAATCAACTGAGTCTCAAACCCGATATCATAATCAATTGGGTCTCAAGCCCGACACTATTAATCAACTAGGCCTCAAGCCCGATACCAAAAATCAATTGGGTCTCAAGCCCGAGTTCATACTTTCAAATCCGAAATCCATTCATCAAACCATCATCAAAACACCAGCACGTACAAGCACAGTCTAAAACCATAAATCTCGAAATATGTGCAAATACGTGAATATTAAATACCACAACCATATGCACTCAAGGCATCTCAAATCATCGATATAAAACACATATAAAACATTTATGCATGCATCAATTCATAAAACAAAGTCCACTCACAGAACATCCAATCTACGCCTCGATACACGAGCCATAAGCCTCTTCGGGCCAATCACGATCTCGAGGGTTCCCAAACCTGTCCACATCACATTCTAAGGTCACTAAAATTTCCAATAACCTTCCATTAAATCCCCATAAGTTTCCCTAATTTTTAACGTATTTAAACTCAACTTTAAACCTTCGGACATTCCAAACTATATCAAAACAATGTCCGATCGACTCAAAAATTGTCCCAAAATGTTCGTTAAATCAAAAGAATGATTTCATATGTTGACCTCATCTCCAAACAGTGCCCCACGTGCCCACGCGCTGGGGATTGTTCATCTTCAACCTCCAAACGAACCACTCCGAACTAGTTCTCTAGTTTTTGGTCCAACCGAACTGGAAAGATCGGTTCACCCCTATTTTCCTCTTCTTTTCAATCCATTCCAATCTCTATAGTTTCCTCTCATCCCATCCTATCGATTTATGGATTCAAAGCATTAAAAAGGGGCCTGGAAATTACATGTTTGATCAGCCCTTCACAGCATAGTTTTCCGGCTCTCTGTCCAGGCCACCCTGCCATCGTCAACCACTAATTTCGATCCTCATCGACTCGTAAGGATCCCATGAACATCACCTAATCATCAGCACAACCCTTAAACATCCAAAACTAGAATTTGGATTCTTGAATTTAAGGGGGTTTCGGTTTACCTTCCTCGTAAAATCCTCCGCCGCCTATGGTGGTCCTGCCGCCTCCCACGTTCTCTCCCGGTCCTTCACTCACTCTCTGCCTCTCACCCTTTGGTCCAGAATAAGAAGATGGATGAAATGGGGCAGGGGGTTTTGGGTTGGTTTGAATGGACGAAGGAAAATGGTAGATGCAAGTATGAAGAGCAAGGAGTAATGGATGAGTGACACTTGTCACTCATCTATTAGGCCCGTTCAAAATATCTGGGGCCCATAGTAAATGAAAAAAGTTAACCCTACCTCGTAAAACGTGCCACCGTAAATATTACCTCAAAACTTATGTGACCCGTTACTTTCCCGTCAAATGTCCGATTTTGACGTTCCACCTGTCTACGGATTCGTATCGACACGATCTACATAACGGCCCTCGGCCCTAGTGAAATAATTGTGGCTAACAAAGGGTAATTCACGGTTATGTATTTCCTCCTAGTTTAGGGCTGTTTTTCCTAATTTAATTAAGGCAAAGCTAGGGCTGGTGTGAGGCTTATATATAGATATTTTTTCCTTATTGTTTGTATGCCCTTTTTACCTTCCAAGTTGCTAAAACTCTGTCGAAATTCATACTCAAAGTTTATAATAGTTAGCCACAATTTTCATAGTTCTTCAATCTTTTGGATTCAAGCCTTGTACCAAGGTTGTGACGTGAAGCTTGGGAGGAGAAGAAGTGTTTGTACCACTTCTCTCACGCCTCATCACTCTTTAGTATTTTTATTTCTTAAACCCTTATTATCTTTACATTTATATGAATTCAATTATGATGTTTGTTATTCTAGTTATATGTGAGTAGTTCCCTTAAGGATTGGGGTGGTTTGAAGCCCTATGTAAGGACCCGTCCTAAATCCCCCGGGATTAATACGCAGGTTGTTACTTTCCATGCTATCATTGTATTTGGTTCTATTGTCCACTCACAATTTTGTTGATTTTGTTCCCCCAAGACCATAGGGGACGAGGCGACAAGGTTAAGGAAAGGCATCACATTTTGTTGCACTACTGTTATGTAACACTTGTTAGTTTTGTAAAAGTAAATCTAAACCTTGTGCTCTGATCAACCTTTGTGTTATTTCGCGAGTGCTGTTTGTTCTGGTGAAATTTGAATAAATCTGGATTGTTTGGATATTAGTTTTGTTTGAATCCTTCTGTCCAATTTACAGGAGAAACTCTATCGAAATTTTGGTACAATTTATAAAAAGTATTTGTTGAAATAGTGAAGGTATTTCAGAAATTATTTTTAGGTTCCGAGCATTGTTAGATGAGAGCAGTGTTTCTCACGGATTTCAAAGAAAAATTCGTGAGGGGTTCTATCACGGGATATTGGGCAATGGCTCGCAATATTGAGTGATGGCCTGAATATTCGGAAACAACCCTTGACTTTGGTCAAAATTTTAGCCGCATGTGTTTAAGATATTTTTAGATATGCATGTGTCATGAATAGATTCCCATCCTATTAATAATAAAGAAAACAGTAGTAAAACCATATTACACATAAATAACAATAAATAAAATAATAGGTAATCTAGAAGGCTCAAGAGGCCTATATACATTGATTAATATGTTGACGAATGACTGACTTGATTTTTTTGGCATTATAACCACAAAGAAGATCTTACGGATTTTATTCTTTCGTATCTTCAGAAAAAGTTGAATCAGAGAATTATGAAATTTCATTTGGACCTTTCGGTTCCCTTTCTATTGCTTTTAAAATTTTCAGCAGTAATTAGGAGGGCATGTCTCCATGTTGGACTGTCATGGATAGTTAGCGACGTCACATGATATTGGGCTATGATCCAGGAGATTGAGCTACGGCTTGGAATTACAGGTACGGCTAAGTATTCGGCGACAACCTACGATACGGCTCCACTTGGATATTGGGTGACTTCCCTAGATATCGGCTTCAACCGTTATTGGTAACGATCCTAGATATTGATTTTCGACGAAGATATTGAGATACGGTCTAAGAGCATCCACAACAGACTAACTAAATTATTGGAAAAGTTTAACTTAAAATAACAAAAATTTATAGCTTACTAGTTTTTACGGTTAGCGGAATCAAACTCTCTATATTTTCAACAACTTTGAAAACTAAATTCATTTTCCAAATTTAAATATTCAACAACATAATTTTCCTGCAACGGCTAGTTTTTAACCTAATTTTTTAACGGTTCAAATAAATGTTTATTTTGGGTGCAAAATCGATCAAACCCATAATTCAGGAAACTCAATAGATATATAGCTAAATTTTTAACAGTTAAAATAGATATGCCTATTTTAACTGTGATTGGATAGAACGAATTTTGAGCCAAACGTAATAACTAAAATTCCAAATGGGAATCCAACTCCAAATGAAAGGAAAGTAACAACCCTAAGCTTCAAGTCCTTGTTTGGGAGATGATATATGTGATGAAGGATATTTTTTGCCTCAAAAAATGTAAGGAGTATCATTTTGATCAATGTTACTACTGTGATTTATGGTAAAACTTCTTACTATTTTCCCTTTCTTCCTCCTAATTGTTAAATATGTTAAAATTATCATACTCAAACTCTGTTCGTGGTAACTCGGTCTTCCTGATCGTCACTTGAAAGCTACGAAATATCATAACCTCATTTTCTCAAATATCAAAAAATCAAAATTTCACAACCCTATATGAAAAGTTTGAATCAATTAAAGACCTATAAATAGAAACAATTTGGAAATTCATTTTCTTTTCTTGGAATTTTTGGATAACCCACAAAAGTTTAGAGCTTGTGAATGCAAATGATGATAGTTTTGGGAATGAAGAAGAAAGTTTGTGAAGAAGAGAGGATGAAAAGGATGAAGGAGAGAGACGTGAGAGAAGTTAGTCTCAATAGAAAACAAGAGACAGCTAGCTACTAGTAGTTAGTCCCAATAGAAAAGTTAAATTTTAGATTAAATTTATCTAGCCTATTGCAAGCCCATTTTGATGCTTTTAAATGAATTTTTAGTTAAATTCATCCAAAAATTAAATTTGACTACTGTGCTGCAGATGCTCTAAGATATTCGCTTCGGTCAGAATATTAGGCTATGACTCTAGATATCAACTTATGTTTGGGATATTGAGATGGCAGGCACTGTTGAAGGTAGTATGAGTTCCACCTCTTTAATCAAATGGTTTCCGGTAGGTGGTAAATAGTTATAGATGGATCTTTGTCATGCATGTATTATATTATAACAAGGTGAGAATTAGCGGTTTTTCTTATTCACAAAATTATGCTCTTTTTATTCTTTTGACCATTCACATCTTGCTTTGTTTTTGTACCCTCTAAGTTGCAGTGAGACGAGACTTCAAGAATGGAAGGAGGCATCATTTCTATTGCAATTCTACCTTGTAGGATTTTTCTAAATTTCTTTAAATTCTGAATTCCAGACCTAGCATGTTTTGACAACCTTATGGGTCTGGTTACTGAGTTTGGTGTGGTTTTCTTAACGTCATGGTAGTTTTAGGAAGATTTTTACTTTCTGGGGTTATAACACGGGAACGAGGCTTTTCGAGGATTTTAAAGGAGAAATTTGTGTGAGGTCCTATCAACCAAGAGCTCGATTAGAGCATGCAAGGCCACAAGGTGGGGTGGCCTGATTGCATTCATTGCCTTAGTTTGAATTAATTATGTATTTGGGAAATGAGTTTGGAGTTGTTGAATTTCATCAACTGCTAACAATCCACATGCACCCAAATGTTAATCAACGATTTAAGGTTCATTCGAATATGAAATCTAATCTTGAAAATATAGCATTCTACCTTTTCTTATCCTAGGGTTCGATATCTTCTTCTATCTAGTGTTTCATTTTACTCCCATTTCAAGTATATCAAGGAGACGAAGGTGACAGTTCATATTTTTAAAGGGCGAAAGGTGGTACGGAGAAGAGATGTACAATGGAAAACAGAGACGTTTGGAAAGATGTTTGGAGGAGGGGGGAAAACATCAGCGAATCGCAAACACATCGCAGGTGACTGTTCATATTTCATTCGAATATGAAATCTCATCTTGAAAATAAACTGCAGCGAATCGCAAACACACCACAGCTATTCATGTTTATAATAAGAATTCATATAAGTTGATAATCTAAACTTACAAACTAAGATAGAAAAAATAGTAATTTTAAATCCACTAACTCGTCTTGTTGAGGAATTAATATGGTGAGCCTAGAAACATTTCAACAGTTAGCTTGCTCCCCATGCTTGCACTTATAGACTTTCATATCAGTAGGGGTCCAATGATAAAAATCCATGGCCATCAAGACATGTGGCAGATTAGTTATAAGTGGACGACAATACTTCTTACTAGCTTCATCTGAGGTATTAGATAGCATGGAGTCATACAAGGTAATGGACCTTTAACGAAAGTCTACCACTGCATCCACTCAATGATGTGTTCCCAACCTATACGACATGAAAACTTGATCCACACGTGACTATGGCCTACTGTGAAGCATGGGATGTTCACCGGTGATATACTTGATTACCCCGTCCAAAATACTGTGGCATCGCCTTTCCCACAACCACCTCTACCACACTTGGCAACTCATCTTCAACTTTTGAAAGATAATCCTAGAATGTCAAGGTGAACATGGGTCGCGAGATACTAAAGAGTACTTTTTGTTTTGCTATAATATTGTGTCAAATAACTATTTGGAAGAATGTATCTGTCGTCATCCAATTAGGTGAATAAATATCTAGATTTTTTTCTTGCCTTTTTTGAAACAAATACATTGTAACATCCATATGCTATAGAATAATTTTATAATTCATCACAAAGAAATCCGTCAAATTCAGAGGTTAGTGTTAATATTGAAACCACAAAAAATATGTTAAAGTATGATTAAGAAACTCACCATGTCATTTAACCAACTTTCAGGCTCAAATAAAAGGCAAAAACACTTCATGCTAACACTGCGCGCTAACATCAAGCTTCAAGTCCTCCCTATATCATCATATTTTAATTCCCAATATTTAGATAATGGTAGAAAAAAAACCGAACCAAATAACATAAAAATTTATTACAGATACAATTACGCTGGTTTGGATTTCCACTTTTTTAAGAAGTTAATCATTGTGCACACATCATCACGTGGAATCTCGCTTGCAAGGTTGTATTTGTATGGTTGTTGGCCTTTGGAGACAAGCACCCTCCTATGTTTATGCATTGGATCTCTAAAAGGGGGTCGAAGTGGCATAGCTCTCCTCTTTAGTCATTTTCTCTTCCCTACATCCGGTGTGTCATTTATGGTAAGGAGAGGAACTGGCATCAACAATCCACGAAACAATGAATCACTCTCAATCACTTTCACATCAGTATCACATTAATTACATGATTTTCCGACTAGTGATTTCAGATTTTCTACAAAGGCCTCGCAAACTTTTACGCAAGGTTCACCCCCAACAACGTGGGCCAACACATCTATAGTAATGTCTCCACCCTTCTTAGAACCATCTACAACACGTTTTCCCACTGAAGACACCATGCTAGGGGAAATCTCACCAAAATGGGAAAGTAAACACTCCACCATCATCTCTGCTTGCTTAATTTTCGATGTGCAATTCACTAGATTGGTTAGGTACCACTTCACCTTTATCGGCCTCATTTAAACTTTTCTCATCCTCCACTACTTCACCATCCATTTTCTCACTTGCACCATCTCTCACTACTTCATTTTCGCATTCTAATTTTTGCTCATTATGCTCCACTGCTGGCTAAGCCTCATATGTCATACCAACAGCAGATCAATAGGACTACCAACCATCGGGTCATTATCAGTAGCATCAGCACCAAGTCCAACAATGGGGTCTTCATCAGCACCTTGACCACTACTTCTAACAATCGAGTCTTCATCAACAGCATCAGTATTACTTCCAACATTTTGGTCTCCACGAGCAGCATCTTCATTCCTCAAAATTCCTGGAATGAAGACGAACCTTCTTCACGATTAGCCTTCATTTTTGCTGAAAGTGTAAAAGAAATGTAACGACCCGTCCTGAATTTCGAGATTAGATGAGTGATGAATATGAGGATTAGCTTGACTAATTGACGATTAGTCTAGAAATCACGGACGGACGGTGTGAAATGACCGTTTTACCCCTGAAATTGGGCAAAGAGTTGACTTTTGATCGCCCAAGTCAAATGGACTTTAACCGATGACCGTGACGTAGATCAAGACGTTACGAGTTTGCAGACAAGCGATACATCGAAATTGGACGTTCGACGCGAAATTTACGGGTCTAGAAAGTTTTATGGCACTATTCTTGCAAACCAAGATTTCGCCACGTGGATTGTTTTGATTGGAGAAAAACATAGAAGGACCTACCAAATGAGTGAAAAGTGTCACCCATCCGATAATCCCAAACCCCAATATTTTGGGTTTATCCTCATCAGTCATCTTCATCTCTCTGATCTCCCAAACCCCGTCAAAACCATAAACCGTGAACACCCCAACACCCAACCCAGACCAAGCACCTTTAATCTTCATCTAATGCGCCTAGTTTGTGAACAAAAAAGAGAGAGTCAAGGGAGACGATCGTGATGGTGGCCACAGCGGCGATCGCGATGGTGATGTAAGGAAACCGTAACCCGAAAGCCCTATTTAAGTTCAAAAATGGAAAGTTTCGTTTGAGCTGGTATTGATCGATTTGGTGGATTGGACGAGTTACTGGGGAGTGAGACGAGCTCAGAGGGCTTACAATCGTGGCCAGAGGTGGACCAATAGAGGCTTGACACGTGTCACAAGTTAGTGCCTAGTCAGCATTGACATGCTAGTGATGTGGCCCAATCACGGGTTGCCACGTGTCACTAACATATCAGTGATGTGGACCAATGGAAGGCTGACACGTGGCACTGTCAGATTTTTCAGGTGATAACAACGATGACGTCAGTCGTTGACTGATGATGTCAGCGTTAAATTTGTTGACGTCAACATCGTTTACTTTTTGGCATCATTGATCTTGCATTGACCATGTGCACGGGGTGCTTGAGCACGAATTTCAAGATGGGACTAGTGTCATTCGAAGGGTTTCGATGATCCTGATCCAATGGTCGTGGTTTCGGGTCAATCGGAGATCGTTAGGTTGGTCAAATCGAGATTTTCCACCTTGTAAAATGTGTCTAGGACACGTTGACTTTTTTGAGAGTTTTGAGGTTTTATCTTATAGACTTATATAGATAGTTAGTGACCTTCGAGTGTGATTTTGATAGGATTGGAATACCTAAAGATGGTGGATTAGCCTCGGGGAGGCTTATGGCACGTGCATTGAGGCGACTGCTAGGACGGTCTGTGAGTGGACGTTTTTTCTTTCTAAATATGATGCATGCATAACTGTTTTATAGGTTTTATATAGGTGATTTATAATGGATTTGAAAGTGGTATTTATGATTTCTATATTTACACGTATTTCGAGGTTTTGGTTTTATATGGTGCATGTTCGTGCGGTGTTTTCAATTGTGGTTTAATGGAATGATTTTGGATTTAGAAATATGAAATCGGGTATGAGACCCATTTGATTTGGAAACTATCGGACTTAGAGTCCATTTGATTTAATGAGATATCGAGCTGGAGGCCCATTTGGTTTACATGATCGGGCTAGAGGTCCAGTTGGTTATGATATCGGGCATGAGTCCCATTTGTGGTTTATAAATGTGATTTCGGGGTCGGAGACCTTAAAAAGGATTTCGATTTGAGTACTTAGATTTCTAGATTTATGATGGTTTTATGGAAATTCCAGGCATGGCACCTTTAGAAAGTATTGAAATGATTTTACAAACTGTTTTCCATATACCATCCCTATATGAGGATATGTGGATGGTCTCCTCCAGATGTCTGGGACACTGGGGAAGTCACCGCGCATTACCTGCGATGGGTCATTGCACGGAACGACTGGACCGTATAGTGACTCAAGAGCAGGATTTCTATTATTAGACGTCTGGGACGTCAGACATCTGGGATGTCATAGATTGACCCGGTGACAGGACCCATCCCAATCCCCCCGGGATTACCATGGAATGTGCCCTGCTCCCGTCCAACAAGGGGTGTCAGACAAAGGATGACCAAGAGCCACTGCCCAAACAGGGCATCCAGAGTGCGCAAGGATCGATGGAGGAGGTGTGCAATGTCCCAGTCTCTGCTGCAAACGCATCCGTGATCAACCTGAAGGGCATTAAAACCAAAAGCTGTGAGTGGACAAAAACCATTAAGTTTACCAAATACATTTATAAGACATTTATACCCTCCAATAAAAACATATGCATGCCACAAAAACCAGTAACCAAAATGTTTGCTCAACCGAGCCCTTAGGGCCTTAGCCCAAAAACCGTTAACCAAAAACCAAGTGTGGGAACTCAGCCCAAAACCGTGGAATACCACCACCATACATAT
Source organism: Prinsepia uniflora (assembly GCA_032719365.1). Taxonomy (NCBI): domain Eukaryota; kingdom Viridiplantae; phylum Streptophyta; class Magnoliopsida; order Rosales; family Rosaceae; genus Prinsepia; species Prinsepia uniflora. Next base: position 46,369,631 of record CM064870.1, on the reverse strand, counting down.
ACGACCATGTGGGTCACCACCCACTACCATAAATGAACATTAATTCATTAAAATCACACAATCATAAATCCACCCGGAAAAGCCATTTCATTAATTTGTATTTTACCATTACCATCACCAGCATCCCTGATGCTAGACGTCCCTGACGTCATGTCTCACGGTTTCACAAGCTACGCGTGCTGCCCGGGGTCTCTCCGGGTCCATATATCTGACATCCCTGATGTCTGACGTCCCTGACGTCAATCATAGCAATCCTGCTCCTGAGTCATCATACGGTCCGGCTGTTCCGTATAATGACCCCTCGCAGGCAATGCACCGTGACTTCCCCAGTGTCCCAGACATCTGGAGGAGACCATCATATATCCTTGTCCAGATGGTATATGGAAAACAGTTTTATTAAATCCTTTTATCACATTATTACCATTGGGCCCTGCCCGAAATTTCCATAAAACCATGTAATTCCATTTAGGGTCCTTGACCCAAAATCACCATTATAAAATATAGGGTCCCTGACCCGAAATCACATTTATTATCCAACTGGGCCTCATGCCCGATTTTATGAACCACTGGGCCCACGGCCCGATTTGTAAACCAACTGGGCCCACAGCCCGACTTATAAACCCACTGGGCCCACGGCCCGAATTCGTAAATCAACTGGGCCCCTGGCCCGATAACATAACTCAAATGGGTCTCAGCCCGATTTCATACCAACTGGGCCCCTAGCCCGATTCTCAAATGGACTCCAAGTCCGAAATTTCCAAAACAAGTGGGCCTCAAGCCCGAGTTCATCTTTCCAATATAAAAACCATTTTATCATAATATTTATTTAACCACAAGCATGCAAAACCACAAATAAACCGTTAATCCCGATACACGTGAAATACGGAAAATACCTCGAAATACGTGCAACATACCCAAAATCAATACTCACAAATACCATCATAGAAATCATGTATAAAAACCATATAACACATTTAAGCATGCATAGGATTTATAAAACCAAAGTCCACTCACAGACCGTTTTAACCGTGTGCCTCGATACGCGTGCCACCGGCCCTCCCGGGCCACACCACTAACACCGGGACTCCCAATCCTGTCCAAATCACATTAGAGGGTTACTAACCTCATCATTAACATCCTATCAAAGTCCCGTAATTTTCCCGAATTTTTACTTATTTTTAAACTTAATTTAAAACCTTCGGACATCCCGAACACTATCGAGACGGTGTCCGATCGACACGAAACCAATTCCAAAATGTCCGTTACATTAAATAGGACAGAAGTCATGTTGACCTCACCTCGAGATCCGTGCCCACGCGCCGCCACGCGCCGCCGTGAGTGGCTGCGCGTGAAACTCACGCGCCTGCTACAGTGTCACCAGCCCAACCCGTTTGTCTGGTAAACGGGTCCAACTCACCCGCGACACAACCCGGTGCCAATCCTGTCAATTCGATCCTAATTCCTTCAATTGATCATTCCATTAGTTTCGTTTTAAGTCCAATTACAAGTCTGTAAACTCAATTACACAAATCCTTACCCAGATTCCCACGATTCGATGATGATCCACGAAGAACACCCGGTTACTGTGCAATCATGGAACTCCCTCAATTGATGCAGGTTTCATCCAATTGATGATTCCAGAAGCATCAATGGACCGTGAGGAACAATTCCCCCACATCAATTGCATCAAACCGGTGCTCAAACGTCACGACTCAAACTCGAGCACCGTCACTGTTCAACAATGGAGTTCTGCCATTCTCCAACGTTTTCCTTCAATTGATGATCCCAGAAGCATCGTGGGATCATGAGAAAGCATTTCCCCACAACAATTGAGTCAAACACAGCCCCAAACTCCACGACTCAGCCTCGATTTCTTCCTCTGTCACCAAGCTCGATCAGAGCCAAAACGGCACCATTCCTTCTCGTTTTTGATGTGGATCGACTCGTCACAACCTCAGGAAGATGTTTGTAACCTCCAATTCGATCATCACAGCCCAATTCCCAGTATTCGAATTTTCCCCCCAATTTTCCCGAAATCCAAAATCCAAAATTCAACATCCTCACAACCCCTCGTGTTTCCCCGTTAATTCCCTCATCCTAGTCTCCCATTTTCTCACAAGAACAGCAGAAGAAGGGAGCCAATTCTCCCTAATCCGAATCCCACATTTTGTGCACGGTTTAGGAACAAAATGGAGAAAATTAGGGGAAATGGTGGATTAGATGATGATGATGTAGTAATGATGATGTTTGGAGGGAAACAAGGAGCTGGAAACAAGGGATGGGTGACACTTGTCACTCATCCAGGTGTGTAGGGTCAACGGTCACTATTCATTATTATAATATTATTTTAATCCCGGCCTCGGTTCGTTAGTTCGTTTCCTTGACCATAACGTTGTCGTCGGATCTCCGATTTCGGCATGCCGCCTGTCGTTGGATTCGTATCGACGATACCTACGTAACGGTCCTTGGCCCTCGCCCATCGGACCTCCCGATCAAAAAGTCAACATTTGGCCCCTAATAAGCCAAATTACCAAAATACCCCTCAACTTCCGAACCTCATAACTTTCTCTACGAATGTCGGAATCGAACGTGTCACCTGTCTATGAACTCGTGACGTCCCGAACTACGTCACGGTCATCGGTCAAAGTCCATTTGACCGTCCGAACAAAAAGTCAACATTTTACCCACGACCAGGGGCAAAACGGTCATTTTGCACAATTTGTCCGATTCCGCCCTACTAACCACCGTTCAACCTCACTAATCAAGATTAGTCACTAAACTAATCCCGGAATTCGGGACGGGTCGTTACAATCTTCCCTCCTTAAGAAATTTCGTCCTCGAAATTCCAACCGCTCTAAACTCAACGTACTTCCCTCCTTAATAAGTTTCGCTCTCGAAACTCGACTATCCTGATTCCACAAACACCCCGTGGAAAGTGGAATCGACCACGCAACATGTGTACACCCGTACACCAACTACTTAGACAAAACTTGTCGACACCCAAACGTACCACTAGTACTCAAAACGCAACGACTACATTCGACCCCGTCGAACGACTGAAACTACTTGTTTCGAATTTGACACCACTTGTCAAATCAACCCTCTCGTTACGCAACAACTCGACGATTCCTTTCCCACTCCCACTAGGAGTCAGCTGACCCCACTCAACAATCTATGTTGACACATCCTGACAATCTGTCACCACACAGTTGTTGTCAGTCGAAAACTGACACTAGACTCACTCATGGCTACACATGCCACCAACGTACTTGACTTAGTAAACACTTACCGACCTTTCACACGACCTGGGTGTAATTAAACATATCGGAAATACCATGACCCATTGCATAGTAATGTCCGGTCCACAACCAATCCCATGGTATCGGAGCCAATCCGACTACCAACACGCTCACCAACACCTCGGGTATATCCCGTATACCGTAACTAGACATCACAAGTCTACAAGGTATTGTACCTCGAACCCTGTACGAAGTACACACATCTACCTAATAACCAGACTACAACCACCTAGGTCATAGCCGAACGCGTTCCAATAATGGAGCACGTTTGCCCAAATCCAGCATGAGACAAAACGAAACTCCACCCAACATCTCGTTCCAATTCCGAATCCAAATCCGCAATTTCGTAAGAAATCCCGGATCCAAACCCAGACATCACAGTTTAACTCATTTCCAAATCCGAATCCGAAATCATTATTCCGTAAGCTAGCATTTGGAATAACCATTCCGTACCCAAATCCGGAAATATACTTTCAAGTTCCAAAATCGAATCCTGAATCGTCACCCAGAAATTCGATTCCAAATCCCGAAATCTCCTTCACATTTACCAAGACACACCAAAACCTAACCTATCAGTTACCCGTTCAACACACTTGATTGACTTCATAGGGAAGCCAATCCAACCTCCACACGTCTAAGGTTGACAAAATTCAACTACCTTGGAAACCTACTCACCCGAGTAGAATACCATACGAGCCCCACTTCGAAAAGAAGTTCAACCCCGTCATTTACGACTCACGTACCAAGGTAAGAGTGATATACTCTCCCCCTATCTGAATCATCAAGATCACGACCCAGATAGACACTGTGTCCCTGACAATAACGTCAAAATCGTAGATCGCCAAAACGATCGACAACCGACTCCCACAACTAGACAGATCAGTCAACGACGAGACACGTCGAGACTGCGGATTCTCACGGATTACCTTGTATCAATCCTTGTCATTCCACCTAGGAAAAACCAAGGATGATCCAACACAATGACGCCTAAACTCATCCTACGTGGATGCAACAAAACTCACTGCACTCACTACGCCATGTACCCCAACATCGTCTGCCACCAAGCTCACAACACACACGGGCTCACCAACCAATACACGCTCAACGTACTGGTAACTACAGTCAAAGTCTGCCAGGGCAGAAAGCAAGAAGTCAACCCCAATGACTTCGGAATACCAATCACCAAAAACGAACACCACACTCGTTCCCCAATCACAACTCTCTTCGACACCAAGGTTCCAACCATGTTGGAAACAAATATGCTCCCAACAAGACGTCAAGTCTAACCACTAGACTTCCTACCTCCTCAATTCACTTGGACAACCCCGTGTCCACAATCAATCCGTTATTGTTCCGTTCGCACATCCCGACCTTTACAGGTTCAACACTCGGTTCTCCAAGTTCTCAATTATACCCTTTTTAATCCACTCATCACTGGTTATCTCACCACTATTGGGACTTATCCCAACACAGCACAATCTTAACTGGATCCCATCTAGTCCATCACTCAACCACTACCGAATCTTAAAGACCGAACATATGTTCATCATGACGGAGTCACACCCCAATTTGTGGCTCATCGTCGACACCATTACCGACACTAGCACCAGCGCTAGTACCAGCACCAACACACTATCAACAACACTAGTATCAGCACACATGCATCCATACTAGCATCAGCACAAAAGTACCAACCCGCAAACATCCATACTTGCACACCGTGTGCAAATACGACAACCCTGGATCTCCGTTCATACCGAACGACGATCCCGTACCTCACGACTATGGGTACCACTATTCTGACAATCCACATCAGGAAAATGAACGTTCCCCGAACGTCCCCTGATCCCCAAGTATTATGACCACACTGATTACCCTTGATAGCCAGTCATCTCCATATGACTCCCGACTAACTGTCATTGCTATCGAGATCCGCATCCACACATCACACCAATACCCGATCCAACACGGGATTCCACAATTTATCTCAGAACCGTATCCGTAAATCGGATCCCATAGTTCTGCCTAGACTCACCAGAGCCATCCACATGGTCATCCATGACCTCAACCGCTCGTCGCAGCACAAGTTCTCATCCACTAGCCACAATTAAGGTTTACCTTTTGAATCCATCATATACTAGGGTTCCACAATCACACCCCATGGTTCAACCGAACCCAACCACTTTCCGTAATATAAAACTCACAACCTGACCGACCCCGCGGTCTAGACATCGTATAGACGTTAAATCCAATCCTACCATCCCATCAACGTGAGTTCCACCACTAGGTCATCGGCCAACTCCGATGAACCAACATCCCTCACACTAGAAACCACCACAAGGGTTCACATTTTAGACCATTACCCACATGAGGTTCCCCGAACCTGGCTGCACCTAGCAGCACAACAATTTAATATCACATGACCGAACCGACGGTCCCACTATACCAGTTCACCACAATCAACCCCACTTGGGTCGAATCACATTAATGCACGGCGTATCGGGCCAATCACACTCCATCCACTATCCAAACCCAAAACTATCTATCAGGTTGATAACGAATTGCAGCCCAATGAGACATCACACCCTCGACCTGCGCGCACAATTAGAGCAACCATGCTCTGATACCAAGTTGACAGGACCCATCCCAATCCCCCCGGGATTACCATGGAATGTGCCCTGCTCCCGTCCAACAAGGGGTGTCAGACAAAGGATGACCAAGAACCACTGCCCAAACAGGGCATCCAGAGTGCGCAAGGATCGATGGAGGAGGTGTGCAATGTCCCAGTCTCTGCTGCAAACGCATCCGTGATCAACCTGAAGGGCATTAAAACCAAAAGCTGTGAGTGGACAAAAACCATTAAGTTTACCAAATACATTTATAAGACATTTATACCCTCCAATAAAAACATATGCATGCCACAAAAACCAGTAACCAAAATGTTTGCTCAACCGAGCCCTTAGGGCCTTAGCCCAAAAACCGTTAACCAAAAACCAAGTGTGGGAACTCAGCCCAAAACCGTGGAATACCACCACCATACATATACGACCATGTGGGTCACCACCCACTACCATAAATGAACATTAATTCATTAAAATCACACAATCATAAATCCACCCGGAAAAGCCATTTCATTAATTTGTATTTTACCATTACCATCACCAGCATCCCTGATGCTAGACGTCCCTGACGTCATGTCTCACGGTTTCACAAGCTACGCGTGCTGCCCGGGGTCTCTCCGGGTCCATATATCTGACATCCCTGATGTCTGACGTCCCTGACGTCAATCATAGCAATCCTGCTCCTGAGTCATCATACGGTCCGGCTGCTCCGTATAATGACCCCTCGCAGGCAATGCACCGTGACTTCCCCAGTGTCCCAGACATCTGGAGGAGACCATCATATATCCTTGTCCAGATGGTATATGGAAAACAGTTTTATTAAATCCTTTTATCACATTATTACCATTGGGCCCTGCCCGAAATTTCCATAAAACCATGTAATTCCATTTAGGGTCCTTGACCCAAAATCACCATTATAAAATATAGGGTCCCTGACCCGAAATCACATTTATTATCCAACTGGGCCTCATGCCCGATTTTATGAACCACTGGGCCCACGGCCCGATTTGTAAACCAACTGGGCCCGCAGCCCGACTTATAAACCCACTGGGCCCACGGCCCGAATTCGTAAATCAACTGGGCCCCTGGCCCGATAACATAACTCAAATGGGTCTCAGCCCGATTTCATACCAACTGGGCCCCTGGCCCGATTCTCAAATGGACTCCAAGTCCGAAATTTCCAAAACAAGTGGGCCTCAAGCCCGAGTTCATCTTTCCAATATAAAAACCATTTTATCATAATATTTATTTAACCACAAGCATGCAAAACCACAAATAAACCGTTAATCCCGATACACGTGAAATACGGAAAATACCTCGAAATACGTGCAACATACCCAAAATCAATACTCACAAATACCATCATAGAAATCATGTATAAAAACCATATAACACATTTAAGCATGCATAGGATTTATAAAACCAAAGTCCACTCACAGACCGTTTTAACCGTGTGCCTCGATACGCGTGCCACCGGCCCTCCCGGGCCACACCACTAACACCGGGACTCCCAATCCTGTCCAAATCACATTAGAGGGTTACTAACCTCATCATTAACATCCTATCAAAGTCCCGTAATTTTCCCGAATTTTTACTTATTTTTAAACTTAATTTAAAACCTTCGGACATCCCGAACACTATCGAGACGGTGTCCGATCGACACGAAACCAATTCCAAAATGTCCGTTACATTAAATAGGACATAAGTCATGTTGACCTCACCTCGAGATCCGTGCCCACGCGCCGCCACGCGCCGCCGTGAGTGGCTGCGCGTGAAACTCACGCGCCTTCTACAGTGTCACCAGCCCAACCCGTTTGTCTGGTAAACGGGTCCAACTCACCCGCGACACAACCCGGTGCCAATCCTGTCAATTCGATCCTAATTCCTTCAATTGATCATTCCATTAGTTTCGTTTTAAGTCCAATTACAAGTCTGTAAACTCAATTACACAAATCCTTACCCAGATTCCCACGATTCGATGATGATCCACGAAGAACACCCGGTTACTGTGCAATCATGGAACTCCCTCAATTGATGCAGGTTTCATCCAATTGATGATTCCAGAAGCATCAATGGACCGTGAGGAACAATTCCCCCACATCAATTGCATCAAACCGGTGCTCAAACGTCACGACTCAAACTCGAGCACCGTCACTGTTCAACAATGGAGTTCTGCCATTCTCCAACGTTTTCCTTCAATTGATGATCCCAGAAGCATCGTGGGATCATGAGAAAGCATTTCCCCACAACAATTGAGTCAAACACAGCCCCAAACTCCACGACTCAGCCTCGATTTCTTCCTCTGTCACCAAGCTCGATCAGAGCCAAAACGGCACCATTCCTTCTCGTTTTTGATGTGGATCGACTCGTCACAACCTCAGGAAGATGTTTGTAACCTCCAATTCGATCATCACAGCCCAATTCCCAGTATTCGAATTTTCCCCCCAATTTTCCCGAAATCCAAAATCCAAAATTCAACATCCTCACAACCCCTCGTGTTTCCCCGTTAATTCCCTCATCCTAGTCTCCCATTTTCTCACAAGAACAGCAGAAGAAGGGAGCCAATTCTCCCTAATCCGAATCCCACATTTTGTGCACGGTTTAGGAACAAAATGGAGAAAATTAGGGGAAATGGTGGATTAGATGATGATGATGTAGTAATGATGATGTTTGGAGGGAAACAAGGAGCTGGAAACAAGGGATGGGTGACACTTGTCACTCATCCAGGTGTGTAGGGTCAACGGTCACTATTTATTATTATAATATTATTTTAATCCCGGCCTCGGTTCGTTAGTTCGTTTCCTTGACCATAACGTTGTCGTCGGATCTCCGATTTCGGCATGCCGCCTGTCGTTGGATTCGTATCGACGATACCTACGTAACGGTCCTTGGCCCTCGCCCATCGGACCTCCCGATCAGAAAGTCAACATTTGGCCCCTAATAAGCCAAATTACCAAAATACCCCTCAACTTCCGAACCTCATAACTTTCTCTACGAATGTCGGAATCGAACGTGTCACCTGTCTATGAACTCGTGACGTCCCGAACTACGTCACGGTCATCGGTCAAAGTTCATTTGACCGTCCGAACAAAAAGTCAACATTTTACCCACGACCAGGGGCAAAACGGTCATTTTGCACAATTTGTCCGATTCCGCCCTACTAACCACCGTTCAACCTCACTAATCAAGTTTAGTCACTAAACTAATCCCGGAATTCGGGACGGGTCGTTACAATCTTCCCTCCTTAAGAAATTTTGTCCTCGAAATTCCAACCGCTCTAAACTCATCGTACTTCCCTCCTTAATAAGTTTCGCTCTCGAAACTCGACTATCCTGATTCCACAAACACCCCGTGGAAAGTGGAATCGACCACGCAACATGTGTACACCCGTACACCAACTACTTAGACAAAACTTGTCGACACCCAAACGTACCACTAGTACTCAAAACGCAACGACTACATTCGACCCCGTCGAACGACTGAAACTACTTGTTTCGAATTTGACACCACTTGTCAAATCAACCCTCTCGTTACGCAACAACTCGACGATTCCTTTCCCACTCCCACTAGGAGTCAGCTGACCCCACTCAACAATCTATGTTGACACATCCTGACAATCTGTCACCACACAGTTGTTGTCAGTCGAAAACTGACACTAGACTCACTCATGGCTACACATGCCACCAACGTACTTGACTTAGTAAACACTTACCGACCTTTCACACGACCTGGGTGTAATTAAACATATCGGAAATACCATGACCCATTGCATAGTAATGTCCGGTCCACAACCAATCCCATGGTATCGGAGCCAATCCGACTACCAACACGCTCACCAACACCTCGGGTATATCCCGTATACCGTAACTAGACATCACAAGTCTACAAGGTATTGTACCTCGAACCCTGTACGAAGTACACACATCTACCTAATAACCAGACTACAACCACCTAGGTCATAGCCGAACGCGTTCCAATAATGGAGTACGTTTGCCCAAATCCAGCATGAGACAAAACGAAACTCCACCCAACATCTCGTTCCAATTCCGAATCCAAATCCGCAATTTCGTAAGAAATCCCGGATCCAAACCCAGACATCACAGTTTAACTCATTTCCAAATCCGAATCCGAAATCATTATTCCGTAAGCTAGCATTTGGAATAACCATTCCGTACCCAAATCCGGAAATATACTTTCAAGTTCCAAAATCGAATCCTGAATCGTCACCCAGAAATTCGATTCCAAATCCCGAAATCTCCTTCACATTTACCAAGACACACCAAAACCTAACCTATCGGTTACCCGTTCAACACACTTGATTGACTTCATAGGGAAGCCAATCCAACCTCCACACGTCTAAGGTTGACAAAATTCAACTACCTTGGAAACCTACTCACCCGAGTAGAATACCATACGAGCCCCACTTCGAAAAGAAGTTCAACCACGTCATTTACGACTCACGTACCAAGGTAAGAGTGATATACTCTCCCCCTATCTGAATCATCAAGATCACGACCCAGATAGACATTGTGTCCCTGACAATAACGTCAAAATCGTAGATCGCCAAAACGATCGACAACCGACTCCCACAACTTGACAGATCAGTCAACGACGAGACACGTCGAGACTGCGGATTCTCACGGATTACCTTGTATCAATCCTTGTCATTCCACCTAGGAAAAACCAAGGATGATCCAACACAATGACGCCTAAACTCATCCTACGTGGATGCAACAAAACTCACTGCATTCACTACGCCATGTACCCCAACATCGTCTGCCACCAAGCTCACAACACACACGGGCTCACCAACCAATACACGCTCAACGTACTGGTAACTACAGTCAAAGTCTGCCAGGGCAGAAAGCAAGAAGTCAACCCCAATGACTTCGGAATACCAATCACCAAAAATGAACACCACACTCGTTCCCCAATCACAACTCTCTTCGACACCAAGGTTCCAACCATGTTGGAAACAAATATGCTCCCAACAAGACGTCAAGTCTAACCACTAGACTTCCTACCTCCTCAATTCACTTGGACAACCCCGTGTCCACAATCAATCCGTTATTGTTCCGTTCGCACATCCCGACCTTTACAGGTTCAACACTCGGTTCTCCAAGTTCTCAATTATACCCTTTTTAATCCACTCATCACTGGTTATCTCACCACTATTGGGACTTATCCCAACACAGCACAATCTTAACTGGATCCCATCCAGTCCATCACTCAACCACTACCGAATCTTAAAGACCGAACATATGTTCATCATGACGGAGTCACACCCCAATTTGTGGCTCATCGTCGACACCATTACCGACACTAGCACCAGCGCTAGTACCAGCACCAACACACTATCAACAACACTAGTATCAGCACACATGCATCCATACTAGCATCAGCACAAAAGTACCAACCCGCAAACATCCATACTTGCACACCGTGTGCAAATACGACAACCCTGGACCATTTGGACCAGCTAGACCGATTAGTAGTGTGGACGTGGGGACCTGGTGAGTCCAGTGAACCTAGTTGAGTTAGTTGAGGCTGGTGAGAGTTGTGTGACATTGAGGGACGTTCCCCGTTCTCTTTTCTTGATATGGGTTGTCAGAGTGGTTGTACCCATAGTTGTGGGGCACGAGGGAGGCAAGTTCCTCCAACCCGAGTATAGATTATGAGTTTTAGCTCGGTATGAGCAGAGCTTCAGGTTTGGTGTGATGCGAGCACTAGATAGAAGATGATGAGCCACAAGACGAGGACTCTGTAATGATGTGCTTGTGTTTGATGTGGATCGAACGTTAACATACGATAAAAATCAGAACGTTTCCTTTTCGTGTATTCTCTGTCATGGTGGTTTTATCAGAGTAGCGCAGCGGAAGCGTGGTGGACCCATACTTGGTTTTGGGTCATTAATCAAGAGAAATTGGTGAGTTGAGGGAGTGCTAAGAATTTATTTGAAGTTGGAAGAAGTCGAAGAGAATCAATGGAAGTGTTTAGTTGGGAGAAAAGGATTAAGCATTGCAGAAATTATTAGAGGATACTCTTAGTCAGAAGAGGTGACTTCCCTTTTTCCGTTTGGTTGGTCAGAGCTTCGGGCTTGGGTGTCAATAGGATTGTGAGACTTGAGATTCCACAGCGGGATCATGGATAGAAACGCACTGGATGTAATCCAACGGTGGATGAGATGTGTTGGGACTCATCCCAACAGTTATTGAGAGGATAGCTGTGATGAGATAATTAAGTGGTGATAAACAAAACGGTATAAAGAACGACGCATGTACTATCATGGGATTTAGTGGTCGATTTGTCAGATATGGTGGTATGCAGAGATTTGTCTTCAGATCACAATAGAAGTATGTTGTGACTCTCCAGTCAAGCAGTAAATCAGGAAATGTTTGATTGACATCTTTTGGGTGTGGATAAACGGTAGTAACTGATGGGCGAGTTGGGTATTAGATTGTTTACGGACACGTCGGTGGTTGTCCGAGTGAGTTAAGGACTTGCAAGCATACCTAAGTTGATCCCAACATGGTTACAACTTATCTTGATTCCGAAGTCGGTGAAGGAGATTTATCATTTTCTGCCCTGTAATAGATGATGTTGAGTGTCACTAGTACGGTGATCATGTATTGGTTGGTGGACCCATGATTGGATTTAGGTCATTGGACAAGAGAAGTTGGGAATGTGATTCTGAATTAGGAAGGAGTAGTGAGTATGGTGAGCGTGGCGAGTGTACTGGGGATTGTGTTTACGCTCACGTAGGATGAATTTTGATGTCATCGTCTTGGATCACCCTTGATTTTCCCTATGTAGGTGTCAGGGTTGATCTAACATAAGGAATTATGACGGGGAACGATGAAAGGGAATTATGACGAGGGAGTCCCGATAGGTAAGGATGACAAGGAGTGACTAAAAATGATCAATATGAGGTAATTGAAGAGAACTCCCAGTTTAGACATGTTCCATCTTTGACTGAACTATTTAGGTGTGGAAAAGGTGATGAGTAGTGATGTGACAGCAATGGATTCAAGGAGGGTGTGAGACCCTATGAATTGAAGTCTCGTCATTATCTGGGTGAATTGCCTTGTTAATTATGCTAGGCTAGGAGTAGAGGAGAATCGTATTGTAAGACAGTTGAAGGATCTCTGGGGATTGTATTGAGAAGACAAGATTGAGGTTGGATATGTGAGTGATTATGGATCTTGGATTCATTCACTCAGGCTGGTGGTGTTGGTGATGGGAGTACGTTGATGGGATTGGCTCCCTTTCTGAGTTAATCTAGTGGTATGCCTTGGAGGATGTGTGTGGGCCTGGAGTGGTGATCTGTCAGGTACATAATTGGATAGATGGGCTCCAAGATTGAAGCGTGATTGGCTTCTCAACCAATGGAGGATGAGTAGACTGGAATGATTTGGAGCCATGTAGTGGACGCCTTAAACACTAGGATGTTGTGTGTGCGTGGGGCATGCACTAGTAGTATGTTGGTGGATGTGTTGGTAGTTGGCTTCGTTCCGATGTAGTTGGGTTGACGAGGACGTGGACTGGATATTGGATACTATGCGCTGGTCCAGAGTGACCATGTAGGGTTCAGTGATTAATGTGAGCACCTACTCAGGGTCGTGGATGCTCAGGTGGCTCAGGGTCGTGGATGGCCAGTTGAACCCTAGAGAGGAGATGTGTTATCACTGATGTACATGTATTCGATGGGGTCTAGTTACATACAGGTAAAGTGAGACGTGGATGGTGTACCCCAAGAGTTGAGTGAGTTGGTGGTTAGTGTAACCATAGGTGGGGCGAGAGGTCAGGTTGCTTTGCACGAAGCGACTGCTATGTGACTCTGGTGGAGTCAGCATGGATCGTCGAGGGAGTTGATTGAGGTGAGTACCGAGGCCGATAAATGCCACCATTTTGAGCTTGGCTCAGTTAGGTGAGATTCGTACCATTGTGACGGCAGAATCATACGCTACATTGAGGGAGTTGTAGTGCGAAGTACCCTTAGTATGACTCCAGTATGGGTCAAGATTGGTGTTGTGACTCGAGTAGTGGATTGTCAAGGTGGTGTTAGTGACTGAATGTCGGTTAGGGGTAATGGTTGGAGCTCTGATACCGAGGTGGTATTACTAGATGGTGATAGTATGGGAGGTATCCGTATAATAACAGAATTGTCAGATGGCGTATACTGAATGTGAAGCCCAGGTGAGAGGCAGGTTGGATTTCCAGGAGTTGGAGGTGGAAATGGGAACCTTTGGGAAGGAATTGAGGTTGGTGAATCCGAGTAGGAACGGATGTTAGAATATATTGGTGACCATGAGGGTCGTTAGACTAAAAAGATGAGGAGGGTCAGTCTGAGTTATAGAATGTCGTTTGAGTCAGCATTTTTTAGGTGGTATCAGCTTAGATAGTACGGTTAATTTGTGGACTCCTACTTAGGACATGGATTTCCATAGTTGGATGTGGACTTGGGGTTGTTGGAATTTCGAGGATGAAATTATTTAAGGGGGAAGCTTGTAATGACCCGTCCCGAATTTCAGGATTAGATTAGTGATGAATTTGAGAATTAGCATGATTAATCGAGGATTAGTTGAGAAATAACGGAAGGACGGTGTGAAATGACCGTTTTACCCTTGGAACTGGCCAAAAAGTTGACTTTTGATTGCTCGAGTCAAATGGACTTTGACTGATGACCGTGACGTATATCGGAACGTTATGAGTTCGTAGACAGATGCTACATCGAAATTAGACGTTCGACGGGAAACTAACGGGTCTATAAAGTTTCTGAAACTATTCTTGTAAACCGAAGATTTCGCCACCTGGATTGTTTTGATTGGAGAAAAATTTGGAAGGACCCACCAGATGAGTGACAAGTGTCGCCCATCCGATAGGCCCAGACCTAAATATTTTAGGTTTATCCTCATCAGTCATCTTCATCTCTCTGATCTCCCAAACCTCGTGAAAACCATAACCCGTGAACACCCAAACATCCAACCCACACCAAGCACCTCAAATCTTTATCTGATTTCGTTGGTGTGTGAATGAAAAAGAGAAAGTGAGGGGAGACGATTGTGATGGTGGCCACAGAGGAGATCACGATGGTGAGGTAAGGAAACCAAAACCCGAAAGCCCTTTTTTAAGTTCAAAAATGAAAAGTTTCATTTGAGCTGGAATTGATCGATTTGGTGGATTGGACGAGGTATGGAGAGTGAGACGAGCTCAGAGGGCTTGGAATCGAGGGCGGAGGTGGCCGGAATTGAGAGAACTCGACAGAGGAAACTTGACTAGAATGTTCATCGATTCAAGGGTAAGTTTTAGGTTTTGATTTCACGTTTTTGAGTCCATAGATCGATTCAAGGAGGTTGGACGATCAGGTAGGAAGAAACGGGATTACAAACGGGTTGAAATTAAGGGTTTTAGGACCGGGTAAGGGCCGCGGGTCTGCACGACCCAAATTGCATACTCCGACGGAGGTTGAAGATGATGATGACGTCAGCAGGTGATGTCATCATCTGACAGCTATCAGAGGTGGACCAATGGGGGCTCGAAACGTGTCACAAGTTAGTGCCTAGTCAGCACTAACATGTCAGTGACGTGGCCCAATCCCGAGCTGCCACGTGTCACTGCCATGTCAGTTATGTGGACCAATGGTAGTCTGACACGTGGCATTGTCAGATCAAATCTAATAGCTGTTACACTTGTCAAGTGACGTCAGTGATGAAGTCAATCGTTGACCGCTGATGTTAGCGTTGAATTTTCTAACGTCAGTGGCGTTTACTTTTTGACAACGTTGATTGTACGTTAACCACGCACGTGGGGGTGCGTGAGCCTGAATTTCAAGGTGGCACAAGTGTCATTCGAAGGGTTTCGACGATCAGAGTCCAATGGTGGTGATTTCGAGTCGTTAGAGATCGTTAGGTTGGTGAAATCGAGATTTTTCACCTTAGGAAATGTGTCCGAGACACATTGACTTTTCTGAGAATTTTGGGGTTTTATCTTTTATAGACTTGTATAGATAGTTAGTGACCTTTGGGTGTGATTTGGATAGGATTAGATGTTCCAGAGATAGCAGGGATGCTTATGGCACGCGTATCAAGGTGGCTGCTAGGACAGTCTGTGAGTGGACTTTTGTTTCCTAAATATGAGGCATGCATAACTATTTCATATCTTTTATATATGTGATTTATGTTGGATTTGATTGCGGTATTTATGATTTCCATATTTACACGTATTTTGAGGTTCTGGTTTTATATTCGTGCATGTATGTGATGTGCTTTCAATGGTGGTTTAATGGAATGATTTTGGATTTGGAAATATGGAATCGGACGTGAGATCCATTTGATTTGGAAACTATCGGACTTGGAGTACATTTGATTTAATGAGATATCGAGTTGGAGGCCCATTTGGTTTAATGATCGGGCTAGAAGATTAGTTGGTTATGATATCGGGCATGAGTCCCGTTTGTAGCTTATAAATATGATTTCCGATTCAGAGACCCTAAAACGGATTTGGATTTGAGTACTTATATTTCTAGATTTAAGATGTTTTTATGGAAATTTCAAGCATGGCCCATTTGGAAAGTTTTGAAATGATTTTACAAACTGTTTTCCATATACCATCCTTATATGAGGATATGTGGATGGTCTTCTCCAGATATCTAGGACACTGGGGAAGTCACGGCACATTGCTTGCGAGGGGTCATTGTACAAAGCGACCGGACTGTATAGTGACTCAGGAGCAGGATTGCTATTATTAGACTTCTGGGATGTCATAGATAGACCCGGAGAGACCCCGGGCGGCGCGCGTAGCCTTAGACCGTGATATGACGTCTGGGACGCTAGGCATCTGGGATGCCAAGGATTGGTATTTGTTAAACATGAATTATTGGATTTATGAAATGACATCTTTGTGTTTATGGATTTGGGAAGTGGTCCATATGACTTTGGGTTTACGGTTTTGGGCTAAGTTCCCATACTTGGTGATTTTATGGTTTTGGGCTAAGACCCTATTGATTTGAGGAAGGCAATGGCTTTGGTTTTATAAACAGGTTTTTTATTATATTTTAATTAACTGATTTTCATATGCATGCATAGTTTTAAGTTAAGGGCATAAATTTCTCTTTTATGAAATGTGTTTTATTAAATTATTTATTTTCGTCAACTCATAGCTTTTATGGTTTTAATGTCCTTCAGGTTGATCGCGGATGCGGGCTATAGTAGAGACCAAGACATCAAACTCCTCCACTAATCCTAGCGCGCTCTAGAAGCCCGTTTGGGCTGTTGGTCTGGGCATCCCTTGTCTGACCTTCGTGTTACATGTAGGTTAGACGG
The DNA here is from genome assembly GCA_032719365.1 of Prinsepia uniflora. NCBI lineage: Eukaryota > Viridiplantae > Streptophyta > Magnoliopsida > Rosales > Rosaceae > Prinsepia > Prinsepia uniflora. Next base: position 46,352,390 of record CM064870.1, on the reverse strand, counting down.
GTGTTTGGCCTTCGTGTCGTTCGTGGGTTAGACGGGAGCATGGCACATCCCGCATTAATCCCAGTGGGGATTGGGATGGGTCGTGTCAGGAAACACTAGTAGTCTGCTCATTTATGTCATGAAATTTTCTTGTGACGTCGTTCATAAACCTATGTTGCTCTCCTCAGACACCCTCGACATTGTTCTTGATTTCATGTTTTTTGACCCGTGTCTTCAATTTCTGATTCTTCCTTGCAAGGTCTATCACAATAGATTCCAAGTTGATGAAAAGACTCCTCAGCTCACGAACATCCATCCCTCGAGGAATGGTCGAGCAAAAGAATCATCATCTTCATCGATAAGGTACTGACTCTGTCCCTCCTCACAGCTATCCGTCCCAACCAAATTTTCGTCCATCAAATAAGGAACTAGGCTTATCACCTTCACCTTCAATAAAAGAAAAGAAAAATTGCATGATCGAAGTGTTAAGTATAAGAATAATGTAATCAAGTCTGAGTCATATCATATTACAAACCTTCTCGTACTAGAAAATCTGCCTTTCTATTTTATGGAAATCGGCTTTCTTTTCCTCTGATGCCAATTTCCAATGCAACAATGGGGGAAATCCCGCTTTTCTATCCAATTGAGCGCACTTCATTTCAGTAAATACCAGCAAGCATTCAAAAATCCTTACTTAACAAGTGAAAAATAGAAAGAATAACCAATCCTCTTAGGTGTGCACAAATGAATTAAATATATGTAAATGATTACTACAATATAACAAGGCTACATACCAATGTTGAATGTGAGAACCCTCTGATCTTGTAGTCCTTCCCACTGACCCCTAGTACTTGAGCTCCCACTTCATCTTCATCCCCTTCATATGCAACATCTTTACCATCTTCATCTTCTTCATCATCCACTCTATCCTTTTTTTCCTTTCAAGCTTCCAGCACCCTTTGTTTTCCTTTTACCCTTCACAGCATGCCCATATTCCTTCCTTCTTGTTTTTTGATACTTTGGCATAAGAGTCTTTGCTAGTAAGTCATTTATCTTTACAAAGGACACTTTTCCCCAGGCATACTTGTTCTAATTGTCTATATTTTCAACAATTTCAAAGAACTTACAGTTAATAATCCATGTTCTTTCCTTTCCCAATAATATTGTTTCTGTAAAGTACACAAGGGTAAGCTTTAGTTAATCCTATTGAACTCTAGAGTCATCCAATGCTGACTCCAGTTCTAAAATTATCACTTTACTCTTGTCAGGGAAATAGATATCCTTCAATTGTCCAGCTCCTTGCCCTTGCTCCAAAAAGTTTGGATCCTCACCATAGCTAGACAACCATGTTATCACACAAAAGTTTTTAAGGGTGTTGTTCCACTTTACCCCCCAAAATAAAGCAAACACCTTCATGTTCATTCATTTGATTACATCTAATATTCCTAATCATTAACCAGTGCACAATTGGGTTGAACCAATTCAAGTTTTCTATTCCCAACTGCTTCCCAATTCATTTGGTCATGAGAACCTCGCGAAAGGTGGTGCAGCGTTTGAGTTTTTGTTGTTCACTCGTCACTGGAAGGGAAAGCGGGTTTAGTTCGGCAGGTTTTTTCTCACAAATGAAATAATGGGGATACGAAAGGGCTATGCATTTTTTATTTGTATATAAAGTTGGGCCATTTTTATTAATATGTAAAATTAGAGTTTAAATTAGATAGTCTTTTAAGAAAAGAAAAAAAAAAGTCATATTGGAAATGCATTTCTCTAAAAAGGACATACCAAATGAAACCTCTTATTATTATTATTAGTAATGATTATTATTATTTGGAATGTTTATTTTTTATAGGCTAAATGGACTATGGTTGCAACTATTCTTGAACTTTACCATAATATTAACAATAGTTCTTCTACTTTAATATTAGTGCCCTTCATTTCTAAAAGTTATCCTAATATTTTAGTTAATCCATTCGTCTATTTTTTAAACGAATTTCGCTAAAAAGGTCACGTGAATTCATTTGAATCGATAGTTTTTCATTTTTTTTTACTGAAATTCGTTTGAAAAGTGGATGGAGGCATTAACAAAAACATTGGGGTAAAGTACAAGGATAGAGACACTAATATTTAAGAATAGAGACAGTTGCTAAAATTATGATAAAGTTTCGGGATGGTTTGAGCTATTTATCCTTTTTATATAAGGATATTAGAGGGTTTATATACATTGAGTATTGATCTCGCTCATTAGTAAAGTAAACTATGAGATTTCGTATTACAATGTACTTTACACCAGTTGTACTTAGGGGCAGGTATCAATTCATTGGAATTGATTTCATTTAAATCGTTATTGGGCCTTCAGTTTGAATTGATCAAATAAAAGTTGAGCGGTTTGAAAATCAATTTGTTCCGTTAGTAAAAATATGGTTTTTTTTTTATTTTCGTTTTGAATATCGATAAAATCCAAACTAAATCATTAATCATCCTTAATCTACACTTTTAAAGGGTCATTATTCAGTAATGGTGTGTTTGGATGAAGGAAAAAAAATATGGAATTTAGACAAAATTCAGAATTTTGATTTTGGTTACAATATGATATTGAAATTTCGAAGTCTAAACTCTTTTCCATCAAAATTTAAATTTTGGATTTTTGAATAATAACGTTCATATGAACTCTAGCATTTGATATTGCAAATTGAATAATGAATTGTGACTTTAAACCGTTATTATTTTGGCTGATTTGAACCACAACAAATAAAATAAGATTTTAGATTTCAAAGTTCAAAGCAAAGTTCATTTTTTTTTAACTTAAAAATTTTGAGGTTGGATCTTGGAATTATGAGTTCAATATGAACTCTACTATTTGATATTGTGAATGGAAGAATGATTTTGTATTTGGAAGTTTTTACATTTTTTGGTTTTTCTACATGAAGATTGATACGAACTCCCACAATAAGAAAATGGGGTTTTGAATATTAATTTTTTTCTTCAAAATTTTGATTTTGAATTTTGGAATTATTAGGTTCATATGAACACTATATTAAGAATTAGAGAAAGATTTTGAATTTTTTTAATTTTAGTTTGGTTTTACAATAATAAAGTTGTGAATTATGAAAATATGAGACTCGGGTTTCGGTGTTTCATTTCTTTTTCCCAAATTTCAAGGTTTGATTTTTCGAATTATAAGATTCATAAGAATTTTAGCATTTGATAATACGGGTTATAGAAAGAATTTTAAATTTGCTATGTTTTGAATTTGATTTTCCTAAGGGTAAGGCTGATGACCTTAATAATATAAGAGTGGGCTTTTGAATTTCGTTTTTCTTTCTTCAATGTTTCAAGTTTGTATTTCGAAGTTATAAAGTTCAAATGAACTCTAGCGTTTGATATTTTATGATTTTGGAAAAGAATTTTGAATATTCTTGATTTTTGAGTTTGAATTTTTTATGAAGTTATGTTTTCAAATTTTAATTTTTTTTTCTTCAAAATTTTGATGTTTTGTTTTGGAATTATCAGTTTCATAAGAACTCTAGCAATTAATATTACGGGTTAGCGAAATTTTTTTGAATTCCTCCCTTTTTGAGTTTAGTTTTTCTATATTAAGGTTAAGTTGAACTCTTATAATATGAGATTGGGGTTTCAAATAATTTTTTTTCATTTCAAACTTTTGATTTTATATTTTAGAATTATAAGGTTTATATGAACTCCAGCATTTGATATTATGGGTTGGAGAAAGAATTTAAAATTTTCCTTTTAAATTTTTTGTATTTGGAGTTTGATTTTTTTTTTTCTGTTCGGAAAGGTTTGTGTTAACCCTCACAATACAAGACTATGCTTTGAGGTTCAATTTTATTTTCTTTCAAAATTTTGAATTTGGATTTTTTGGATTTTTGACTTACAAACTTTATATTAACCATAGCGCTTCATATTATGAATTGCAGAAGGAATTTTGAATTTTTTTCATTTTGAATTTGGTTTTTCTATGATACGTTGCTGATGTGAACTCTCAAAATATGAGACTGAGGTTTCGAAGTTCAAATTATTTTCGAAATTCGAGTTTTGATTTTGAAATTATAAGATTCATATTAACTCTAACATTTGGAACTACTATTTGGAGAAAAAAAATTGAAATTTTCCATCTTTTATTTTTTTTTTCAGGAAAAATTGATGTGAACTTGAATTGTATGTATGATTGGTGTTTCAAGGGAAAATTATTATTTTCCTCTAAATATGAGACTGGAGTTTGAAAATCATTTTCCAATCTAAAATATCTTTCATTATAGTTAATATAAACCTCATAATCCAAATTTTGAACAAAAACTTCTGGAAAAAAACATTTGAACTTCAAAATCATAATCTTGTATTGTGGCAGTTTACATCATCAAGTTTACCATAGAAAATCCAACCAAATGCAAAATGGAGAAATTTAAAATTCTCTTTCCAACCAAAAATATTAAACTCTAAAGTCCTTTTGGACCTTACTACTCTAGAATTAAAACTCGAAATTTTGAAGAAAAAAAAAATTGAACTTCGAAATCTTGATCTCATATTATGAGAGTTCACACCAATCTAAATATAGAAAAAGCAAAGTCAAAATGGAGAAATTCAAAATTTCTTCTGCAACCTGTAATATCAAACACTACCAATGCTATGAACCTTATAATTCCAAAATCAAAACTCGAATTTAGTAAAAAAAAATTTGAACTTTGAAACTTAAACTCATATTGTGAGACTTCACATCAATCTTACCTTAGAAAAATAAGACTGAAAATGGAAAATTCAATGAAATTTTTCCAACCCTTAATATTGAATGCCTACATTTTATATGACCTTATAACTCCAAAATCAAAACTCAAAATTTTGAAAAAATAAAATGAACTTCGAAACTTCAATCTCATACTGCGACAATTTACATCATCAACCTTACCATAGAAGAACCTTGGTAACCTTACCATATTGCCACATAATGTTATGACCTTGTGGTATTGCTCTCGACATGTTATGTAGGAGGTCTCTGGTTTGAATTTTGTTGGGTGAGGTCGAACAATGCCTAAATAATATAGTCCCCTTCCTCAATGTCCTTGTATAAAAAAATAAACTTAAAATGGAAAAAAATTGAAATTCTTTTTCCAACCCATAATATCAAACACTAGAGCTCATGTGAATCTTATAACTCTAAAATCAAAAGACAGATTTGAAAAGAAAAAGAACATGGAAACTCCATATTGTGAGAGTTCATATCAACCTTATCATAGAAAACCAAAATCAAAGAGAGAAATTCAAAATTCTTTCTCCAACCTATAATATCAAAAGCTAGAATACCTAAAAACCTTATAATTCAAAAGCAAACATCGAAAGTTTGAAAAGAAAATTGAACTTCAAAACCCTAGTCGTATATCGTGAGAGTTCATATCAACTTTGCCATAGAAAAACCAAACTCAAAAAGGAGAAAACACAAAAATTTCTCCAACCTTAAATATTAATTGCCTAGCTTTGATATGAAGTTTATAACTCTAAAATCAAAACTCGAAATTCTGAAGGAAAAAAATTAACTTCGAAACCAGCAATTTCATAGTTGATTGTTAACTATACCTTACCATACAAAAGCCGAAGTCGAAAAGGAGAAATTCAAAATTATTTCTTCAGTCGGTAATATCAATACTAGAGTTTCTATGAATCTTATAATTCTAAAATCCAACAACAAAGTTTTGAAAGAAAAAAATTGAACTTTGAAATCCTAATCTTATATTGTGAAAGTTCGCATTAACCTTATCATAGAGAAATCAAACTCAAAAAGGAGAAAATTTTAAAAAAAATTATCCAACATATTAAATGCCTAAATTTCTTAGGAACCTTATAACTCCAAAATCAAACTCGAAATTCTAAAAAAAAAAAAAGAACTTTGAAATCCCAATATCATATTGGGAAAGTTCACATCAACATTTCATAAAACAACCAAAGTCAAAAGAGAGAAATTCAAAATTCTTTCTCCAATCCATTTTATCAATTGTTAGAGTTCTCATGATCCTTATAGTTTCAAAATTAACCTCGAAGAAGAAAAAATGAAATTGAACTTTGAAACCCTAATCATATGTTGTGAGAGTTCATATTAACCCCCACTTTAAAAAACTAAACTAAATAGAAAAGAATTCATAATATATTCTTCAATCCACAATATCAAATACTATGGTTCATATAAATCTCATAATTCCAAAAATCAAACCTTGAAATTTTGGGGGAAAAAAAGGAAATGAACTTCAAAACCTTGATCTTATTTGGCTAGCTTACATCAATCTTATTATGGTTAAACCAATCTATAAACTGTTAAAATTCACAATTCATTTTCAAGTCCAATATCAAACATTCGAACGCTAGAGTTCATATTAACTCATAATTTTTTTTTTCTAAATACACAATCTCAATTATAATGATTGTTAACAACAATGTCTTACAATTAACTAACATTTGGATAGTTACATCTCGTCCCAAAAAGCCGAATCGAAAATTGAGAAATTTACCGAACTACCCTTATTTTTCTTTCGCTAGGGGTCCCATCTTCGAGTTTCTAGCTTGTTAGGCTTGGCTACCTTTAGTCGACTTTGATACCCAATTTTGGTGGTGAGTGTTAGCATAAAGCCTCTTTGTGATCCCATCTAATTCTGTAGGCCTAATACTCAAGAATTGGAATTTTTCTAATTTGGGATTGAGAACACTTGTCTTAGGCCCAAGCCCTTAGCCCATAATATTTTTACCTAATCTCACTTTCACACCTCACCTTTGGGCCCAAACTTGAGTCCAAACCCATATACTATTACCACTAGACAAAATGCAGCATTTGGGAAGGGAGACACTGTTTTCTTTCCATACTACACTGTTTTCTTTCCATACTCGACCTCACCCTCCCTCAAGGACGCGCACACACCCTCATCTGGCCTCTGAAAAACACTAATCGAATCTCCACCATGAACCCAACCTCATCGGCGTGTCCCTATGAGCACCATGACCACAATTTCAAGAGCCATGAAGGTTGCGACGACGATGGCAATGATGCAGACCGGAATTGAGACTCGGAAATGATCCAAGGAACTAAGGCTTGTACCAGGTAGTATTTCAAACCCTAAATCACGATTCCCAATTCACCTCATCACGAGGAAGCTAACCATGAGCTTGCATATGGGTTTCGAGGCTCGAAACTACTACGACAACGTCCAACCCGACGACCTAGTTGTTGACCCGTATGGATACCATTTCAATCCCTAACTTGTAACATCGTATATGTCTCCTTGAGGGTGTTCTAACCAGCTACTTTCATGTGGAATTCTTGAAGGTCTAGGCGGCGACGGCGATGGCCAGAAATCGCTTGGTCGCTAGAAATCTGCACTTCGTGACCGCACAGATAAGTGTTTCCCAATTTGAGTTAGTTACATGATTGACGCATTTAATTATTAGATTGTATGCAGGATTGGTGCTCATTTGGACCTTGAAAGGCAGACCGTCGTCCTCTGGAAAACAAAGATCCACCGTGAGGTTCCCATCGACTTCTAGGACTATTGAGGTAGCTTCTAACTCTTTAGACTGGATTTCTGGACTCCGCTCATTGAGTAGACGTAGATTGATGATTTACATGATAAATTTGAGTGAAAATCGAGAGAGTAAGGCCTCATCAGATTCTGGGAATTTTTCGGCGAAAAATCCAGATTCTAACCACCCTAGATAGCGGCACTACGGTGGTTCGACCACCGTCTCCAACAAAGCTCCTGTGACAGAGGGTCAATGGTAACAGTTGACTGACATTAGTTAATCGTTAGTCTTAACAGTTGATTGACGTTAACGTTGTCTAACGTAATATTCCATGGAATATTCTAGGGAATATCCCTGTACATGTGGGCCACGTGTGTGAAATAGTGATGTGTGTGGCAACCATGTGTGTAGGCACGTGGCCCCGCGTGGCTGTCACGTGAGGTCTTCTGTTGGCACGTGGGCCATTGTCATGAGTCCAGATCGGCTCGTGGCAGCACGTGGGGCCTTTTTCCAGCCCACGACGGTGCGTGGGCACTATTTCTGACCGTTTTAGGCCGTTTTGAATAGTTTTCCAGCCCTAAATAGGCATATTGAGCCAATTTTTTGTACCCGGCAGTGTATGGTCACTGTTTTCTTGGGCCCCGGTCATTCCTAAACATGTATAGGCCCTTGTTAGGTGTTTCTAACATCTATTTTCGATTACCCTTAGGTGGATTAAACCTTTATATCGATATATGGCAATTCTAACCCTTATGAATGGTCTCCGTGGGGATGGACCTGGTTTGGAGCTTGTGGATTGCTTGATTTTTCGGGTGATCCGACTCCCCGACTAATGTGAGTGGACCCCTTTCCCTAAAACTTGTTTTATATGCTTTATTACTCGCGTGTTTTATGATGTTTGCACATTTGACATTTGTTGAGCATGCATGATTTATTGGGTGATAGTTGTGATATATGATTATGTGGAATGGTTACTATGCATATCCAGTTATGTTTATCTACAGTAATATGGTAAGTATGCATAGTGGTATGTCTTGAGTCACACATTGCATTGCATTGCATGAGAGACCTCGGGGCATTGATGAGATTGAGATGTTTAGAACCCACTTAGGATTCGCTATTATCCTGTACCCGTCTGTATGGCCACAGACCAGCATTGACCATTGGATTGGATACGATCACAACTTACCACTCTCGAGAATCCACACATTGATTCGTAAGTCTCACTCGAGACACCGACACCCGTATATCTCACCTGTCACTCACTCTGACAGGTCTGTTATACTAAGCTAACATCCTAGTTAGCTTTTCAGCCTGACAACTCTTGTTGTATGACAATTGAAGCTGATATCCTGCTCATCATTCGATCCAACAAACATCCTCTACATCCTGCCGTCACAATGGTACGAATCTCACCTCGTGGGCCATACTCAAATCTGCGACATTTATCGGCCTTGGTACTCACATCATCCAACTCCCTCGTTTTCCCATACTCATGCTAACTCTCACTGTCCATAGAGATACAACTCTCTTCTAAAAGCCTCTAAGTCCATGACAACCATCGTTACTAGCCAGCAACTCCCGGCTCCACCGCGCTTGCGCTACGCCACTCTGGTCTCGACTCACTCTCGAGTCCCCACATCGTATCTCATGTCACTCAGCGACCTACGCTAAAATCTTGACTAATCTCGAGTCCCAAACTGTCGTCTCACGTATCCTGTCGAAACACATGTCGACATCTTACCCATCTTGGGTGTATCTGGACCCCATCGAATACTTGCCCTAGTAGGGATAGTCACATAAATAATCACTAGGGTTCCTCGGGCCTACATGGCCCTAAGCTCCATGCTCGCATAATCACTGAACCCTCTCAATGTACAATCAACATCGGACCCCATCCGATTACCATATCATATCAATCATCAAGGCACTACCCAGGCCTGTTCAAGGACTGCACTCTGGCAATGTCCAACCACATATTACAGTCCACGTTCCAATCATTTATCCTCTCCAAAACTCACTATACTCAACGTCTTCTCGAAGTCATCATGGTCACCTAACCAACTCCATAGATAATCCAACTAGTTCACTAACCAATCTCATTCCTTGGTTCATTCCAAAGGTCAACCGAGTCACTAAGACGTACCAAACTCAAACCTGTCGATTACCTGTTATCGGCTAATAACACTTCATACAATTGCTCCATCCGGAGTGGTAACGAACCTGCCAACATCCTACTCGAGGCATCGGTTATTCATCTTTTCCTGAATGATATTCAACGTATCACCAGAATCTCTTTCGATCCAAACTCACCTCCATCCACGGTAGCCCTCTCTCAGCTAATGATCCGAAATATGAGAATAGGGTCTTACACCCTCTTTAAACCCTTTTAACTGTCATATCACTCCTCGTCATCCCATCTAGGGAAGAATCAAGGATGATCCAATATGATGACATCAAAATTCATCCTATGTCATACTACGGAACTAAGCATCACCTGCTAAAGAGTAGAAAATGAGAAGTCTCCCTCATCAAATTCGGAATCAAGAGAAGTTGTAACCATGTTGGAAGCATCCTCGAACACTATAGGAAATCGGGTGCCATGTCCACCTTAGACTCACCCTGATGATCTTGTCTCGTCAATCAGATTTATCCTCAAACAAACTTACATGAAACTCAGGGGGTATGGTCACCCGCAGTCGACCAAACCAATCCCCAATGGACTCTCAAGTCCTCAACTCATTCGGACATCCATCCACGTGTCCATAAACAATCTAACTATAGTACCCAATTCGCTTCTCCGTCTTATACCGTTTATGCACATCCAAAATGATGTCATCCATCACTACATGATTCTCACGTTTCCACCTTTATAGTTATAACCCCTTAGCACACCCTCGTGTCTCAAGTCTCGTATCATGTTGACGACCAAGCCAGAAGCTCTGGCCAAGCAAACGAAAAAAGCGAAGTCACCTCCTCCGACTAAGAGTATTCTCTGATAGTTGCTGTAATTCTTAATCCTTTTCTCAAGACTAACACTTCCATTAATTCTCTTTGGCTTCTTCCATCACCATCCCCGTCAACATACTAATCCAAGTATACCCCATGCCTCGAACTGAGCCATTCGGGATCTTCTCTGTCTCGATCAGTGCCCACCGAACTCACATATTTTCTACTCTGGGGCATGTCTACCATCCCAATCACAATCCAAGCCCTTATTGGCATTACATCACTTAGACACACTTAGTGTCATTCGTAACCATCTGATCACTATTAGATTCCATTCAACTTATCTTTAGCATCTCCCACTTATCTTAGTCACCTCCACTGAGATAGTGCGACACACTCGCTAACACCCAAAGCTCAACATCTCTTATGTGATCGCACTCAGTGGTAATCGAGTAGAATCCAGAAATCTCTTCTCATATTGAGTGACACTCACACACCCCTGTATCATCGTCACGACTAGCGAATCTCCATCGTCTTAGTTGTCACTATAACATGAGCATATCCAACGCGATAAAACTCGTCCACATCTATCGATAGCAGCGTCTGCCACAACTGCGTGCAGACCAATCCCAAAAATGCTCTGCTATCTAGACTCTATACCCATGCGTTCAAATCACCTCAGGCACCAACCGCCCAACGCGTAATATCCCCGATAGGTCCACAAGTACCACACTTCTGTTAACTTGTCCAATTGATCTCAAACTAGGGTTATCACAAACCAAGCTGACTAATCCATTGCTCTCAACTCTAAAAAGTCATCATACGGAGGTAACTGGTACTCAACCAACCAGTAACCACTATCTAACATGACCGCCCAATGGTCCCAACTCTCAAGTCATCATATTGGGACCTAGTCCACCAATAACATTATGGCTCTAAGCCGTTGGATTCCTATGAACATCAATCCTACTAGGGATCAAACCTCACTAAAACACGGTATCATGTGCCAATCAAACCTTAAATCATCGCATCACGTACCGAACATAACCTAACCAGGGTTCGATTCCAGTGAATCCTCATACTATCACCCTAACTATCAAGTTGATGACGGGCTGTTACCACTGCAGAGACATCACATCCAGTACATACGCATCACTCTAAGAGCAATCTCACGCTCTAATACAACTTTGACAAGACCTATCCCAATCCCCCTAGATTATCGTGGGATGTGCCGGCTCCCATCTAACACCGCGTGTCAGACCAGGGATAAACTACTCACTAGCTCGGGGTTAGCCAGAGTACGCCAGGATCGATGGTGGCATGTGATTTCTCGATCTCTATTACAGCTCGCATCCCCGATCAACCTGAAGGGTATTAAAAACCATAAAAGTTGTGAGTGGACAAAACAACAGTTTATAAAAAAAAGTTTATTGAAAATACATTTATACCCTTCAAGTAAAAGCATGCATACATCGTAAAACATCATTTCAAATAGTTTCTCGGAAGTAAGACGTATCGCACCCTAAATCAAATCTCAGTGAAAAATGCTTCTCAATCGAATCTAGTACCTCAATAGGGTCTCAGCCCCAAAAGTAAATCATAGAAAACAAGTACGGGGTCTCAGCCCAATTCAAAGAACTCGTGGGAACTCATCCCATCCTCATCTCAGTGTCAGTCACGATTCCAATCCTAGCACATGTGCAAATATAAGCTTAGGACTGCTCACAATCCTAGCATGTCACTGTGAACACATCACCCGCCACGACCATCCTCAGATCATCATGAACACATCACCGATCAATCTTAGAGAATAACCTCCACACTCCTAAGTCAAGCCTCCCTCGACCAAAGCCTCCAACGGCTGCTCGACAACAGGTGGTGCATCTGACCTCTCTATAAAGAACACATCCGCAGTCTGGAGGCGAGCGTCATATCATTCGGGACTCGAACCCGAATTTCATCATCGACCGGGACTCTAACCCGATCCTCCGGGATTCTAACCCGATCATCCTGGACTCTAACCCGTAGTATCACACATAGGATTCCTCGAATCCTATCAAACTTACAACTGGGCCTCATGCCTGAAATATACTCCAGGATTCCTCGAATCCTGTCAAATTCACAATCAGGTCTCATGCCCGAAATATCTTTCGAAATCTCGTAACTGGGTCGTAGCCCGACTTATCTCACGTTTGACTATACTCTAAGTCAAATCTCAAATCAACTGGGTCATATGCTTGAAAGATATTTCCAAATCTGAAAACCATTTCTCATTTCCAATAAGCTTTCAAATCATCCCTGACTTCACGCTAAGTCAAGGTCTTTTAATTGGGTCTCATGCTCGAATCTCGATTTCACGCATCTCTATGAAATCCTTTAAAATTACATGAAATCATGTTAAACATATGCACGTAGAATACTTGGTGGAAGCTCAAATATCACATAAAACCGAAATCTCAAACTACGTGCATTAACGCATTTTTCTCCGAAAATGCCAAACAATTCATTTTTAAATCACATGCACTCACGTCATCTAATATCATGTTCATAAACACATATAAAACATTTAGGCATGCATCTTATTCATAAAACAAATGTCCACTCACAAACAGTCCAAGCTGCACCTCGATACGCATTCCATAAGCCTCTCCTGGCTAATCCAACCTCTCTGGATCATCCAGACGTGTCCAATTCATACCCCAAAGGTTACTACTAACCTATACAAGTCCATATCAAGAATCCCCAAAATTTCTGGAAAAGTCAACGTGTCCCAGACACGCTTCCTCAGGCTTCAAACCTCAATTTGACCAACCTAACGATCTCTGATCGACTCGAAACCCCCACCATTGGATTCGTATTGTCGAAACCTTTAAAATGGACATAATCCTACCTCGAAATACATGCCATACGCCCCCATGCTCAGGTCAAAGGTGGCTGGTCAAAATTCAACGCTGTCGTCAATAGTCAACGGTCAAAGTCAACGCTCACGTTACTACTGATGTCAGCATGATGTCATCTCTGACAGCCTGACATCTAACACGTGTCAGCTGACAGTGCCACGTGTTAGCAGCTTACGGGTCCATGTGCTTGACATGTTAGTGACACGTGGCACCATTTGATTGGTCCACGTCACTGACATGTCAGCTGACTGGGCACTGAAAACTGCCATGTGGTAGCCTCCCATTGGCCACGTGGACTGACATCTGACAGATGATGATGTCACCCTGCCACGTCATCATCATCCTCCCTGAGCCAGGTCAACCCGAATTTCTATAACCAGGTCCAGCAGACCCACGACCCTGACCTGATCCTAAAACCGTCAAAACCCAACCGTTTTCTGCCATTTTTTATCCTATAGCTTCGTCTACCTCCTAGAAATCGACCCATGGACTCAGAATCAGAAAAAAAAAAAAGGTCTTGAAATTACCTATTCAAGCTCGACAAGTCACGACCATCTTCAACCTCGAACCAGAGCCATCTCGTGGTCCTTTCCCATCAATTTTGATACCTGCCAGCTCATGTGAGCTCAAAGGACATCCCCAGATCATCAGAAACAGCCCTAAATGTCCACAGCCCAAATTCAGAATTTCAAAAACCACGGGTTTCGGGTTTTACCTTTTTCACGGTTTTCCAGCCACCGCCTAGCTTCGCTGTCTACCACCAACCTCTCAACCACACCGTCTCACCCTCAGCCTCACTCTCAGTCTCTCAGGGGTCCTCAAGAAGATGATGGGATGAGGACGGATTGAAATGGGGAAGGGGTTTTGGTTTTTGATCGAATGAAATGGGAGGGGTGCAGATGCATGTATGTGAGAGGAGGGACCAATGGATCAGTGACACTTGTCACCCATCCATTGGGCTTGAAACAAATACTTGGGGCCCACAACAGGACAAAGGTTAAATTTTCCTCGTAAAATGTGCCATAATAAATAGTACATGAGGCCTTTCGTGACCCATAACTTTCCAGTACGATGTTCGATTTCGACTTGCCGCTTGTCTACGGACTCGTATCGACCCGATCTACATAAAGATTCTTGGTCCTCGTGCATTGGACCTCTCGGGTCAAAAATCAACTTTTTATCTCATTTAGGGGCAAAATCGTAATTTCACCCCGAACGTCCGATAATCCTTGACTAATTCTTGATTAGTTTCACTAATCCTTAATTAATTCTTAATCAATCCCGTAAATTTTGGGATGGGTCGTTACACAAGGTGTGATTTTCCTATAATATTCGGGAATTACTTTAAGGCTAGGAAGGAGCCGAGGGTTCCTCTTTTTGATTCTTCGGGGTCAATGGGTTGGATGTGGACTGTGACCCTGCGAAGACGGATTTCATTTGGTTTATATATCAATATATTTGTTCTAATAGGGTCATTATAAATATCCCTTGTATGACAGGTTCCTTGTGTATGTATGATAGTACCCAGGGTATGTCAGACACATTGATTAAGGTGTCAGACGGGAGCAGGATTATGCACAGTTATCAAATCGGTTTTGTGACGGGTCCTGTCAATTTGGTATCAGAGCAAACCAGGTAACAGATTGAACGCATAGTGAGTAGACATTTTTTTTTATAACTGTGATACGTGCATTGTCAGGACCCACCCCTAATCCCTCAACATTAAGGGCTAAATCCTGATCCCGTCTAACTTACGCATTACACGAAGGCTAAACTGACGTCCACACTTCATGTGACACGTAAGTCGGATAAGGGATTCTCGATCCAACCATCCGAAAAGTAACCGAACTTCACAGAGTGTACCGAACTACTGTGGATCACGGGTGTGATGTCTCCGTCTCTCTTGACCAACAGCCCGTACCGCAACAATCTGGAGGGTATCGAAAACACGAAAAGACTGTGAGTGGACAAAAGCAAAGAATAAGTGCAAAAGCAGTTCGATAAAAAAATTACATTTATACCCTCCATTTAAAAAATCCAATGCATGCATATTAATTCAAGTCATAAAACAATCCATCTCAAAAACCATCATTTAAAACCATTTGAAAACCCGAATCAAATCCATTATTCAAATCCAGGCCTCAGCTGCAAATCACAAGTCATCTCAAATCCGGGAACTTAGTCCCAAAACCCGTCAAATCCAATTCATCCGGGCTACTGCCCAAAACATTAGAAAACCAGTGAAAAACATCAATCATACAAGTTTACTGGATCTCAAGTACGCCCCAGTCTTAAACTCAAAACCATGCGCAAATAACCAGGCCTTCCCGGGATATCAACGAGTCTTTAAACTCAAAACACAATCACATGTCTCGGGGAGTTATCACAATCACCGAGTCTTTAAACTCAAAACATTTACCGAGTCTTTAAACTCAAAACATATCAATCCAGGGCCCTCCCCCCGTCAATCAATCCGAGTATTTAAACTCAAAACCAGATCCAGTGGGGTTTTCTTTTCTTTCCGGGTCTTTAAACCCAAAACCATTTTCCATTCAATCAGTGAACACCATAGAAAATCCTCATCCAAATTCGCAACAATGATTCCGTAAGCCGGCATCCGGAACCACTGTGCCAAACCCAAATCCAGACTTCATTTCCAAATCTCAAAACCGAAATCTCAATCTCATGAACAGGGCTCCAAACCCGAAATCACTTTTCTGAAATCCATTTCTAATCCTTGAAATCAAATCGTATTTCAAATTCCAAAATCAAATCATTAAAATCACAATCAAACCACAAGATCGTGCGAAATCTCGTAACACGTGAAATTCCGTAAAATACCTCGAAAAACGTGCAAAACTGTAAACCATCAAGATCATAAAGCAAATCATAGAATCACGTATGAAAAAATATTAAAACATATATGCATGCATCATAAGTTTGAAAGCAAAGTCTACTCACTGACCAGTCCGACGTCGCCTCGATACGCGCGCACTTACGTCGCTCCCGACCACTCCGCTATCCTCGGCTTTCCCGAACCTGTCCAAATCCCATAACGAGGTCACTAACTACTTCATTAAGCTTATACTAAAGTCCCGTAATTTTCCCGTATTTTTAACTATTTTTAACCGAGCCCTAAAACCTTCGGACATCCCAAAAAATATCGAGACGATGTCCGATTGAAAAATGTTCGTTACATCGAATACTTTAAAAGTCGTGTTGGAAGATTCCCCAAACTGCCCTTCACGGGCCCCCACGCGCCTCTGGAAGTTTCTGCGCGTGAAACCCACGCGCGTTAATAGTATCACCATCAACCTTGGTCAGACCGGGTCTGAACCGGTCCAGGCCGACCCGGTCCAATCCTGAACTGGCGTGGGCGGTTCGACACTGGTTTTCATCTAATTCGAATCCGATTGTAATCCTTTTTATTCCTAATGCTTACCTTAGTCTTTACAATGAATTTAGAACTTAAAACCATGAGTTTAGCCGCTATATAATACCTTCTCAGTTCAAGAAATAAACCGGCCATGTTCCCCCGCCGTGAGCTTCAGCTTCCGGCCACCTCCCGCCGTGGTTTTAAGTCCATGCACCTCCTTTTAACCTCCAAAACCACACCCAACGCACGAAGTTAAGCATTAACCATTAAATCCCAACTTGCCATGATCGAATTCAAATTATGTATAAATATTGGTTTTAACCTTACCGTCCATTTCGAACCTCGAAACCAAGCGTATTTGACTCCCTGAACTTCCAGAAAAACCTTCCACGCCTCACAATTGATCAATAACCAAGAGCCACCATGTGCCATTTGAAGCTCATCAGGGGAGTTCACGGGTTGGGTCTTAATCCTACCACCGCCGTGCGCGACGGACTTCCCCAACATCACCACCGTATTACTCAATGTTCGTTCCCTCACTTTTGTTCACACGGCACGACCAATTAAAGGTAACTGAGGGGGGTTTGAATATGCACAAGCTCTAAGTCTCTGTTTTCCTCAGTTTCACGATTTGAACCAACACAATCCATTTAATTGTAACCGTGAAAGTGGCTAGAAGCCACTGGAATTTGGCTAGGTGTCAAACACCCTGTGGTCCACTCTCGTAAAATAACCAAGTAAATCAGCCCATGTGTCCTTATTTGATTGGGCACACTTTCCCAGACGTTAAAAGACCAAAATGCCCCTGTGAGTCCAAATTACCATTTTACCCCTCACCTATCTAGAACCATAGCTTGTCCGTCCGATGTCCGATGAAGGCGTGCCGCCTATTGTTGTACTCAGGATGTCGAGATCTACCTAACGGTCCTCGGTTAGCATGAAGAAAACTTGTTGTGCAAAAGTCAACAAAGTCCCCTCATTTTAACCAAATTACGAAAATGCCCTCAACCTTCCGAACATCATAACATCCTCCTCGGATGTCGGAATCGGACGTGCCACCTGTCTACGGACTCGTGACGTCCCAAACTACATTACGGTCATTGGTCAAAGTCCATTTGGCGGCCCGACCTAAAAGTCAACAATTTGCCCATTCTAGGGGCAAAATCGTCATTTCGCACCGTCCGTCCGAACGCATCCAACTAATCACCGATTCGCTTCACTAATCCATCATTAACAGCTAATCAATCCCAATTCTGGGACTGGTCGTTACATGCATAGCTAAAATATTTGAATGCTTTATTGCATAATTTGACTGCAATGATTTGAGTAATGAATTGAAATGACTATCGGATGATTTTTTCAGATTTATTTATTGACTTCTTCACACGGATTTTACGGTTATTGTGAAAAATGTGTTTTGGTCTTAAGCTAGTTTTGTAAATTTTTTTGGTTTTATAAATTTTTTTCCATAGTGACCATCCTCGTGTGTTGTTCCAACAGGACGTCAATTTGGATCCCAGAGAGGTCTCGATGTGACATTTCTTGGACAAGAGTGAATCCTCGGGAGTCTCGATCCCAGGAATGTAAATATATCGCATCGTTCGGACGTAGACAGATCACGAGTTATTACACAGATGTTGTCTAGATGACACATCCTGACCTAAAATATCAGTTTAAGGTACACAAGTTGAGGCGTGCTAGTCGACACCGAGATGAAGGCGCGATCATGAAGAATCCATGAAAATTAAAATGGCGCGGTTTAACATGTCGAGTGAAGCCTACCCAGCGAAAACCGAGTAACCTTTACCTGACTGCGAAAGCGTAGAGCATGGATGTACATAATTTAGTGATCATACACAAAGGTTCTACCTGCCGATACCCGAATATACCTTCAACTCCACTCCGCTCCTCAGAATGAGTGTCAGAGCAGCAACCATACTCCTCGAAGAATGTGCACGCCATAAGAACCTGAGGGGTTTAAAACACAAAGGGTGAGTGGACCCAAAGGTTATTTCAGTGTAAAATCAGTAACAATAAAACTTCTTTAACCCCTCGTTTTATAGATAAAAATCCCAAAAACAGTGTAATATACTTGCACGTAATATGAGATAATAAATTCATGTCCAACAAGTCTTAATTAACCAAAATGCACATATGAGCCATGCAGAAACTAATCATATATCTCAATATCAACCCACATCACATTGCTCTTGAGTCGCCTCGTCTCTCATACTCGGTATAGATATATTGCTAGGTATCTTGCTCGCATACCAAGGCCACGTGAAGGATTGAGTGCATCGCACCATCACCACAAGTCCCCTAGATCTCGGTGACAAGACTGACACTTTTTAACTAGAATAGCGAGCAGCGCAGGTGAACGATCAAGTGGAAGACTGGTCTGTGGCCTACAGACATGTACGAGATACCAGCGACTCCTAAGTGGGTTCTAATATCTCAATCTCATAAATGCCACAGGGACTCTCATGTAATGCAATGTACGACTTAACACATGCAACTACGTATACGTACCATATTACCATCAATAAGCACGCTCAGATACGCATAGTCATTATTACACATAATCACATATCTGAATATCACCAATGTATCATGCATGCTCAACAAATATAATTTTTCCAAACACCGTAAAATGTGGGAGTAATAGTATGAAATACGTGTTTAAGAGAAGGGGATCCACTCACACTGGTTACAAAGTTGAATCACCCGAAAATTCCTATCAGCCGCGTGTTCCTAACCAGTCCAGTACTACAAGACCACGTACCAACATTAAAGTCAACTAATGTTTCCAAACTATTCGTCTAAACCTCTCGAGGATGGTCCAACTTGACCTAAAAACTACCTACGAGGACTCTACTATGCTTAAATAATCTCCTAAGCCCATGAGATAACACCTATAGGCTCCCGGGATTGGAAAAACCGCACCCATGTGCTACCGAGAGAGTGCCCCACGTGCTGGCGAAGGGCTGGAAACGTGGCTCACACATCAGCTAGGGGTCCCATGCTCCGGAAATGCACTCGTATGCGTGGGTTACAATCCCAGCACGTCGCTACAGTGCTCACATGTGTGCACAATGTCACTCGCGTGCACAGTGCCACATGTGGGGAATATTTTACTTTTAACACCGCCATGACACCGTTAGGAGTTCACAAAATATGCGAACGCCGCTAGCATATTCCGTCAACTTCTGACAGTTTTCATTAGTTTATTAACGGGTGGTCCAGTCACCGGAGCCCTATCGAGGACGATGACCGGACCGTTGTCTTCGGTGGTCGGTTTCTGCAAATCGACCCAGATTTCAACCGCAACTCAACCAATCAACATGAAAAAATTCTAGGACCTCAAAAACCAGGGTTTCAAGTCGAGAAATTACCTAGATCTACATGTTTTCTCCAGATTCCGATGACACCCCTCGATTTCCGGTCATCGTCACCACCGTATTTTCCACATGCAATTAGTCCCCTAAAACGCTCTCAAGGTTACAATTGCAATGGTTTGGATTGTAGGGTTTAAAAATACCTAAAGAGTCCTCAAACTATGTCGTGTCAAAGTCGAGTCTTCATGGGTTTGAGTCAGGTCGTTGTCACCATCATCAATCTTCCCCTCGAAACAGACATGAAAAAAGTTCTAAATTGATCAACTCGTTCCAGGGAACTCTTAAAGGTTATCAATGGTTAGGCTTGAATTTCCTTGAGTAGTTAATGAAGTGACACTGGGCTTATGACTTGGTTTAAGCGTTTGGACTCCCAAGTAACCTTTCACAAGGCCCAAATAGTTTAGACAACCCCAACTCGTGGCCAGACGAGTCTCGACTAGTTAAATATGGGTAATATGATTATTTTCATTATCTTATTTCCATTTTCTTGTATAGGATGTATCACTCTGCCCCCCTCAAGAAAATTTAGTCCTCAAAATTTGATCAGGGCCAATCCGAGCCACCACTCCCAACGACATTCAAAAATCGTTCGCTGCCTCCACAATTAAAGCATAACTTCGCCTCAAGAATCCAATAGAAACGTGATCCAGCAAGGGATTCGTCTTTTCCTCTCCTTCAAATTAATAGTGTGTCACTTGGTTTACAATGAGTAGTCCACAAGGTACATCACACAAATGATACAATAAATCAGATGCTTCCTGAATAGTTCCATAAATGTCTTGTATGGATTCTTCAATCAATGGTAAGTCTCTACCCGGAACGATACCGATTACCCACGAGTAGGTGGATTTTTCCTTCACCCGTAATTCCAGCAGGTTAAATACGAGAGAGACCTCGATACCACAATAGTACATTAACGTACTTCATTTTGAATCAATCAAATTTAACGACCTCGTTAATCCATTTGACAAGAGGTCCTCACTTTCCTTCCAAATTCCACCAGCGTAAGGGTGATGTGACAAGACCCGTCCCAACTGGACTTTGATAACCGTGCCCGGTCCTGCTCCCGTCTGAAAAGTCAACTGAAGTCCCAAAACTACCCTTCAGCGCCTGTCAGACAAGGGATAACCGTACTGATTTCCGCGCATGCCTCCGCCTCTCGATTAGCCCCGAACGTCGTGCCACGGCCTGGAGGGTCATCAAAACAGAAAAGGTGTGAGTGGACAAAAATAAGATCATTTGAAACACATTTCAAAATACATCGTTTACCCTCCAGTTTATCAAACCATGCATGCATAGGGAAAAACATATGAATAACAATCACCGGCTTTCCAACAAAATCACACAACGAGCATCAAATCCCGGCTCTCAAGCCGGACATATCAAAATATAATCACCTGGCCACAAAGACCAAAACACGTAATCAATACCAGTACGCAATCGCAATCAACATCAAACAACACAACTCACAAGTGCACAATCAATCAATCAATCCGCAATATTCATAAGTGCACAAACAATCACAGTCACATCCGCACTACACGTAGGCCAACCTCGGGAACTGCACTCTGACACCATCCGAGTCATATCAGTCATGTCTGGGAACTGCACACACACCATCTAGACGTACCACATACTCGGGAACTGCACTCACGCAACATTTGAGTCATGTCTAGGAACTGCACTCGCACCATCCTGAGTAGGATCCAGTATCCACAATCACAAACACAATCCATACCACAAACACATATCAATCATATCCATGACTTCAAACCAAGTTAAAAGCATTCCCAATAGGGTCTGAAGCCCAAATGCCATTTACACGTAAATCCGTAAAATCTCATTTGAAACATTAAAACAATCCAGAAATCATCATTGACTCATCAACTAAGTCAAAATATCCATTTTGAAACTATTTTGACTCCGGGCCTAGCCCAAATTATCATGTGCACATTCCTTGTAAAACGTGCCCGAAAGACCGATTAAAATAATCATTAAATCACAAATAATCATGCCATGTCATCATGACATCATTGCAACTCAAATCATGCAATCAATCATGTAAAACATTTAACTATGCATGCATATCAGTTTATAAAATAAATGTCCATTCACACACCGTCCAAACCGCTCACTTTCAGAGCTGCACACGTTTTCGTAATTTCTGGTACCTTCCAGGAATCGTGAATCCTATCCAAAATCATCATGAAAGGTCACTAATGACTCAATTAATATCAAATGAATTTCCCATAATTTTCCAGGAATTAAATATTAATTTAAAACATAACATAAACCTTCGGATACTTGAAAAAATATCGAAACGGTGTCCGATTGACTCGAAACCAACACCAAAATGTTCGTTATATTGAATTGAGTAAAACACATGTTGAACACTTCCCCAGAAAACTCACCACGCGCCCTCACGCGCCGCCGCAAGCGGCTGCGCGTGAAAGCCACGCGTCAGGGAACAATGTCATCGTTCTCACCAGTATGACTGTTATACGGGTCTGCAACCCGCGAACCAACCCGGTTCATTCCTGTCCAATTTCACATCAATTCCTTCAATTGATTCTTCTAATCTCATCTTTGTGACCTTAATTTGAGTTCTGTATCCTTAAATTCATATAATATAGATTAAAACTACCAATCTCAAATTCGATACCCGTTAAATTCAAAATCTCAATTCGACCAATTCAACTTAAATTGTCCATTCTAATGAATCCGGAAGTTACAAAGGAATCCTATGAACAGAATTTCGACATCAATTACATCATTTCTTACCTTGAATCAATCCAACCAAACCTCAAAATTTCAGAACTATCGCAAGGCTCATTCTGAGTCAAATCTCCATCAATTTCCTTCCCATTTGATTTGGTTCGAATTGTTTGGATCCCAGAAGACTTAATATCAACTCAATTTCACTTCAATTAGTCCAATACTTGAAAATCGAGATTCAAGTATCCAAAATCTAGTTTTGGGTTTTCCTCTCGGGTTTCTGGGTTTTCCTTCAATGTTCTCTTCTCTTTCTTCTCGTTTTTCACTCTACAATTCCCCTTTTATTCTCCCTGTTCAGTCTCTACACGTCTGGGATTGAATTGATCAATTATGATAAACAATGGACAATATGGATAGATATAGGTTTATTTGTTTTATTCTATATTTTCTACGTTTAGCGGCAACTAGAGCCAGTAATCCTTTTAATTTCAGTGACATGTTTCACTTGCTAGACATAATGATTCACCCAATTGGCTGATTCCTCAAATATCCCAGTCAAATTACCATTTTACCCTTACTAACAAAATGACCAAAATGCCTCTCACCGTTTGAGACCTACAACTTTCACATCCGACCTCCGATTGACGGATGCCGCATGTCTACGGATTCAGCGTCCCGAGACCTACCCAATGGCCATGGCCAAAAGTCCAAAAGGCATCCCGAACAAAAAGTCAACTTTCGGCCCCATAACCAAGGGCAAAATCGTCTTTTCCTTCCAATTTTTCCAAATTTTCGTTTTTCGAATTTCTGGGTCGTCACATGATGACCCTAAGGGTATGAGGGGTCCAATTGACCAACCGACTAAACGACCTTTGAAACAGTTCTTCTAACTGTGGTCTAAGGTGTTCAACTCCCAATAGGATAGGTAGTCTTAAGCGGCCCTGAGGTCCAAAGCAACTAGTGCAGCTTTTTCCGTTCAGGCAGTAATCAATGTTGGAGATAGGAATATGTAGACTCGATCATTCACTAATGAACAAGGTAGGGGAGATTCAACTCACAAGTTTCCAGGGTTCTCGAATAGCTCATCAAAGCTAAAGGGTCCTTCCAATCCAATGATCTAATTCAAGGATACGAGAGACATCGAGTACGTATTTGAATCAGTTTGATCTTTGGTAGAAAAGGTTATGTAATAGGCCCTAGGTCTAGAATTCTTAACTAATAGTCCTCCTACCCATCTCAACAGCCGACAAGACACCATTGTCACCTCAACTATAAAGTATTGATTATTGAGATGATCTCCGTAATTCATGAGTTCGAACGGGTGTAAAATTCTCACTCCATCCCCATTCGTAAGATGGTAACTGATAACGCCCAAACTACGCATTAAATTAAATATGTAATTTGAGTATTATGCAATTTAAACCTTTTTTGTGTAGATGTAGTATTGGTAAATAGGGATCGTTCTTGACCGGGGAAATTAGGGAACATTAATAATATGTTAGTGAGAAAGAATAATGAATAATCAAAGAATAATGAATTAAAGAATTAAAGAATTAAAGAATTAAAGAATTAAATAATTAAATAATAAAGAATTAAAGAATAAATGAATTAAAGAATAAAAGAATTAATGAATTAATGAAATAAAGAATTAAAAAATTAAAGAATAAAGAATTAGATGGGGGGTTTGAAAGATTGTAATCATATAATAAAGAAAGCAAGTAAAAATAATTAAGAACTTAATTATACTTCTACTTTAACTTTTATGCAAGTAAACTTTCTTCAAACACATATTTTTACCAACACTCTAACATCATGCTCATATTGAACCAATCACGAAATCCTACCTTAATCATCTCAAATACATGCATACGTTTTTCAATATTATAAATGCACCGAACAGCGGTCATAAATACTTATAATACGATTCACCTTACGTTATTGATTTCAATGTGTGTCAAACATTTAAATCTCTTCAATCCTATTCTAAGTGCACCGAATAGCGGTCATAAACACTTAGCGTTAAATTGAAGGTTAAGCACTAAAACATATGTAGTAGATGAAATTCAAAAAGTAAAACACATGGAGATTGCATTCACATTTACAAATGCTAGAAAGAAAATACCAACACATATATTGAATTATAAGTAAAACCAAAACAATAGCAAGAATTTAAGTAAATGGAGAAAAGTTACACTTTCGGAACCCAAGAACAGCTTGTGATTCCGAAAGTGGATGGAAACAATGAAATGTTATTCATAAAGAACACCGAACATCGGCAAGAACCTTATGAAGATGGAGGATAAAACATAATAATGCGGACTTGAATTCTAGAATTATTTCTGAAATACTTGTCCTAGGTATTTCTTAAGGAAAGCATAAAAAATGTATTTAAGAGATCTCAAAGAAAAATCACAAGAACAAAGTAAAGAAGAAATGAAATTAAGAAATAACATAAATTATAACAAGAATTAAGAATAAAAATTTAAAAGAAAGTTAATTAAATAAAAGAACTACAAGAAGTTAAAATGGTCCCCAAAATTAAAGAAAGAAGATGAACTAAAAGAAGAGAAACTAGAAAGAAATAATAAAACCTAAACTAAAGAGAGAAACAAAATGGAAAAATGGGGACTCTTTACAAATTAATTTGCCTCCCTATTTATAGAGGGAGGCCAAAAAGAACTAAAAATAAAATACAAAATAAAATATAAAAATAGTACAAAAATAAATGATGAAAAATGATGATGAATGATTATTTTAGGCATGGGATTATGCTGGAAATTGCAGAAAAACTGCACAAAGGGGAGTAGGTTGGAGTGGGTTGTGCAGCTGGTGGGTGGCTTGGCTTCAGAGGAATGCAGGTGTACGGGCTGGGCTGTTCTGGCTGGAACAGTAGGGGCTGTGCAGTGGGCTGATCGCACGCAAGTGGGCTGCACTGGTGAAGGTGCAGGCGTACGGGCCGAGCAGGTGGATAGTGGGCTGCAGGCTTTGCGTGATGGACTAGCGTGGTTAGGTGGAGCAGGTGGTTGTGCAGTGCAGCTGTGGATTCGGGCCAGGTGGGTGAGCGCGACATGGGCCTGGGCAGAGGAAAGCTGGGCCGCGCGGGTTTGCTGGAGCTGGGTTGAGGCAATGCAGTTGGGCAGTTGACGCGGGCCTAGGTTTGATGGGCTTCAAGGGTTCACAGGCTGCACAAACAAAAAGGATGGGCTGGTTTTAATATGAGTTTGGGCTTTTAAAATAGAATTAAATTTAAATTATTAATTAATATTTTCACCGAATTTCGTCCATAATTTCTTCGTTACAATTCTGATTCGGGCGATTCTTTCTCTAAAATGCTCCAAATTACAAACTTTATTTATTTAAACAGAAAAATCACAAAATAAATTATTTTATCTAATTATTTATTATTTTAATATTAAAATTCAAGTATAAGGGTATAAAATAATATAAAATAATGCTTATTTGAGGACCTATCAGTAACCTCTCGAGAGGAGATTGAATGGGGCGATAACGCCTAATAAAAAACCTTGCCCTACTTCATAATGCGTGATGACTCCTGTCGCGAAAGTGCCTACTTTTTGGTTCGATACATTGGGAAACATCCAAGATTTAATTTCCAATAAGTCTGTAGGAAGAAAGGGAGATAAAACACTTCAAAGGGATGGATATGCCACTCCACTACTCAAGTGGTGTCCGGGAACAGAGTACAGGGTTGAGGTAGTCTAAGAGAGAGTTTGTGTCACTACTGAAGAAGGATAGAGTGAAGGAATGATGCTCCATGGTTCAAGGTCAAATTGGAGTCAAACATTACCGAGTAAAGTTTAGTAGCTTCATCAAGGAACCATAAATCTCCTCCAACGAACCGTTTACGAAGCAGCTGTAACAAGTTCAACGACAAGTGCACACAGTAACCAAGATTCTTCACGCTGGAGTACACCCCACTAGGGTATGAGTTCCGTTCAGTTAGTCTAACCTCTAGATACAGTTTCAATACCACGACCATGACCAAGATTTTCTCTTAGTCGCGAGTCTGGAGCCATGTCCGCACATGCCCAAAAAGCACGTTTACCTTTGTAGTAGAGTCACCAAGTCTACTCGTCTTTTTCTAACCTTTAAAAAGTCTCTGAAGTGTGGTCAAAGGGGATTCTCATGCCAAATACTATTTTGGCTTATTCGGAAATAAACATCAACTATAAGACTCGTGTCTTGGGAAGAATGGTGAACAATCCCACATCGCTCGGGGAGGGAAAAGTGAAGTGCCTTATATGTGTGGGCACGTATCTATCTAGCATAAGGCCTTTTGGGAACTCCAAAGCTAAGCGAGTTTGGGTTAGTGCAATCCCATGATGGGTGACCTACTGGGAAGTTGCATGTGAGTTCCCAGAAACAAAACTATGAGGGTTGGACCCAAAGATGGGTCGGGTCATGATAGAATGGTATCAGAGCTAGACCCCGATCGGAAGTGTGCCAGCGAGGAGGCTGGGCCCCAAAGGGGGTGGATTGTAAGACCTGTGTCTTGGGAAGAACGGTGAAGAATCCCACATCGTTCGGGGAGGGAAAGGTGAAGTGTCTTATATGTGTGGGCATGTATCTATCTAGCATGATGCCTTTTGGGAGCTCAATGGTTTGGATTCCTTGGGAACTCCAAAGTTAAGCGAGTTTGGGCTGGTGCAATCTCAGGATAGGTGCCTTACTAGGAAGTTGCATATGAGTTCCCAGAAACAAAACCGTGAAGGTTGGGCCCAAAGAGGACAATATCATGCTAGGTGGGTCCGATTGTGACATCAACAACACCAATGCCGATCAAAAATTTGTCTTCAGAGAAGAAGGTATTAGTCAGGTCAGGTTCCTACACCGTGAGATGAAGATCAGTGCACGACGCGTGATTTACAATCGTCTCCTTGAAGATACCTTCAAAGGTAGACAAAACTATCACTTCGGTTCACGAGATGAGAATATTGTGCTGGTATCCAGAATCAAAATAAGTTTGAGTACGTCGCCGAAATCTATTTTCCTTGGAGTGTACGAAAGTGAATAGAATTTTGGAGCAGACCAACTTGGTCGAATGTGTTCAAAAACGATCCTCCATAAGTCACTCAATTCAAATCACCAGTCTCTACAATTATGGGATTTAAGTTACAAGATATGAGTAGGAATAAACGTCTGGTCGTCCACACAACCACATATTCTCAAAAAATTCCATTCTTATTGTCAAGGCATGTGTAACAAGTGTATGCTCTAGGCATAAGTGTGACGAACACAACGATAGGGTAAAGGATATACTACTCAAGAGTGTCCTAAGGTCTGAGGATGAAAACTAAGTCTTTAACATGATCTTGGTAGTCATTGTCAAGTGTGAGTAACTACTCCCCACGAATTTCTGTCACGCGTACCTAAGCAAAGAGGGTGTGACGAGGAGTGATTAGTTTAGAATAGGGTCGTAGAGTCTAATGCCCACAAAGGCAGCATACACAACCGAGATCATCCTTGTTAGATTCTAATTGCAATTACATTTCATTCGAAATATCTCCTAAACTATCATCTTGCCCTCCAATTCAATGACATTATTCTGGGTCAATGGGCCTGCCTCTGAATACGTCTGGTAGTTTGACACTCAACAGAGTGGGAGATAAAAACTGTGAAACAAGGAACCCACAACCTAGCATTAAACAATTCATAACCGGAACACCCAGAATACGAAAAAATTCCCCGAAAACATGTTGCCCCAAATGAGAGGGACTATTCTTGAAAACGGAAATTAAAACCCAAGATTCCAAGACTCTTGCCCAAAAACATTTAACTGAAAAAATGAGTAGAAGAAACTTAAATGTGTTGAGATTACACGACTATGCAAATTCCCAAAATGGATAAGGACAGATAGTAGGTTAAAATCGAGTGAAAGAGACATGGTGCAAACACCAACACCCACAAATCCGTCGGGGGATGAAATTCGCCAAAACCAGATCGTCGTCACCAACTACAGACGAGTAACTCTAAAATTGTGGTTTGAAGCAACTTTACGTAAAGGTGAAAACTAGGGAGAAGTGATCCCCGGTTGTATAAACGCATGTTTGAGTAAAATTAAAAACCAAGTCGTAAAAGAAATTTAGAAACAAGTCTGGTGAACCCATATGGTGTCGAGATATATCACATCACAATATGTGGTACCATCTCGATACTGGGATTTCGTTGAGTAAATTTATGTTATTTTAAAATAAAAACGTCACAACAAAACTCTCCATGAAAATGGTGTCGGGCCAAATACCACAGAAAATCTCGAGTCACGAAAAAAGTTGAAGATCAAGGGAAATCGTGCACAATTTCAAGACCTCGAAAGAATGAAAGACAGCTAGTAAAATTGGTCAAAACCGTAATGCCCTCAAGGACCTGATAGAAATAGAAAGTGATTCCCAAAATCATTTATCAAAATAGTTTTGGACAAAAGTGGAAGGTAGGGAGCACGGCTCCTGCTTGTAAAAATGTGTGGTTTGATGAAATAAAGAGGTCAAGTCGGCAAAGATAACTTAGCATATCGTTTTAGTATAATACATGTGACTGGCATCCAAAATGTAACACATCATAATACATGCCACATATTGACACCGTTAAAACATATTTGTACAGAAAAGCTTTGTCACCAGAGATAAGAGATCCATGGTAAACACGCAATTCGTAAGGAATTTAGTTGTAAGGTGAAGTCAATTTTAGGGAAATCGTAAACTCATTTTAAACGCCTAGTAGGAGAAAACACCGCTTTAAGAACGGTACTAAAGTGAACGCGCTTTAAACCAACATCATGCACAAACCACGATATTTAAATGGCTCCTAGAGCGCGTACAGGAGGGGTTGCATAACAAACTACAAAACATTGATACGATGTTTGTGCTGGATGGAACAAGTCGTGACACGTCCTAGAAGACAAATATAGAAATAGTTAAGTGGTTCGCTCCTTAAAACGTTCGGGGAGGTCCATAATGTTTTTATATTGCACGATCTCGATACCAAAATAAAAGTTTAACCCATGGGAAAAACAAAAATATCCTCTTAAGTACTCTCAAAGTACCCAATACACAAGAATTGGACTATATACAAGGACCTCATAAAAAATCCTTACGTAGGTCCTAGGGTCCCCGAATGGACCAATTCGATGAACGATTCAAGCGCAACAGGTTCGAAGGTCACACCAAATAGAATCAACTCAGATTTCTCATACGGTTACAGGGATCTCGCCTCTCGAGACGAGTCAACTAAAAACTAAACGTGAAAAGGCGCGCTTTCCTTGCACATCGTCAAATAACTTGTTCACGCACCCATACGAGTTCTAAGCTCGTAAACACCACTCGAACGTCAAATTCAACATAATACAATCTCACTAATCTCATAACTAAAGGTGATAACACTTAGGTCGAACCTCGGTTTATCTTATGGAAACGCATAATCAAATAGTAATCCATTAACCACTAACGTTCAAAAGAAACAATACTAGTTATTCAAGGAGTGGCTCTAACAACAGGTATCGGGTTGTATGATCATCAAGTGTGCGAAAACTATTGACGTGTCCTAGAACCATGCTCTGATAGCAAATTGACACACCCCGACCCGAAATATCCGTTTAAGGCATACAGGTCGAGGCGTGCTAGTCGACACCTGGATGAAGGCGCGATCATGAAGAAGCCATGAAAATTAAAATGACGTGTTTTAACATGTCGAGTGAAGCCTACCCAGTGAAAACCGAGTAACCTTTACCTGACTGCGAAAGCGTAGCGCATGGATGTACATAATTTAGTGATCATACACAAAGGTTCTACCTACCGATACCCGAATATACCTTCAACTCCACTGCGCGCCTCAGAATGAGTGTCAGAGCAGCAACCATACTCCTCGAAGAATGTGCACGCCATAGGAACCTGAGGAGTTTAAAACACAAAAAGTGAGTGGACCCAAAGGTTATTTCAGTGTCAAATCAGTAACAATAAAACATCTTTAACCCCATCGTTTTATAGATAAAAACCCGAAAACTAGTGTAATATACTTGCACGTAATACGAGATAATAAAGTAACGTCCAACAAGTCATAATTAACCAAAATGTACAAATGAGCCATGTAGAAACCAACCATATATCTCAATATCAACCCACATCACATTTCTCTTGAGTCGCCTCAAGTCTCATACTCATAATACATATATAGCTAGGTATCCTACTTGCGTACCAAAACCACGTGAATGACTGGGTGCATCGTACCATAACCATGAGTCCCCTAGAGATCGGGGATAGGACTGGTGCTTTTTTAACTAATATAGCGAGTAACGCAGGTGAACGATCACGTGGAGGATTTGTCTGTGGCCTACAGACAGGTACTAGATACCAGCGACCCCTAAGTGAGTTCTAAGATCTCAATCTCATAAATACCGTGGGGACTCTCATGTAATACAATGTACGACTCAACACATGAAACTACGTATAAGTACCATATTACCATCAATAAGCATGCTCATATATGCACAGTCATTCTTACACATAATCATATATCTGAATATCACCAATGTATCATGCATGCTCAAAAAATATAATTTGTACAAACATCGTAAAACGTGCGAGTAATAGTATGAAATACGAATTTAAGAGAAAGGGGTCAACTCACACTAGTTAGAGAGTCGAATCACCTGACAAATCCTATCAGCTACGTGTTCCCTACCAGTTCAGTCCTAAAAGACCACGTACTAACATTAAAGTCAACTTATGTTTCCAAAGTATTCACCTAAACCCCCTGATGGTGGCCCAACATGCCCTAAACTCTCCCTACGAGGACTCTAGTGTGCTTAAATAATATCCTAAGCTCATAAGATTGCGCCTATACTCTCTCGGGATAAAAAAAAACAGCACCTATACACTTTCGGGGTTTGAAATATGACTTTTCGGGTCAAATAGGGCTGGAAAAGTATTTTTAAACTTTTAAACTTTGAAAAGGACTTGAAAAAAAGGCCCATGCACCACCGTGGGCTAAGAGAGTTCCCCACGTGCCGCCACTCGCCAACAGAGGGCCAGAAAAATGGCTCACGCGCCAGATGTGCACGTCACAGTCTCAACGCGTCGCTACAGTGCTCACATGTGTGCACAGTGTCACATGCATCGCACGAGTGCACAGTGCCACACGTTTGGCATATTCTAGGGAATATTTCAGTTTTAACGTCGTCTTAACACCGTTAGGAGTTCACATAATATGCTAACAGTGTTAGCATATTCTGCCAACTTCTGATAGTTACTGTTAGTTTATTAACGGTTGGTTCAGCCACCAGAGTGCCACTAGGGATGATCATCGGACCGCCGTCTGCAGTGGTCGGTTCCTACAAATTGACCTAGATTTCAACCACATCTCTGCCAATCAACTTGAAAACAATCTAGGACCTCAAAAATTCGAGTTTTGAGTCAAGAAATTACCTACAATTACTTGTTTTCTCCAGATTTTGGCAACCCCCCTCCGATTTTTGGTCCTTGTCGCCACCGTAGTTTCCACATGAAATTAGTCCATTAAAACGCTCTCAAGGTTACAATTGCAATGGTTTGGATTCTAGGGTTCGAAAATACCTGAAGAGTCCTCAAACCATGTCGGGTCAAAGTCAGGTCTTCATGGGTCTGAGTTGGGTCGTCATCGCCAATCATCAATCTCCGCCTCGAAATAGACATGCAAAAGTTCTAAAGTGATCAGCTGGTTCCAGGGAACTCGTAAAGGTTATAAATGGTTGTGCTTGAATTTCTTTGAGTAGTTAAAGAAGTGACACTGGGCTTATGACTTGGTTTAAACGTTTGGACCCCCAAGATAACCTTTCACAAGGCCCAATTAGTTCAGACTAACCCAACTCATGGCTAGACGAGTCCTGACTAGTGAAATAGGGGTAAAACGGTAATTTGCATTATCTTATTTCCATTTTCCGGTACGTGATGTATCATTAGATCCTAGGGATGTTGTATCGCCGGATGGAGACAGATCCCAAAAGTAACGCCTGGATGTTGTCTGATCCCATCGAAGACTCTGATGTTGTAGGAATCTATACGGATCCTGAGTAAGACTACAAGTGTAGCACATATTGAGGCATGACTAGTACTCATGGAATCGAGGATTGGTTATATTTATGTATTCTATTATGTCTAGAACTATTGATGATTTGACAAATTGGGATTTTCAAAAAATATTTTTGATAGTGTGAGTCAAATGTTCGTTTTGAAAGAAAATTTGGATTTGACCCATGAATTATTTTCACAGTGATTTTTTTTTTCCCATGATAAATGTTTCCTCCGGATGTGACTAAGCGTGGATGTACTTCTAGGATGCGTCTGACCTTGGGAATGATGATATCTTCCCAAACGTGACTGATCCTGGGGGGTTTCACCTACATGCGTCTGATCCTAGAGTTGTCATGGTATGCTGTCATAATTTGCTTTGGAGTCAAATATTTTTTTGAAACTAATGCTTGGGATCGCCGGGATGTCTCGGATGTGTAATTTCCGAGTTGACCTCAAATGGGTAATTTATGAGATTTTTCCATTTAGTCGTGTTTAAATATCGTGATTGGTATTTGGATATATGAAAACTGGTGGTATTGATTTCTAATATTGTGTTCAAATGGTTTTATGTGATATGGTAAACATAGATTTTTGGAATTATGGACCACGAGCTTTTAGTACATGTTATGATTGGTGAGCCCCACAGTTGATTTGTTCGATTTAATTTGAAGCCCAATGACTTATGTGTTTAGTTTAAGGACTTGTACTTTAGGAGGCCTGAGATGATGTCTTCGAACATGACCTTGATCTTTATGTGTAAATTTTGAGGACAAAATTTACGTAAGGGGGAAAGATTGTAACACCCGTCCTAGAAATTAGAGTAGTTTCATAAATTAATTTGAGAATTGATGTTTTTACCCCTAGTTTACTTGGTCAAAAGTTGACCTTTTGCTTGGGGTATATTTTGGACCTTTTGTGTGGACTGTTGTGTAGGCCTTGGAAGGCTGAGTCCGTAGACAGGCAGCACCCAGGAAACAGAGACTGTATGGAAGAGTTACAGGTATGGACGTTTAAGGATATTTTGATAGTTATGATTTAAAAAGGGGTATTTTAGTAATTTTTTTAAGTGATTTGATGAGTCGGCGAGGGTGTTGCTGGCTCATTTATTTGGTGACACATGGCACCATGGAAGGAAGGATTAGTGGCCATTGTTGGGTGGTAAGTTTAAAAAGGGAATTAGATAAAATCATGAGGGGGAAGGGAAAAACCTGGTTGGTTTGATAGGAGGGGACCGAACTAAGGGAAAGGCTGCAACATCCACAGTACAGGGGATGAGGCCATGGGATTACGGTGGACTGGTGCTCCTCGACTCCCTTAAGTGATTTCCAGGCGGCTCGAGTGTCGCCGATGGCCGTGGATGGAGGAATTTGGGAGGAAGTCATTGCATACGCTAGCCTTGG
Source organism: Prinsepia uniflora (assembly GCA_032719365.1). NCBI lineage: Eukaryota > Viridiplantae > Streptophyta > Magnoliopsida > Rosales > Rosaceae > Prinsepia > Prinsepia uniflora. The sequence continues at coordinate 46,318,100 of CM064870.1, read as the reverse complement.
AAAGGGGAAGAATTTAGAGACCAATTCGAGGAAAAACAAGGTCGGGGATGTGTTTCACTTTGTTTGGTGAGTTGATTGATGCCATCCCCTGAGTGGGGAATCCACGATGAAAGGTTGACCAAATCTAGAGGAAGCACTAGGATTTCATGGCCGTGATTTTGGCCTATAGGGGTGCTTCGTTCTGAAATTGAAGGTTTAATTGAGTTCCTGGATAAATTAGGCAAAATTTGAGCAATCGAATGAATCATATGGGTGAGAATGGAAGGAAATAGGGAGTTCTAGTGGTGGGTACCCGTTATAGGGAACCGGGTCGGAGTTGCGACCCAGCTAGAGGTAGCAAGTGAGTATGCATGTGACTGTGGTCGTAGGTATGTGAGGCCCACGCAAAGAGAGCCATGACGGTGCATGGGGGGGAGTGCAGGGTTTCTGGGACTTCCGGCCAACACAAAAGTTCCTCATCTCCTCTTTATAGATCTAGCAGTGTAATTTGTATTGTAATTGGACACCCTCTAGGGGCACTTTAATATGTCTGGATCATTAGGATTTGTACAAGACTATATTTGAACCTCCTGAAGTCTAGGGAGCTTGGATAAGGACTCACTCTAAGATTAAGAGATATTATAGTGAACTTGAGATGTTAGGATCTCAAGGTGTGATTTTCCTGTAATTCGGGAATTAGTTTAAGGCTTGAAAGAAGCCGAGGGATCCCCTTTTCGATGTTGACCCTGTGAGGATGGATTCCATTTAGCTTATATATCAAAATATAAATTCTGATAGGGTCATCATGTATATAGATATATATATATATATTCATTCTCTGACGAGTTCTTTGTTTGTCTATGATAGTACTCAGGGTATTTCAAGTAAATTGATTAAGGTGTCAAACGGGAGGAGGACTAGACATGATTATTAAAGCACTTTTGGGGCGGGTCCAGTCAGCATCTAATTTAAGAATTAAGTGAGAAGCCAGTTAGTACTATGGCCAATCGATAATTCTTTCCATATATTATGTGGGAGATCTCGGATTCGGCTCTCATAAATGGAGAGATCGATACTCAATATTTTAATCCCCATCTCAAATATCAGTGTACCAAAAAGGAATTAGGAGAGAAAAATCATTGTTTATCGAGAAAAATAAACTTTTTGAGAAAATTCAAGATGCACTTTGAGTTAAAAGCTTATATAATTTGACATCACACTTCCCGAATCTTTTCGAGTCTCATCCTGATATCCGAACCCTTCTTGAATCCTATCCTAATAACTCAAACCTTCCTGAGTCCTATTTTGAAATCCCCATCACTAAGGAGACTATCCAATTTTCTCAAACCGTGGAATTACACATGTATCCATTAGAGCACCGTCACTTTAAACATATAGAGCTACTCTTATAAGAAGTCCAATTGACTTAAAAGTTGTACTAAAAGGTCTGTAACATCGAAAGGATGAAAGATCATGTTGGTCGTGACTGGAGGAAAAGCTCCTTGTGTCATCGTGTGCCAGTGGACGAGTTGTACCTTCCTCCACACGCCTGTAAGCGTGACTACAGGTCGTACTTTCCTGCAACCGCAACTACAGAGCATACTTGCCTGCTATCTCCAACCAGGTCGACCCAGATCTCAACAACCAGGTCCCGACCTGAGTGACCAGACCCAGCGCCATTTTCGTCCGTTCTTCACCAAGTTTTACATCTAAAACATCTAGCGGATTCTAATTAATCCCGTAAACAAGTATATGATCTTAAAATCACAAAAACCTTGCCCCATAATACACGAACCAACCCTGAAGTTCCGGCCAAACTTTGCTCCTCTCATTCCGATATTCCCTAGGTCCGAAATCCTAGTAATAGAGTTGATTGTGGTCGCCTAGGTCTAGGGAATATATTTGAGAGCTTGGTTTCGAGCTTCCACAATTCAAAACAGAGTCCCATCTCATAGGTCACTGCTTCTCCCCCTTTGCCTTCCTCTCTTTTTCTTCCTTTTCTCATCCTCAGATATATATATATATATATATATATATATATATATTATATACACAGACTGGCCCAGAAAGAGAGAGACCTAAGAGATAGATCCTTCCTTCCCTTCTTATTCTTTTTTTTTTTATCAATGCTGTAAACAACAAGAAGGAAAGAAAAAGGACAACAAAATAGAACAACAAATGTAAAAAAAGAAACTGAAAAACAACAGCAGAGGCACGCAACCAAGCTACGGTAAGTCACGTGGCGGAGGGCAGGGAATTCCATCAGTGGTAAGTACGTGCACTAAGGACGATGGAGGTCGGTCAAGCCAGACTTCTCTGCGCATCGCCCGTCGAGCATGGCTCGCTAGGGCATCAGCTGCCATATTTGAAGATCGGTGAGTCCAGGAAAAACTCACAGAATCAAAGTGCCTTTCAGCATCCTTAATTCTCGCCAATATAGGGAAAATGCTCCACCGACCACGCCTAATGGATCCACGAGTTTCCTTGATCAGTTCAAGAGAGTCCGATTCAAAAACCACCAATTTATACCCTCGGTTGCAGCAAAGTCAACACCCTCTAACAGGGCCCAAGCTTCTGCCTCAATCACCGATCCAGAGGACCTACCAACACAGCATCCAGCCACAAAATCACCGTCAGTATTCCGAACCACAATTCCGAGCCCAGATAGGTTAGAATTGAGGTCCCAAGATGCATCAATGTTGATTTTTAGAAAATAGGGATCTGGTGGCACCCAGTGAGGGATGATATTTGTTAGGTTCACATCACTGTCCAAAGGGGAGACGGGCGTGACAGCATCCCAGAACCCACGCAGTAAAAGCTTCCCTTCTTCAATTCCCGGGAGGGGCGGAAGTGGCACTCCTCAAAGGTTAAGCGACACCTTTCCTTCCATATGGACCAACAGGTTACTGCAATTGCCGACAGTACCCACTTCTTATCACAACCAGCCAAAAAACTTTGAGAGGATACCCCCGCAAGCCAATCACAGAAGGTAGTAACACGGGTCGGGTCAATAGAATAATTAAGGGCATAGCCAAACCACACACTCCTAGCCCCGCTACATTGAAGCAGAAAATGCTCCTCAGTTTCCATTTCCTCCCGAAAAATTGGGCAGAGGGGAGAGGTACCCAGATGTCGCCGAAAGAGGCTTGCACGAGTTGGAATACAACGCTTCAAGACCTTCCATAAGAACGTTCTGATTTTGGGGATAGTCTTAATGCCCCAAATGAGATTCCAGATTTCACTAGGGATGCTATACGAGGTAGAAGGTCGAGAATACATAGGACTCGTGGCATGGGACCTTAGCCAATAATACCCAAACTTCACTGAATATACTCCATCTTTTGAAGCTGGCCAAATGAGTCTGTCTTCCAAGCAATCTACTCCCACGGCCATTTCAGAAATAAGCTTCAATTCCGTCTCCGGCAGTACCCCCTCCAGAGCATTCAAATTCCAATTTCCTGATCGAACATCTGTGTACGAAGCAACTACCTCCTCAATATTTGCCCCAACAGGAGCCTGTAATCTGGGTTGGGATTCAGGGAGGCCAATAACCCAATTATCAGTCCAGAATTTAATATTTTTCCCATCAAGAACTTGCCATCAAGCTCCCTGTGTGATCACATCTCACCCCTCAAGAATACTGTACCAAGCCCAAGAGACACGAGATCCCCTTTTTGTATTGAGGAAGTTGTCGTTTGGGAAATACCTACTCTTAGAAATCCTAGCCCAACAGCAATTCGGCTCACAAATTAGTCTCCAACATTGTTTAGCCAGGAGTGCATCATTGTAATCCTCCATATTTCTGAACCCCATACCACCATCAGCCCTAGGAAGCCCCAATTCCTTCCAACTCACCCAATGTAGTTTTTTGCGATCCTGAGAATGCCCCCACCAGAAGTTGGCAAGACATGCATCAATTTGAGCGCACATTGTCTTGGGAAATTTGAAGACGAACATAGGGTAGGTAGGGATTGTATGGCCAGCAGCTTTTATGAGCACTTCTTTGCCAGCCTGAGACAATAGGCTTTGTTTCCAATCGTGAACTTTCCTCAAAATTATTTCTTTCACATAGATCAGGGCCTCATTTTTTGACCTACCCCACAAGGTAGGGAGTCTTAGGTAGAGCCCAGGGTTATCGGATAGTTGAACTCCCAAAATTCCGCAGAGCGCCAGTCTATGCTCCATTGGGGTGTTTGGACTGTAATAGAGATTTGACTTATCATAGTTAACCACCTGCCCAGAAGCCTGGCAATACATATCAAGTAGCTTTCTAATGGACCTGCAGTTCTGGGCAGTTGCCTTCATGAATAATAAAGAGTTGTAACGACCCGTCCCGGAATTCGGGATTAGGTTAGTAACTAATCAGGATTAATGAGGGTTAATCGGTGGTTAGTTGGGTGGAATCGGACGAACGTGGCAAAATGACCGTTTTGCCCCTAGTTGTGGGCAAAACGTTGACTTTTTATTCAGGCGGTCAAATGGACCTTGCCCGATGACCGTGACGTAGTTTGGGACGTCACGAGTTCATAGACAGGTGACACGTCCGATTCGGACGAACAGGGTGAAAGTTATGATGTGCAGAAGTCCAGGGGCATTATCGTAAATTGGACGTTATAAGGGGAAAAAGATGACTTTTTGTTTGACAATTGATATCCATATGACTCGATGATCGTTATGTTCGTCTCGACGCCCTGAGTACAACGACGGGCGGCACGCATCAATCGGAATTCGAATGACCAAGTTGTGGGTCTAGATTGCTTGATGGCATTTTGGTAAATTGTCAATTGAGGGCAAAATGGTAATTCAGCCTTGGGGACAGCCGTGGGACAGCCGTGCGCGGGTGGTTTCCCCTCAGAAAAACAGAGCATGGGCGGGGGAGAATTGTTTAGTCTGCCCAAGGAATTGTTGAATTCTTTTTACCTGATAATGGCTGAGTGGGAGAGTTGTTTAAGGACTTTGAGGTAGTGGCATAGGCTGGTGCAAACCCAGTGCACGAGGAGGATTAAACCATGACATTTTTGGGCGGTGCGGGAAACCCTTTGTGCAGAGAGACCAGAATGTCTTCCCACGGGTGTTGGCGTCGTGTGCGGTCATCAGAGTATGTGGGGGTGCTGGTACTTGGGTCTGAGAGTGCACATTCGTGGGCTGGTGTATTCAAACTGTGCGGGTGTCTCTGAGGGAAAAACAGAGTGTGAGTGATGGCTTGCCATTTTTCTACTCGAGAAACTCGGGTGCGAGTTTGAGGCAGGGTGAGAGAGTGATTATAGTCGAGTGTGTTGGGTATGTGGGGACGCAGTGGATTGAACGAGTGGAACTGCACCCAGAAACCCGAAGCTCGTGTTTGGAAAATTCAAACTCGAATTCGGAATGTAGGTCGACCCATGGCAAATTAAGGCCTCATTTAGCCTCCTGGGGTTAAGTCGAGTCGATCCAGGGCGATTGGGAGGTGACTGGATGCTGTTACGGTTTCTGATCGGACCTGGTGACCGGGAGGAAAATCGAGCATTGAGTTGTGGACTTGAAGGTAAGCTCTTGCAAAATTGATTTCAAAATCATCCTCAGAGTAAGTCTTCGATGCTCCCTGGCCAGTTAATTGAAGGAAAACGGTGACGGTTTGCTGAACAGGAACGTTGAACCGTGATTGGGACAGGAGGTTTGTTGGTCTAGTTTTAGGCCATGACGATTGAAATGGATGTCACTGACCCTTAATTATGTCCTTCACGATGCTATTTGAGGGTTCAATTGAAGGAAACAAGATGTTATTGGCAGGTTTTGAACCGGGTCACACACGCGGGTCGACGGCCCGTTTACCAGGGAAACGGGTGAAGGAGACGTACTGTAGCGGGAACTGTAGCAGGCGCGTGGGCTCACGCGCAGCCACTCACGGCGGTGCGTGAGGGCGCGTGGACCCGAATTTCAAGGTGAGTTCAACACGACTTTTGTCCTATACAATGTAACGAACATTTTAGTATTGGCTTCGAATTTATCGGATAACGTTTCGATGTGGTTTCGAGGGTCCGAAGATTTACGTTACGTTTGTAAATAATAATTAATTCCCGGAAAATTATGGGAAATTAGAATCTTTTTATGTAAGCCCTTAGTGACACTAAAGTATGTTTTCGGGCAGGACTCGAAATTCTGGAAAATATCGGAAATTACGGGCGTGCGTGCGGCGCGAAACCGAGCCTTAAAATTGGTGTGTGAGTGGACGTTGCTTTCAAAATTTAATGCATGCATAAATTATTTCTATGATTTTATGATTATGATTATAAGTTGTGATTGATTTTGATTTCCGTTTTTATACGTATTCGACTCCCGTATTTATACGTATTTTTACTATACATGTGAAATTACACGTATTTCGAGAATATGGTCACTCGTGTGCTTAATGATGGTTTAATGAAAGAAGTTATACGAAATGGGTGTAAAATGATTTAAGAAGGTTGTTTATGATTTGCGAGTGTGACTTACGATTTTGACACGTTTTTCGAGAACGTTCCGGATTTGCACGTTTTACGAGATTTCGAGTTACTGTGATTTGATCACTTGTTGATGTTTGAAACTGGGAATTGAAATGAGACTTGTGGCTTTGAGGATTTTAAAAAGGGGTTTTGAGTATGTTTTGATTGGGTCGTGATTTTGGTGATTATGATTGTGGGTTGATGTGTTGAAAATGAGATTTGAGAAAGAAGTGATTTCTAAGAATTAAAATGGATTTGAAAAAGGTGATTTCGGGCTCAATGCTCGGGGCACAAAAGTAACTTTGATTTACGGGATTTCGGTTTTCGGAAATAATAAAGTGGATTCTTTCTTTGGGTTCGGGATGATGCTTCCGAATGCCGGCTTACGAAATCATTATTGCGAATTCGAATTCGGGAATGAAAAAGGATTTAATAAAGTGATTTGCTATGATTGTGCATGCCCCGTGTTTAATGATGATTTGAACATGTTTTGTGAAGTAAGGTTTGGGAAATGGAATGTGGAAATTCGGACCATGAGTCCTGTGGTGAAAAATGTGATTTTGGGGATGGATCCCACGTTGTTGTGTTTGAAAACTGTTTTGGGGTTTAAAGACTCATTAAAAACTGTTTTGGGTTAAAGACCCGGTGCTATTGCTGGAGCACGTTTTGAGTTTAAAGACTCGGTTAATGGATGACGGGGGAGGGACCTTAATGAGTTTAAAGACTCGTGAGTTTAAAGACTCGGTTACTGTGATACCCCCGAGGCCTATTGATTATGTTCTGAGTTTAAAGACTCGTTGATATCCCGGGAAGGCCTGTTTATGCGCATGTTTTGAGTTTAAAGACTCGGGCGCACTTGATATCCAGCAAAATGATTGACTTGTGATTTATTGATGATTTCTGATGTTTCGGTTGAGTTGGGCAGTGGCCCGGTATATGGTTGTTGGTTTTGGATCATGTTGTGCATTTGGTTTGATTCGTGGTTTTGGGCTGAGGCCCGGTGATTATGATTGCGGGCTAAGACCCGATGATTGAGAAAGGAAAAATGATTTTGAGTAGGGCTGGGCACATGGAACCAAAATACCGAAACCGTACCGTTTCAGATCAAATCATACCGAAAAAAAACCGAATAGTCAAACCGTTGTATGATTGGTACGGTACCGAAACCGTACCGATATAATTCGGTACGGTTTCGGTATCAATATTTTAAAAAACCGTCCCGTACCGATACCGTACCGAATTAGAATATTTTTTTTAATAATTAAATTTATTTCTTATTGGTTTATTAGGCCTTCTTCAAGAGTTGATATGATCATACATGTCTTAATTTAGCTTCTAAGAGTTGATATCTTCAACTTAGTGCAACTTTTTCAATACATATTTGAAAACTTAAGTCCTTCATAAATGTAGTTTTGTTTTTTCTTTAGTCTTTTCCTTGCTTTATAATCACAAACAAAATTTTGGCTCAAAACCGAAACCATACCGAAACCGTACCGAACTTAATTGGTATGGTACGATCTGGTTTCACTTTCAAAATATTGAATACCGAACCGTACCGTACCGATTAAAATTAAATGGTATGGTTCTGGTATCGATCAATTTTGTACCATACCGAACCGTGCCCACCCCTAATTTTGAGGTTCATACGAGTTTTTCTTTATGTTGAAATTTGATACATAGTTTTACTTATGCGAAAAATCTTGACCGACTGCGAAATGATTTTTGTATGCATGCATTGGTTTTTACGCGGAGGGTAAAAACGTTTGTTGTAACTATTTTGTTAAACTGATTTATTTTTGTCCACTCACACCTTTTGGTTTTTATTGACCCTCCAGGTCGTGGCGCGTTGTTCGAGGCTGTACGAGGGGCGAAGGCATGAGTAAGCACATGTGGCTATCCCTGGTCTGGCACGTACTGAGGGTAACTTGGGTATTTCAGTCGACTTGCCAGACGGGAGCAGGACCGGGCACGGTTATCGATGCCCCTTCCGGGGGCGGTCCTGTCAATTTGGTATCAGAGCGCTAGGTTTCTGATTCTGTTGCCACATCATGCCTTCAGAGCGTAAGCCTCGTGCGCGACCTGGTAGTGAGACGAGTAGGAGAGGGTGTTTGGGACCTCGTGTTAGATCTCGGCTGAGATTGACCCTGGTTTGAGGGTCAGATGTCGGATAGAGTACACTGTGAGTTGCGATTTGTTAGATATAGAATTGCGTAGGTCGTAAGGACGAACGAGACCGGTGGCTGGAAGGCCGCATTTTTGGGCAAATTGTACTTTCTCTTAGGCCCTATTGGTCGAATAGTAAGTGGTTCAGCATTGGATATTTCTCGGGGATTGGGTATGTCAGTGATGACATGATTGGTTTGGTATGAGATTGGACTCAGGAGGAGTCAAGATGTGGATGCGGGACTCACGATGAGTCAGGACTTGGGGTTAGGAACGTGAGGTGAATCATGATATGGTGGCAAGGCTTGAGTGGAGCCAGAAAGGCGGAGTGAGGAACGTTTGGCACTTAGGATGCCAACGACCGATTTATGGTCATTTATTGGATGAGTTAGAAAGTTATGGCTTGATTTTGTGGAACGGTGGTCTGGGGTAGATGGCTAATTGTCGTGAGTACTTGGAGTAGTGGTAGTAGTTGAGAATCAGGGGGCGACCTGAGAACGTTCATCTATCCTGATGTGGATTGTCGGGATGGTGGTACCCATGGTTGTGGGGTACGAGTAGTGATGCGGGATCGTCGCTCGGTATGAGCGGAGATCCGGGGCTACCCATTTTGAACACGGTGTGCTAGTGTGGATGTTTGTATGTTGGTGCGCTAGCGCTGGTGCTGGTGTCCGTGAGGGAGATTGTGGGAGCCACGTTTTGGGATGTAACTCTATTATGATGGGCACATGTTCGGTATTTGAGTTTCGGGCTGGATAGGATCCAGCGGAGATTATGAGGTATTGGGGTAAGTCCCAACAGTGACGAGGCGACAAGAGTTGAGTAATTCCCAGTCGGAATCGGTGTATGTGCCTAATTAGTCATTAATTGACGTGAGGTCTGAGTATTGGGCTGATTGTGGACGCGTGGTTGTCCAAGTGAGTTACGGATGTAGGGAGTCCGGCGGTTGGACTTGACATATCATGGGGAGTGTGTCTATTTTCAACGTGGGTGGAATCTTAGTTTCGAGGAGAGTTGTGACTGTGGGAAGTGAGCGGTGCTCGTTTCTGCATTGGCATTCGATATTCGGAAGTCACCGGGGTTGAGTTTTTATCTTCTGCCCTGGCAGACGTTGATCGCGGATACCAGTACGATGAGGGTGTATTGCGTGTGGACCCATGTGTGTTTTGGGGTCGTCGGGTGAGGTTGCTTTTCTCGAGGTTGGGGCAAACGGGATTTCCATTTTCGGCTTGGTGGCAAGCGATGTTGGATATTTGGTACGGTGGGTGCAGTGAGTTGTGTTTGCACTCACAGAGGATGGATGTTGATGACATCGTATTGGATCATCCTTGGCCTCTCCTAGGTGGAGTGGCAGGGATCGATATGAGGTATTTGGAGGGGATCCGTATAGTGGATGTGTTACGTTGTTGAGTGATTGATTGGAGGAGAAAATAGTTGAGGAATGTTGGGTGGTTGACAAGAAATCTAGTGGGTGTAAGACCCTATTATCGGGTTCCGGGTGGATTGCCAGCTGTGAGCATGTGCGGATCCTAGGTGGATCTGGTTGATGAGGTTGTGGGCCTTGGACGTGGTAACGAATTTGGACTGTGATCGCCTTGATCGGGCTAGGTGGAGAGCTTATCGCTCTGTCGTAAATGTTTAGAGATGAGGATAGTGGGATTGAACTTCTTTTCGAAGTTAATCCGTACTCGAGCGAGTGGGGACGTCTATGTTTTGGACTCGAGGCTTGACCTGTGGATGAGTGGATATCCAACAGGGTCTAATCGGTCAGTCGTAGAGATGGGCGTTTGGGATTGGCTTCTTTTCGAAGTCAATCAGATGTGACGTGAAAACCGTTGAGCGAGTATAGATTCGGGGTTAGTGTGCCTCAGTAATTGTGAGAAAGATCGGATGCCCTTTCGGCATGACTGTACATGCCTTGGTGCGCGTGCTTGGATTGGTACATCCTGGACGACGTGTTTGGGAGTTGATTTTGTGCTACTGGTCGGGCGACCATGGGATCTAGAATGGATGACGAGTTAGAATGATCGATTTGTCTAGTATGAGATTGGACAAGAAACCTGAGTGTTAGGTTGTGAGTGACCGTGAACCTTCTAGTGGACTTGTCGGAGATGGGTGTACGTACCCTGTACGGTGTACGAGGAGTGGTACCGGACAGGCCGAGTGGTATCTAGTGACGGTGCGTGGGAGGTACCAGTGGTTTGGTTATACGTGTTGGCTTTCGGCTTAGTTCCGACACACTTGGAATTTGTTGTGAACTGGACTTGAGCTTGAGATATGTCGCAGGGTTGGGTTTGCCCCGCGAGATGAAATCGTGATGCTAATCTTACGCTACTTTGAGTAACACCAATTGGCTGATGATTGGCGCTTTACTAGGGCGGTAAAGCTTAGTGGTGATCCATTTCACTTGGGGTGGTCGAGTGTGGTCAGTGCGACGTGAGACTATGATGGGACCTCTGAGCACAAATGGGTTTAGCTGATGTGCGAGTGTACACGTGTTGCGAGGTCGAAATGTTTCCACAAGGTGGATGTGAAATGAGAATGATTGGAAATTTCGAGAACGGAACTGGTTTTAGGAGAGAGGAACGGTTGAGTTTTGATCGGTTGGAATTTCGGGGACGAAATTCTTTAAGGGGGGAAGATTGTAACGACCCGTCCCGGAATTCGGGATTAGGTTAGTAACTAATCATGATTAATAAGGGTTAATCGGTGGTTAGTTGGGTGGAATCAGACGAACGTGGCAAAATGACCGTTTTGCCCCTGGTTGTGGGCAAAACGTTGACTTTTTATTCGGGCGGTCAAATGGACCTTGCCCGATGACCGTGACGTAGTTAGGGACGTCACGAGTTCATAGACAGGTGGCACGTCCGATTCGGACGAACAGGGTGAAAGTTATGACGTGCAGAAGTCCAGGGGCATTATAGTAAATTGGACGTTATAAGGGGAAAAAGTTGACTTTTTGTTTAACAATTGATATCCATATGACTCGATGACCGTTATGTTCGTCTCGACGCCCTGAGTACAATGACGGGTGGCACGCGTCAATCGGAATTCGAATGACCAAGTTGCGGGTCTAGATTGCTTGAGGGCATTTTGGTAAATTGTCAATTGAGGGCAAAATGGTAATTCAGCCTTGGGGACAGCCGTGGGACAGCCGTGCGCGGGTGGTTTCCCCTCAGAAAAACAGAGCATGGGCGGGGGAGAATTGTTTAGTCTGCCCAAGGAATTGTTGAATTCTTTTTACCTGATAATGGCTGAGTGGGAGAGTTGTTTAAGGACTTTGAGGTAGTGGCATAGGCTGGTGCAAACCCAGTGCACGAGGAGGATTAAACCATGACATTTTTGGGCGGTGCGGGAAACCCTTTGTGCAGAGAGACCAGAATGTCTTCCCACGGGGGTTGGCGTCGTGTGCGGTCATCATAGTATGTGGGGGTGCTGGTACTTGGGTCTGAGAGTGCACATTCGTGGGCTGGTGTATTCAAACTGTGCGGGTGTCTCTGAGGAAAAAACAGAGTGTGAGTGATGGCTTGCCATTTTTCTACTAGAGCAACTCGGGTGCGAGTTTGAGGCAGGGTGAGAGAGTGATTATAGTCGAGTGTGTTGGGTATGTGGGGATGCAGTGGATTGAACGAGTGGAACTGCACCCAGAAACCCGAAGCTCGTGTTTGGAAAATTCAAATTCGAATTTGGAATGTCGGTCGACCCATGGCAAATTAAGGCCTCATCTAGCCTCCTGGGGTTAAGTCGAGTCGATCCAGGGCGATTGGGAGGTGACTGGATGCTGTTACGGTTTCTGATCGGACCTGGTGACCGGGAGGAAAATCGAGCATTGAGTTGTGGACTTGAAGGTAAGCTCTTGCAAAATTGATTTCAAAATCATCCTCAGAGTAAGTCTTCGATGCTCCCTGGCCAGTTAATTGAAGGAAAACGGTGACGGTTTGCTGAACAGGAACGTTGAACCGTGATTGGGACAGGAGGTTTGTTGGTCTAGTTTTAGGCCATGACGATTGAAATGGATGTCACTGACCCTTAATTATGTCCTTCACGATGCTATTTGAGGGTTCAATTGAAGGAAACAAGATGTTATTGGCAGGTTTTGAACCGGGTCACACACGCGGGTCGACGGCCCGTTTACCAGGGAAACGGGTGAAGGAGACGTACTGTAGCGGGAACTGTAGCAGGCGCGTGGGCTCACGCGCAGCCACTCACGGCGGTGCGTGAGGGCGCGTGGACCCGAATTTCAAGGTGAGTTCAACACGACTTTTGTCCTATACAATGTAACGAACATTTTAGTATTGGCTTCGAATTTATCGGATAACGTTTCGATGTGGTTTCGAGGGTCCGAAGATTTACGTTACGTTTGTAAATAATAATTAATTCCCGGAAAATTATGGGAAATTAGAATCTTTTTATGTAAGCCCTTAGTGACACTAAAGTATGTTTTCGGGCAGGACTCGAAATTCTGGAAAATATCGGAAATTACGGGCGTGCGTGCGGCGCGAAACCGAGCCTTAAAATTGGTGTGTGAGTGGACGTTGCTTTCAAAATTTAATGCATGCATAAATTATTTCTATGATTTTATGATTATGATTATAAGTTGTGATTGATTTTGATTTCCGTTTTTACACGTATTCGATTCCCGTATTTATACGTATTTTTACTATACATGTGAAATTACACGTATTTCGAGAATATGGTCACTCGTGTGCTTAATGATGGTTTAATGAAAGAAGTTATACGAAATGGGTGTAAAATGATTTAAGAAGGTTGTTTATGATTTGCGAGTGTTACTTACGATTTTGACACGTTTTTCGAGAACGTTCCGGATTTGCACGTTTTACGAGATTTCGAGTTATTGTGATTTGATCACTGTTGATGTTTGAAACTGGGAATTGAAATGAGACTTGTTGTTTTGAGGATTTTAAAAAGGGGTTTTGAGTATGTTTTGATTGGGTCGTGATTTTGGTGATTATGATTGTGGGTTGATGTGTTGAAAATGAGATTTGAGAAAGAAGTGATTTCTAAGAATTAAAATGGATTTGAAAAAGGTGATTTCGGGCTCAATGCTCGGGGCACAAAAGTAACTTTGATTTACGGGATTTCGGTTTTCGGAAATAATAAAGTGGATTCTTTCTTTGGGTTCGGGATGATGCTTCCGGATGCCGGCTTACGAAATCATTATTGCGAATTCGAATTCGGGAATGAAAAAGGATTTAATAAAGTGATTTGCTATGATTGTGCATGCCCCGTGTTTAATGATGATTTGAACATGTTTTGTGAAGTAAGGTTTGGGAAATGGAATGTGGAAATTCGGACCATGAGTCCTGTGGTGAAAAATGTGATTTTGGGGATGGATCCCACGTTGTTGTGTTTGAAAACTGTTTTGGGGTTTAAAGACTCATTAAAAACTGTTTTGGGTTAAAGACCCGGTGCTATTGCTGGAGCACGTTTTGAGTTTAAAGACTCGGTTAATGGATGACGGGGGAGGGACCTTAATGAGTTTAAAGACTCGTGAGTTTAAAGACTTGGTTACTATGATACCCCCGAGGCCTATTGATTATGTTCTGAGTTTAAAGACTCGTTGATATCCCGGGAAGGCCTGTTTATGCGCATGTTTTGAGTTTAAAGACTCGGGCGCACTTGATATCCAGCAAAAAGATTGACTTGTGATTTATTGATGATTTTTGATGTTTCGGTTGAGTTGGGCAGTGGCCCGGTATATGGTTGTTGGTTTTGGATCATGTTGTGCATTTGGTTTGATTCGTGGTTTTGGGTTGAGGCCCGGTGATTATGATTGCGGGCTAAGACCCGATGGTTGAGAAAGGAAAAATGATTTTGAGGTTCATACGAGTTTTTCCTTATGTTGAAATTTGATACACAGTTTTACTTATGTGGAAAATCTTGACCGACTACGAAATGATTTTTGTATGCATGCATTGGTTTTTACGCGGAGGGTAAAAATGTTTGTTGTAACTGTTTTGTTAAACTGATTTATTTTTGTCCACTCACACCTTTTGGTTTTTATTGACCCTCCAGGTCGTGGCGCATTGTTCGAGGCTGTACGAGGGGCGAAGGCATGAGTAAGCACATGTGGCTATCCCTGGTCTGGCACGTACTGAGGGTAACTTGGGTATTTCAGTCGACTTGTCAGACGGGAGCAGGACCGGGCACGGTTATCGATGCCCCTTCCGGGGGCGGTCCTGTCAAGAGTCATCTGCAAAAAGGAGGTGAGAGAGAGTGGGTCCACAAGTGCTGAATTTTATTCCTTCCACCAAGCCCCTGTTAACAGCACAGTTAATCATCTTTGAGAGAACATCACAAACTAAAATGAAGAGATACCTGTCTCAGGCCTCTTGATGGAGCAAAGCTTCTCCCATGTTGCCCATTTATCAACACTGCCAATTTTACGGACGTAACACACCACATTACCAACCGGATCCAACGATTAGCAAAGCCCATCTTCACTAGAACAGCCTCAAGGAAATCCCATTCAATGTGATCATAAGCTTTGTTCATATCGAGTTTCAACCCCATTTCATATTTCTTTGTGGTCTTCCGAAGTTTGAGAGCATGAAAAGCTTCATGGGCTATACATATGTTGTCCTGGATTTGTCTTCCCGAGACAAAGGCACTTTGTTGAGGGGTGATCAGACTATCCAGATGGGGTTTGAGCCTATTAAAGAGGATTTTTGAAATGATCTTGTAGGAGTAGTTACATAATGCAATAGGTCTGTATTGATTTACCGTTTCAGGATGGTGGACTTTGGGGACCAGAGTGATATTGGTGGAATTCAGCATATGAATTGGCAGCTCCTCGACAAAGAAACTCCGAATAGTATTCATCAGCTCACACTTAACAGTCTCCCAGTAGCTTTGATAAAAGACTCCCGAAAAGCCATCGGGGCCAGGTGCCTTCATAGGACCCATTTGGAAGGTGACCAACTTAACTTCCTCCTCCGTAATTTCTGCAATAAGATCATCATTAACTCCCGAAGTTACAACTGTATCAACGAAGGACAGGATATCCCCCCAGTCCCTCCGGCCTACGGTTTTGAAAATGTCCCAAAAATAGGAGTCCACTGTTTTCCTAACATCACCCTCCGCCTCAACCCATCTATCATCAGGATTTTTTAATTTTGTGATCAGATTGTGTCTCCTCCTTTAGATGGTGGATTGGTGAAAGAAACTAGTGTTGGCATCCCCAGCAGACAACCAACAAATTCGGGATCTCTGATGCCAATATTACTCCTCTAGATTCCATAATCTTCCAAGCTCCAAATTTACACATTCAATCCTCTCCTGGTTTTCAATCCAATTTTTTTGGAGGGTATCCAACTCTTCAGACAGGACCTCAATTTGCCTCTTGTTGTTTTGAAATTTTCTTTTTCTCCAGGCAGTTAGGGCATGCTTGCAAGATGACATTTTTTTCCCTCACTCCCACCCACCCCTCGACACTCGTCCCTTCCAGCCTCTAGCTACAACGGCCTCATAATTAGGTTGCTTAACCTAATAGGCCTCGAATTTGAAGGATCTTTTTCTATTAGAAATATTTGGTTTTAAGTCAATAAGAACATGGCAGTGATCCGAGCCAATTGCAGGTAGATGACTAAGAATCGTAGCGGGCCAGCTCACCTGCCACTTTACATTCACCAGACCCCTGTCCAGTCGTACCTGAACGAGACCATTATTACCTCTTATACCTCTCCAGGTGCATTGCTGGCCTTTAAAACCCAAATCCATTAAGCAATTTTGATCCATAAATTCCTGTAGGAACCTCCGCCTATGCTTTTCATGGCTCCACAGGTACTCGTTAAAGTCCCCGACACACAACCATGGGATGTCCATGTTAACAATGTTGTTCGATAGCCACTCCCACATTTGGACCTTATTCTCCCTATACGGAGTCCCGTAAATCCAAGAAGCTTGGAAAATGTCCCCAGTCTCCTTCACATAAACTGTAGTATCAATTCGGAATTTAGACGACAGATAAATAGAAACATCAACATTTTCATTCCAAAGTAAGCCAAGTCCCCCAGCAGCGCCTACTGGGGCAACACAATAACAATTGAGAAATCTGGATTTCCTACTGAAACTGGCTAATTTACTTGACTTCATTTTAGTATCCATGAGAAAAACAACCGAGGGCTTATGTCTCCGGATCATATCCCGGAATGATTGGCCTGTCAGGGCAGCCCCAAGACCCTGGCAGTTCCAGCTTATAATTTTCATTTATCCCCGGCAGCTGGCAATGGCCAGCCACCTCCAACATCATCGTTGCCGTTATTGTTCTTCGCTTCCCTATCACACTGCACCTGAACGCCAGATCCGTCATTGCCCTCCACATGATTGAGACTTATGAAGGTCCCAGTTGTTCCTTTGTTCATATTAATTTTTCCAAATTTTCCCCGCCTAGCATTTGTTTGATCACCAACAGCCTTCTTTCCCGCCCCCTTGGGCTTATTTTCCACCGAACCATCCTCATTTTTAGCCCTTTTATATCTCACAACCACATCAGAATCAGGGGGCTCGCCTTATGTTTAAGGTCCATTGAAATAAAGGCCCTGTCCACAGCTGTCCCTAGTGAAGCATTTGTCCCTTCTTTTTTATTTAGCCCAATTGGATCGGTTACACCTAGCAGCTCATGGTTTGGGCCCAAACACCCAGCAACCCAAATACCTTTTGCTTTCTCCGTTGCCAGATCAGAACATCTTCCATCTGCTTTTTCTTCACTTTTGTGCATCAACTCCCTCTCTTCCAAATCAACACTGAAAACCGATTTTGTAGTTCGACCCAGCACATCAGCGTTGTCAGGTGAGGGCCGAAAGTCATGGAAGCTTTTATCCCGCAGTCAGTGTTTGGATGCACCTTGGAGTACGAATCTGTGTTTGGCAACGGTGGACTCGATCGATCACATCCGTTTCCTACATCGATCAGAGAGCCATTCACCTCCCCCGCTGGCGCGTACTGCACACACGTCGTGCCTGCAACACATCTGGTGCCTCTGTGCGGAGTGGGGGTCATCGGAGAGGTAGGCTCACGGATAGCTCTCGTCCGCAGCCATTCACCATATGCTGCAACCTTCAAATCTTCTTGGTGGATGGGAGGGTAAGGGCACCCTTGCTCAGAGTGGCCCAGTCGACCACAGCTATACCAAAAATCGGAGAGCCGTTCTATGAGGAACTCAACCCAGGTTCGTTTGCCATCTGGTCTTGGGAGCCAAAATCCAATAGGGAGGGGGTTTTTGGAGTCGATCTGGACTCTGATTCGAAGGAAACCCAGGGGACCTTGACTCCAGGGGTCCTCAACCTTTACCACAGTTCCAATTCCTTCCCCTATCTTCTGTGCATTCTCCTTGGTCATCACATTCTTTGGAATACCATGAGTTTGGATCCAATAGGTTACCAGGTGAAGTGGTAGTTCCTCCACAGAGAGATTGTCCAGCCACCGGAGGATTGAGAAACAATACCCCATAACTGACCACGGCCCACCATCGATGATCTTGTTAGCCATCGCTTCATCATGTACCATGATCGCGAACGTGTTGTCTTTGATGTGTGTGATGTTCATCTTGCCAAAGTTAGCCCAAGCAGTGGTAAGGATTTTTTTTACTGCATTTTTGTTTGGGGCTTTGGCAGCAATCACTGACCCAATCAGTTTTGGTCCACTCTCCAGATCGGAGAGCCCCAACGATTGTTCCAGCTTGATGGTGAGTTCATCAGCCTGCAGTTGCTCCATTGTGGTTTCACACCCTGAAATCAATAGCCAGAGATAGGGAGGACGAAAGGTGTGGGACCAGGAAGATGGGTACCCTCTGTATGGTTTCGTTTTTCAATGGATTGATCTTTCGGGTGATTCAGTTGTTCCATACGTGGGTTTGCTTTATAGTTCACAGGTTCAGTTTTCGGCATTAATGGGAGTCGAAAGTGTTGGTGGGATCCTTTACTTCTTACTTGACCAGACTATCTACTTTCCAGGTCCCATTCAATTGCATTTTGTGTGAAACAGCTAGTCTCCAGGAAAATGCCATCAATGATCTGAGGAACTTTGGGGTATTCACTAGGTTCCTTATACCATATTTGCCGCATAATTACTGATTCGTGTTGGTGGTTGTGGCTTCTCTTGTTTTCCAGGCTATTTGCTTGTTGCTTTACAGATCCAATCTGTTGGTGGTTGAATAGCAGTGGCTGCCTGTAATGAATGTGATGATCAGTTGTTTTATGTGCAGGTACATGACAATTTAAGGCATCAATTGATGCAGAAACTCTCATTAAAGAGAGGGGGCTCACAGAATCTCTCATTGAAGAGAGGGGAGGAAGGATTAGCGGCCCCCGTGCAATTCAGCGACCCGATCAACGTACTGATTCCGCCCGTGTTCGTCTGGTGATACTTGTCACTTTTTAAATAAGCCAGCATCCATACGCTAACTCACCACAGGCAGCACTAAAATACCTGTCCTCTAAATTACCAAATGCCCTAGAACATTTGCACCCATAATTTTTTTATACAAACTCCATTTTACGTGTGCCGTCTATCTACAAACTTGCGAGTTCGAGACTCACATAATGATCTAATCAGAACTTCCGAGAAATTCCCCTAGTTCAAATTGACTTTCACTCCTTTTAAAAGCCAAAGGTAAAATCCTTTTTCCGTATTAAATTCCAAATAAATCTAATTTTGAGGTGAGTTGTTACATAATTTCATATATTTGAGTTATAAGCATCCTACTCACACAGGGACAGGGTTACGCCGTTACGCATTCATGCAATCCAAGTTTGCTGATCGTGAGGGACCATAACTCTATCAAAGACACCACAAGCATATTCCTGAATCATGCTCACAATTTATATAATAATAAATTACCATAATCTCATAGTCTGGAATGTGAAACAGGGTCACGTCATTTATAGAAATTGAGTACCAAACACAAACTATAAAGTCCTTCTCTAGCTGCCAGTGTTCCTACTATATAATACTAGTATCTAGGAGGAGAGGAGGAATGGAACGGATAACAAAAACAATATGTATCCATTAACAAGAGGACCAAAACTGCTCCATTCCTATTCCTAGTCATTCTTTTTCCCCTCCTTTACCGACACCGTTTCCTTGGCCGCCCACTTATTTACTGCCGCCCAAAAGCAATCACAAAAATGGTGTAATGGATCCAAAAATTACTGCTACCTATTCTCTTTCGGCCCTAATCCCAGGTGAACGCAGTGAAAAGTTAGTCATCCTTCCACTTGTTTACATACTCCAGGAAAGCATTCGCCGAATTTTTCTTTGGTGGAGCCCGTACACGAGACGATCTTCGGACCACTGCCTCCAATGCAACCTTCTGAGCCAAGTCCTTTGATCTCTTTTCCATTTCCCGGCTGTAATAATTCAATTTTGGAACCAAAGTATTTTTAGATAAAACACAAATTAGTAATTACACTATGGAGCAATCAATAATTAAAAGCAACAATTAAATCAATAACATCTTTTCAAAGCACATTTGAACCAACAGCACCCTAACTCATATATAAAGACCCTCGAATGTGATCACAAAATTGTGGCCGCAGTCATCAGCCCCTCTATGTAATCATACTTAGATCAGCATTTTACTCTGCCCACATCTATCCAGATTCCAGCATGCACATGCTGACATGTACGGCTTACATGTTGGGCCATAAATTTCGACGTTTTTCCAAGCGTATAAAGGAAATTAAATTAGATGTCTGTATCCAGAGAATATTGCAAGAGGGAATCATGGACTAACCATATTCTGCTGTAAAAATTTTCCAGCTGTTTTTTAAGGGCCCTCTCTCTCTCTCCCTTGCAATTCAGCGACCCGGTCAACAAATAGAGCTGTTAAAAAATTCCAAGTGAAAAATCAATTACAATATATATAATATAATACAGACATCCAAGTACAATAACATAAGCAGTTCGATACCTCTTCTTTGCTATTATAATAACCCCACTGCTTGCAATCAGAACTCTCAACAAATATTCTGCCATCTCGCTGGAACCACCAATATCTGTTATGATTTCTGTCCTTACCCAAAGAATTGGTACGTATAAACCGCTTCTCGATCTCCCGTTCATAATATTCTCTCTGTCATAAGCAGATTCTTAGAAAAGTAGGACAAAAAACAGACGGATAAAAAAACTGAATAAAGAGAGATCAAACCCTTAGTTCTTTGCTATTCTTTCCAGTGGCTTCCATCGAACATTCCAGTGCTTCCTTCTCATATAAATCTTTCCCGTTAGGTGTTAGGACTTTCATTTCCACATTATGTTTCCTGGCAGCCATTTTCTTTTGTGCAGTGTCCACTTGCTTACTCTCACTGTTAGAAATGAAAATATCCATTATCAAATCTTAACACCAAGGGAAACATACAATATATATATATATATATATATGTAAGTATAATAGTCAATACCTCTTTTCTGACGTACGATCATCTCCAGATGATTGACTCTCACCGTTTCTTTTCTTTAATACCTCTCCATTCTGTCTGATATGATTGCCATTTTCCGATGCACCATCTTTATTCTCCAAATCCACAACCTGATCGGCACCAGACCTTGCACTCAAACGTTCTTTCTCTTCCCTTTTCTTTCTGGCTTCAGCCAATGCTTCCTCCCTTCTTGTGGCCCCAAGTGCCTGCCTCTGTTCAACAAGCTCATTCAACTTCTCCCTAACAATAGTTGTTTCAAGTACATGATTAACCAATTCTCGGAAGATTCCCAATTTAGCATGCGCCTCTAAAAGGCCATAGTGTCCCCGCTTGATGGTTGCTATGTAAGCGCGCAATTCAGGAGTTTTCATCATTTCTAAAAAGTCACATAGATATTCCGTCCAAGTAATTAGAGTAATCTGAGAAGCAACAAAAAAAGGAGGGAAAATCATAACTTACAGAATAGCGTTAACAATGAACAATAGATGGTGCATTTGAATTAAACTAGATAAATAATAGAGAGCAAGTTGATGTTTAACCTTGACTTTTCGATTTCTTTTCCGTACAGCTGAAGAGTATTCACCATTGTCTTTTATGAGCAACCGAAGAAGAGCTGCATGAGCTTCGACAAGAAGAACCAAATTTCCCTTCTTGTGGCAGATTGCATTTTCAAAATCTTCTAGAGAGAAGGGCCACAAGTGCAACAGCCTACCAAAAGAAGAACAAAAATCCCAAACCATTAAAAGATTGCCAGCACATTCCATTGGAACATTAAAGTCCATTGATGGAGATGGGCGATCAGTGAAAACTGGATCATCTGCATCGGGCTGGACCAACAGGTCATCAATTGGATATTTGAGAGGTTCTTCAACTGGTTCATCGCCTTCTGCCAGTTCAAGATTCATAATAAAAAGATTTAATTTACTAGACTTTGCAACCAAAACAAAACTTTGAAGAGCACATACCCACTTAAATGGATCCATTTCAAACAACAATGTTACCATGTATAGATTTACACTTACCTTCCACAACGTTACTTTCTGTAGCTGAACCATCAATTTTTTTCCTTTTACAGTTTTTGAGTTCATATTTTGTTACCTGGATATGTAAAAAGGAAAATAAGACGAGCAGATAATTCCACCATTTCAACAGAGAAAAAGAAAATTGAACTCATACCTCCCCATTTTTTCTTCTCTTATTGCAGACTACTACTCCATCCTTGAAAGAAACCTTGTTTTTTAAGTTCTCTGGAATATTAGTTGAGATTACATAACTTTGTGCAAGTTTATCATGTAGCACCCAGGGAGCACTTTGGTACGTACATTCCCGAATAAAAGACTTCAAAAAGTTTCTGCTAAACAGCACCTTCTTCTGTTCCAGATCTTTTCCATTTATTACTGAAGTTTCCATAACTTCTTTACTTTTGTCAAGCCAAGCTACCTCATATTCAATTTCTCCACCATAGTCTTCAACAATCTTCGTTATTTTGCATGGATACATATCGTCATCCTTCTTTCCATACATTTCAGCACCCACATATAAGCAATCCTGCAACTTAGCAGCTATCATGCCAGCAAGATCTTTCAACGAAAGCATACCTGTGAGGAAAAAGAAGTTTAAGTTATGCAGAACTGCATGAAAGTCACAACTACGTAGCAATAGCAGTTTAAGAGGAACATAAGAATGTATAGCTCATCGGGTCTTCGTTCATCAGACTCCAAATAGTGTCCAAAGAATGCTCAAAATAGATACATTTTCAACCCCTGCTTTACAGTTTAGTGGTCCCATTTATTCCACATGCATCAAGATCTTACTCTACAAACCTAGATCTGAGATGAATTTAAGACATACGAAACCAAATCCTTCAAATCCTCAATACCCACAACTCATCAAAGGATATTGTCTACAAAAGTCTTATGCTTCATTAGACAAGAACACGTCTGTCATATTTACGTACTTGGAAGTGGGTGGAAAGAAGGGTAACCAGAAAAACATCAATAATGGAAATGAATTGGAATAAATAATTTTCATCAATAAAGTGTTTAATATCTGGAGTCAGAAACAGAATCGGAATGAGTCTCAATCACGTTGAAATGTCCACCAAACTTACAAGAATCAGAATTCAAAATATGTATGATTATTAGAATGCCTATATGTATGTATGTATACATATATATATTTTCTACTACTGATGAATTAGGCATTTCAAATCCCAAAAATTATCTTCTTATTCCACAATATTTTGGAAACTTATATACAGAAGTTTTAAAAAGAGAAGGAAAAGAAAGCGTTATACAAAATATTGTTATACTTTCTACAACAACACATATTTTGCTCAATTGTTAGTGCCACTACATGTATTTGTAGCAAAAGGAAAGCTTTTATATTATGTCAAATAGCAGAAGTGGTTTTTTTTGTTTTGGTAGTCAAATGAATTACAAGAAGGCCAACAAAAACTAAAAAACAGCTCTAGAAGAAATAACTCCCACCCGATCAGAAAGAAGGATAGAACCAACGGACAAAGGGGAATCACAACCCCAGGATCACATCTATGTCCCAAATTAGCCAAACAATCAGCAAGACGATTACATTCCCTAAAGATGTGGGTCACCTCACATCTCCAAGCACAGGCCATAAGCTCCTTACAACCATCCACCAAAGGAGCCAAGGGGTGGAAAGCATCCAACACAGAGGACAAGAGCATGACCACCACGGCGGAATCAGATTCCAAAACCACATCCCTGAAACCCATCCTCCAAGCCAGCTCTAGCCGATGGAAAATCCCCCACAATTCAGCCAACAAGACCTCACCAATGCCCAAATTAATATAGAACCCAGTGATCCAAGATCCCTGTGTCCCGAATGACACCTCTAGCAGCAATACAACCCCGATCCCCCAATCTAGATCCATCAGAATTAATTTTCACAACACCACTAGGTGGTTTCAACCAGGCAAGCTCCACCACACGGCGAGGGGGCCTCCCATTATTCCTCTCATTCGCCCTACTCCATTCCCAGGCATAAGTAACCACTACCTGCCAAGGATAGTCACTGGCGAAAAGAGCGGTCAAATATCCTCTTATTCCTCCAACACCAAATGAACCAGCAGTAGCAAACAAAGAGAGTAGACCAATCAACACCACAGACCATGTGAGAGGGGGGCCTAAAGTTCTCAAGGACCCAAGAAACAAAACCATCCTGCTGCTGCCCAATCTGAGCTGTAGGACTCATAAAGATCGCCCAGACTGCCCTAGCAGCCATGCAGTAAGACAATATGTGGGCTGAGGTCTCCAAGCCAGCGCCACAATGCTGGCAGCTAGGGTCGGGGGTACAGCCTCTAGTATTTCGTAGCACATTCGTGAGCAACCTATCATGACAGGCAAGCCAAAGAAAGAATTTCATTTTAGGGGGGCACCGAGCCTTCCAAATAGTGAGCCAAGGGGTCTGATGACCATCATGCAGAGGTATTTTTGCATTATAATGAAAGAACATTCATCCATGACAGACGTAATCCCATTCTTATGTCCCAGCTAGGAATCTCATACTAGGAAAAGTCCTAAGTAAGCTGGGAAATTTGACCTTTACTGAAGGAGAAATGGATGAAGAGATAGGAACTTTCAATTTCGTAGGAATTTACAAGATGAGGAGCCGGCTGCAATATTCACATCTCTAGAGAACTTTCAGTTGTCAATCCATAGGCCAGAAGGAGGAAATGTAAATTGGACTCATCAAGAGTCTTCTCCGGTAAGGCGTTTCTTAAATGTTTATCTGGTAAGCAATCACTTAACTGTATTCCAGCTTGCTAAGATTATTTGTAAGTATAATGTTCCTACTGTTTTGGCTTGAATAAATGCACATGGAAAAGCAAAAACTTACGATTTAATACTACGTAGACTCACTGCTTGCCTATCTCCCCACAGGTGTCTTTTATGGGGAAAAAAAAAAGAAAAAACAAGAGGGATCTAGGTCACATGTTTAATTTGTCCTTACGCATTAAGTTTGTGGTGATGGCTAGTTAAGGAGGGGTTAATTGGGTGATTCCCCAATCCCCTTCGGATGTTCTTTGTCGAGAAGTAGCCCTCCGCGATGGAAGGAAGGCAAGAATTTCGTGGAGGTGCGTCATCTTAGCTGTCTTTGGAAATCTGGTTGGAAAGAATTAGAAGAATCTTTGAGAATTTTAGTGGGGAAGCAGAAGAGGATTAAATGGGAAAGAGTCGGTATTTGGGCATCCTTAGAGGCTTATCTTTCTCCATCTTCTAGGACCTTTCATTTTCTGTAATTTTGCTAGATCGGGGAGCTGCAGTAGAATAGTTTTTGAGATGTTTTACAATTCTGGTTTTAGGGCTGTATTATTCTGATGGTGGACTTCAGGTTTACTAAGTTCTGTACTGTGTTTTATGATGTTGAAAAATAGTTTGACATTAAAAAGAAAAAACAGAACTTTGATTGTTCAAAAATTACTTAAAAAGTGGACATCATATCCACCAAGAAGCAGGACGTAGAGCACCAACTATCAGAACGAACACGATACACACAAGCCTAACCAACTAAACAAAACGAATTCAAACTTGTACTACGAAACTAAGGTACTACATTCCTCGAAATTGGAAATATTTCTCAGAAGTAGACATTCCAGAAGTTACTGATGACTGAAGCCTACATCCTTGAAGTATTCCAAAATTCTCTTATTCTTCTTTTCCCAACAAAACAAAAATCACCTGAAGTCTTAAAATTTCTTTTAATCACCAACTGCAATGTTGGTAATACTGCTACAGCTAGTACAGACCAAAGCCATGAATTTTTGCCAAAATTAGCTACAGCCACTAATGGTTGCTTGCTATTAAGGATCCAACAAAATCACAGAAGATTGAGAATACATGCCACTAATGGTTGGTTTCTTGCTAGAGTCAACAGGAACCTTTCTGATTCCTTCCTAATGTATCTCTTCCTAGTTTAGGCAGTTGTAATTTCTTTCCTAGTTAGCTCTAGCCTAGGTCTGAACAAATACATGCCACTGTTGTACATTCTAGTTAATTCAATATATAAGAATATTTCATACCTTTTAGGGTATCAGAGCTCCTAAGCTACCGAGCAAACCCTAAGTAAACCCTAATTCCATGGCTGTCCAACCCAACACCGTCCCTGTTAACCCCATCCCACCACCACCCGAAACCACCCCTACTCCTCCCTCCCCCATCACCATCAACGCTGCAGCCCAAACTCGCATCAAACTCACGGCCAACTTCTTCCCTTGGCGTGCCCAGTTCCATGCCCTTCTCTTCGGGCACAACCTCATGGGCTACGTGGATGGCTCTCTTCCCTGCCCACCCGAAACATAATCTGCGGTCCGCGCCTTCTGGTTCCGCCAGGACCAGCTCCTTCTCCATGCCATCTTGGCATCGGTTTCCCCTTATGTGATCACACTCATTGCAGCAGCCAAAACCTCAGCCGCTACCTGGCAGCATCTCACTCGCTATGCGAACAAAGCCCGTGGCCATGTGCTTGGCCTCAAGGAGAGGCTAACCCTCTTTCGCCGTGGAGACCGCCCAGTCTCAGATTATCTACAGGAAGTTCGTCTTCTCTCCGACGAACTGGCTGCCATTAATACTCCCATATCGAATGACCTGCTTCTCCATGTCCCCAATGGCGTGGCCCCCAGTTCAAGGACATTACTGTTGCTGTCCTGTCCGAGGACACCTCTGTGTCCTTTGAAAACTTGCACGACATGCTGGTTCAGCATGAAAAACTTCCAAACGAGAAGCCCTATAAGCCCTCATCCTTGCCATCACAGCCAATGTGTCGCAGGCTCACCTTGGCTACACCCTCAACCATTCCTCTCAGAACTCCTCCAGCAATCGCTACACTCCCACCCACTAGGACAGCAACCGTCCCTCTGGCCAACGATCCTCCTCCACCAACCAGGCCACTAACCGACACCCCAACAACCCTGGCAATGGGTTACCGTGGCTTCTGCCAGTGATGTGGCACTTAGGGCCACAGCGCCAAATGTTGCCCTCAGCTGCAGACCTCCTCAGCCCCTTCCCTCGTGGCCAACCCCGCCAACTAAGCTCCTTCCCACAATTGGCTCCTCAACTCTGGTGCATCGCACCATGTCACCCCCACCCCTCATCACTTCTCGGATGCCACTCAGTACAGTGGCCCGGACGAGATCATCATAGGTAACAGTACGAGACTTAGTATCCCCTGAGTAGGAATGATGTCTACGAGTGGTCTTCTACCTCCCTTCAACGGCCTCAAGCTATGGTTGGTATGGTAGTTTCCCCCAATCTTTGGCATCGTCGGCTCGGACATCCCAACCCTAAAGTCCTCCAAAGTGTCCTCAGTCAGTCTTCCATTTCTATTCCCCTAAGCACTTAGAGTATGTTTGTAATTCCTGCCTATGCAAGAAAAGTAAACGACTACCTTTTGGTGTTTCATCCCTTACCACCTCTCGTCCTCTCCAATTAATATACAGTGACGTCTAGGGCCTTGCCCCTTACACCTCCATGGACGGTTTCTCCTATTATGTCATTTTTGTAGACCATTTCACTAAATATACCTGGCTGTATCCATTAAGAAAAAAATCTAAACGTTTTTTCCACCTTTGTGGATTTCAAAACACTGGTTGAAAAATACTTCCAACAACATATTTTGTCCCTCTATACTAATGGAGGAGGTGAGTTCATCAAACTCAAGTCGTTTCTTGCCACTCACGGCATCAACCACCTCCTCACCCCCACTCACACCCTAAACATAATGGTGTCGCCAAAAGGCGCCACCGTCACATCGTTGAAACCGACCTTACCCTTCTTTATCAGGCCTCCCTTCCACTATCCTACTGGACCTATGCTTTCAGATCAGCCGTATATCTCATAAACCGGCTTCCCACTCCCCTCCTCCAAACCAATGTCCCTACGTTGTTCTCTTCAAACTCCCTCCTAACTATACCTGCCTACGCACTTTTCGGTTCATTTGTTTTCCTTGGCTCCATCCTTATAACACTAACAAAATCCTTCCCCGGTCCAAACCATGTGTCTTTCTCAGCTACTCCCTCAACCAGAGTGTCAATTTCTGCTATGATCCCTCAACCTACAAGCTCTACGTCTCCCGTCATGTTCAGTTTGACGAGTCCACCTTTCACGGTCCCCCTCCCCCCCGGTCCTCCCTTCATCCTCATGTCACCCCTGAGCTAGTCCTCCCCTGGCTCTCTATCCTCCCCCTATGTCCCTTGTTCCTGGCCACACTGCCACCTCACCATCAGCAGCGATGCCAACCACCGCTTCTCCAGCGGACTCACTTGTTGCATCTTCTCTGCCCAGCCTTGAGGCAGCACCGCTCCATGATCTGATCCTACCACCTCCGAGCATCAACTAGCCCATGGACCTGCCAACAGACTCACAACCCAACACCGATGAACAGCACCAGCCAACCCACAGCCCTACTCCTACTCCCACAGCTGCCTGCACCACTAAACCCCCTCTGCCCCCCTTTGCACCTACAACAGGCAGCCACCTCGCCAACCCACTCCTTTGATCCCCCTACCACTTCCTCCACCACCTCAAAGACCAATTCCTACCCATTCCATGCTCACCCGCACCCAAACCGGATTTGTCAAGCCTGGTTCCAACAAATGGTTGAACCTACATGTGTCTCCCAAGCCCTCAAGGACCCCAAGTGGCGGAGTGCCATGTTCGATGAACTGAATGCCCTTTTACGAAATGGCACTTGGGATCTTGTGCCCCCAAGTCCCCAGCAGAATGAGGTAGGCAAAAAATGGGTGTTTCACATTAATTGAACCCTCACAACAGCAGTCGACAGGTTTAAGGCCCATCTAGTTGCTAAAGGGTATCATCAACAGCTCGGAGTGGATTTTCTGGACACCTTTAACCTGGTGGTCAAGCCCACTGCTATCTCCCTCATCCTACACATTGCTTTCACTAATGGCTGGCCCCTCAGGCAGCTGGATGTCAACAATGGTTTTCTCCATGGCACTCTTCATGAGGATGCCTACATGGCCCAGCCCACTGGCTTCGTTGACCCCCATTACCCAACCTATGTTTGCAAGCTCCAAAAAGCCCTTTACAGGCTTAAACAAGCCCCACGGGCTTGGTACAAGGAGCTTCACTCCTTTCTCCTCACTTAGGGCTTTGTCAATGCCCTCTCGGATGCTTCAATGTTCCTCCTAAGGCAAGGTACTCATGTTCTGTTTTTCATGGTTTAAGTGGACAACCTCATTGTAACAGGAAGCAGTCCCCAACTCAGCTCCAAGTACATCCATGCCCTGGCTGCCAGGTTCTTAGTGAAGGGCCTTGGGGACCTCCACTACTTTCTTGGTGTGGAAGTCCTCCCCACCCCCACTAATCTCTTCCTCTCGCAGCACAAATATGTGAGGGACCCCACACCTTAGCTCACATGGAAGGTGTCAAGCCCGTGTCTACCTCGTGGCTGTCTCTCCCACTCTCACCCTTGCGGATGGCTCTCCCCCAACAAATGCAACCCTATTTCGTCGCCTTGTGGGCAGTCTGCAATATCTCAACCTGACCAGGCTGGACATCTCCCATGTTGTCAACAAGCTGTCTTAGCTCATGCATACCCCCACAGGCCTCCATTGGCAAGCTATCAAATGGGTTCTGCGCTACCTCAAAGGGGCCATGTTCTATGGACTTCAGCACCGCAAGTCCTCCAACCACCTCAATGCCATCTTTCACTCCTTCAACAATCTCCATGCCTTCTTCGATGCGGATTAGGCTGGAGACCATGATGATCGCAAGTCCACTACAGCCTATCTAGTCTACCTACATGGCAACCTTGTTTCGTGGAGCTCCTGAAAGCAGAAAGCCTTTTTCAAGTCCTCCACCAAGGCAGAATACAGAGTAGTCGCCTCCACCACTACCGAGATGCTTTGGGTTCAATCTCTCCTCTGTGAACTAGGTCTCCCCATTGCTGGGATCCCAACTATCTCTTGGGACAACATTGGCACCACTTTCTACTATGCGAACCCTGCTCTACATTCTTGCATGAAGCACGTGGACATCGACTTTCAGTTTGTCTAAGACCATGTCACCCATGGCCTCCTACAGATTTCCCATGTCACCACAGATGACCAACTTGTTGATGCTCTCACCAAGCCGTTGCCACGCCCACGTTTCCAGCTCCTCAATTCCAAGATTGGTGTCGCTCACGGCTCCACCATCTTGTGGGGTCATATTAAGGATCCAACCGAATAACAGGAGATTGAGAATCAATCTCCATGATCGGCTACCCTAGAGTAAACAGGAATCTTTCTGATTCCTTCCTAATGTATCTCTTCCTAGTTTAGGCAGTCATTATCTTTTTCCTATTTAGCTCTAGCCTAGGTCTGTACAAATACATGCCACTGCTGTACATTCTAGTTAATTCAATATACAAGAATATTTCATACCTTTTACTTGCTACTGTAAACTATCTTGCAACTGACCTTTCCAACCACATATCCTTTAATAAATGAAACTTATGATGCAGTGTACTACCAAACAGATTTATTGGCTGATCTACTAATAGAAAATTGGGGATATATCAGTTCTTGGGTGCTGCAAGGCAATAAACTCAGTCACAAGTTTCTAGAGTCCATACACGTATCTTAGTTAATATTGAGTCTTTTCATTTGGGTTGTCTTTTCATTTGGGTTGTCTTTTCATTGAACGGTCAGAATTTCTACTGCCTTTGACCTTTCTAGGTTTTTCTCTCATCAACTGGTAGCAGATCTATTGTATTGAGGCAGGGAGAGGTTGAGGAAGGTGTGGAAACCATATGAGACATGAGCAAGATAAAGAAATTCAAGCTCTTCGAAAACAAGTTGGGGAACTCACTCTATGACTCAAACGCCAAGAACCCCCAATAAGCATGGGAGTCGAGTCATGGGTCCTCTGACGACGAGTCTGATGTGAATCCTTTCGGGAAGGGTACAAGGGATTATAGTGACTCATTGAAGGTTGAACTACCAAAATTATGGTCGTCACCATACAGAAGAATTTTTTCAGTCTCTTAGTGATATTGAGAAATATTATGCCTATAAAGAGACGCTGAAAGAACAACGGATCAAAAATGTGACAGTACAAATTGATGGCTATGCTTCACTGTGGAGGACATGTTGAAGAATTGGCTCGGCAAATACCAAGAATTAGTGTTTGACTAGAAATACTTGTTTAACTAGGATTCCAAGTTAATCTAGTGTTTACATATAGGATTAGGAAAAGTATTCCATAGCCCTCTAGAGATTAGGAAATAAGTTATCTTTCCATCTCCAAAGAGGAATAGGAATTGTAATATGCTAAGGAGTGTAACCTAAGTCCTATACATTATAAATAGGCCTCCTAGGAGTCCTTACATACACACAGAAAAATAAGACAGCAGTAAACAAAGAAGTCATACACGGGTATAAGAGCAAAAGAGTGATTTGAGAGATCGTGAGCAAGGGTTTGGGGATTAGGTTAGGATTCTACATAAGTTCTTGTAATCTTGTTATCTTCATAGTGCTAGTGATTTCTCAAGGAGGTCACACGAGGACGTAGGCAAAGATTAGCCGAACCTCGCTAAATTCTTGTGTTCGTGTGTGTGGCGTGTTTACTTTATTGTTCATCTATATTCCGCATTATCTTAGTATCATCCTATTGTTTGCATAGTCGCCTAAGTCTATCAAGAAACAAGATCAGTAAAGGGACAAAATTTACAACAATTGGTATCAGAGCTCCCGGGAAAGTGTTTTTTTTTTTAGATGGCGGGTGTCAAGGCAAACACGAGCAACGACGTAAAAACTGTGATCAAACCGTTTGACGGAAAAGAGAACTTCAGGTTATGGCAGAGGAAGGTGAAAAACGTCCTGATCCAACAAGATCTGCAGGAGGCTCTTCTCGGTACAGAGAAAAGGCCAACTGGCATAACAGATGCGCAGTGGCAGAAGATGGACAGGAAGGCGAAGAGTTTTATAGAGCAGCACCTAGCGGATAATGTATTGCTTCATATCGACGACGACAAGAATTCTAAGGAAACATGGGATAAGCTGGAGAAGCTCTTTAGGGGATAGGTAAAACTTTATCCAACAAACTCTTCTTAAAAGATGAACTATTCAGCCTTCGGATGGAAGAAGGGGGAAACTTGCAAGAACATCTAAGCAAGTTTCAGAATTGTGTTGCGAATTTATCCAAGGTGGATGTAAAATATGAGGACGACGATAAGGCACTCTTAATGCTAAGATCTCTACCGCCTTCGTTCAAGCACCTCAGAACCACATTGATGTTCGGTAAGGATACTCTGAAGTTAGATGAGGTAACCGAAGCCATTCAGTCATATGTCAAGATGGATAAGAACACTGAAAGCTCTCAAGCACAAGGCCTTTATGTTAAAGGCACAGAGAGAGACAGATCAGAGAAAAACCGGATAAACCAAGCAACAGAGGTAGGTCAAAATCCAAAGGAAAAGATAACAAAAGGTTGTTCGTATGTGGTGCTTCGGATCATTGGAAGAAGAACTGCAACATATGGAAAGAAAGGAAAGCAAAGGCGATGGCAAGGAACTCAAACGCAGCCAGTTTTGTAACATCTGAGGATTACAACGGAGAGCTCCTTGCAGTATCATCCAGCTCCAGTGTTTTCGAATTTTGGATTTTGGATACGGGATGTTCATTCCACATGTGTTCTATCAAAGAATGGTTTGATACATATGAGGAAACCAGCATCGGATAAGTGTTAATGGGAGATGACTCACCACTTATGATCCAAGGTATTGGATCAATTAAAATCAGAATGCACGACGGGGTTGTTAGGACATTGGACAAGGTCAGACACATTCCAAAATTGAAGAACCTTATATCTCTCGGTACCTTTGACAAGGCAGGGCTAAGATACTCAGCTGAATGAGGGATACTCAAGGTTGTCAAAGGATCCCTTGTCGTAATGAAAGGAGAAATCCAACCTAATCAACTATATAAGCTTCGAGGAAATACAGTAGTAGGTGGAGCAGCAGTATCCACGAAAGGTGATACTAACAACAAGACTAAGCTTTGGCACTTTAGGCTCGGGCACATGAGTCCGAACGGTTTGCAAAAGTTACACAAGAAGAATAAGCTAGAAGGTGTCAATTATTGCAAACTAGATTTATGCAAATACTGTATCCTTGGGAAACAAACAAAGACGTCGTTCAAGCTTGCGAATAGTGAGGAAAGAAGCAAAAATCTGTTGGAGTATATTCACATAGAAGTTTGGGGCCCTGCACCAACCAGACCCATGGCAGGTTCCAGGTATTTTATCACATTCTTAGATGATTTTTCCAGGAAGATTTGGGTCTATTTCATGAAGGAGAAATCTGAAGCTTTCACTAAGTTTAAAGAGTGGAAAGCTGCTGTAGAAAATCAGACTGGACGAAAAATCAAATATCTAAGGAGTGACAACGGAGGTGAATATAAGGACAACAGCTTCCTAGAGTTTTGCAAAGAACAAGGCATTACAAGACATTTTACGGTGAAGAAAACTCCCCAACAAAATGGTGCTGCCGAGAGGATGAACATAACTCTCATGGAAAGAGAAAGAAGCATGAGATTTCATGTTGGATTACCAGATATGTTCTGGGCAGAAGCAGTCAACCATGCTTGCTACTTGGTTAATCAATCACCATCAAGGGTTCTCAATTCTAAGTGTGCAGAAGAGATATGGACCGGAAAACCCGTTAACTACTCAAAATTAAGAGTTTTCGGTTGCAGTGCTTATGCCTATATTCCAAGTGATGAGAGAACCAAGTTAAAGCCTAAGTCACTCGAGTGCATATTCATTGGTTTCAGTGAAGGAGTGAAGGGCTACAAGCTATGGGATTTCGTAAACAAGAAGGTAGTCTTAAGTAGGGATGTAATATTCAACGAGAAGACTATGCCCTTGAACCAGAATAAGAAAAATGAAAGGAATAATGCTGAAGAAGAAACAACCGAAGTTCCTCAACCCCAACCAGTCATGGAAGAAAATCCAGATCAGGTGGAGCATGAGCAAGTGGATTACGACGCGGAGTTTGATGAGGAAGAAGTAAAGCAACAGCAGCAGTCACCAGTACAGACGCAGGTGGAGCCACACGTGCAGAACCAAGACTCTCTGGTTCGCACAACACCTGTAGAACAGTTTCAGAGGATCATAGCATTGGACAAACCTGTTCGAAATCGTAAGAAACCAGAAAAGTATGGTTTTGAACACAATGAAGTGAATTATGCTCTAACAATCAGTCAAGGAGATCCAACCACGT
This sequence comes from Prinsepia uniflora, assembly GCA_032719365.1. NCBI lineage: Eukaryota > Viridiplantae > Streptophyta > Magnoliopsida > Rosales > Rosaceae > Prinsepia > Prinsepia uniflora. The sequence continues at coordinate 46,283,797 of CM064870.1, read as the reverse complement.
ATCAAGAAGCTATAGCAAGTAATGAACGGGAAAGTTGGATGATTGCTATGTTAGAAGAAATGGAGTCTCTTGAGAAGAACTCTGTTTGGGAGTTAGTTTCTAAACCAAAGGATAGAAAAACAATTGGCTGTAAATGGGTGTTTAGAAAGAAAGAAGGAACACATGAAGGAGACGCAATGAGGTACAAAGCCAGGTTAGTAGCTAAGGGATACTCGCAAAAGGAGGGAGTTGACTATGATGAGATATTCTCACCAGTAGTTAAGCATACTTCAATTAGATTGCTATTATCTATAGCGGCTCAGCAAGACATGGAGATAGAACAAATGGACGTGAAGACCGCGTTTCTACATGGTGATTTAGAAGAAGTCATCTACATGGTTCAGCCAGAGGGGTATGTCGAAATAGGAAAGGAAAGTATGGTTTGCAGATTGAAGAAGTCACTTTACAGGCTAAAGCAATCTCCAAGGCAGTGGTACAAACGTTTTGATTCCTATATGCTGAAAATTGAGTTCCGAAGATGCTTATATGATTGTTGCGTTTACTATCATATGTTCGAAGATAGTAAGATTATACTATTGCTACTTTATGTAGATGACATGTTGATTGCATGTCAAGATATGTCTAGAATTCGGAAGTTGAAGATGCAACTAAGTAAGGAATTCGACATTAAAGATCTAGGACCTGCACAAAAGATCCTTGGAATGCAAATACAGAGGGACAGAACAGCGGGAAAGATTTGGCTATCACAACCAAAGTATATTCAAAGTATTTTGGAGCGCTTCAACATGAATGAAGCAAAGCCAGTGTCCACTCCATTAGCAACACACTATCAATTGAGTGCACTGCAAAGTCCAACTACAGAACAAGAGTTGAAGGAGATGAAGAAAGTACCATATGCAAGTGCAGTAGGGTGTCTTATGTATGCAATGGTTTGCACCAGACCTGACTTAGCTCAAGCAATGAGCGTTGTCTCGAGGTATATGGCAAATCCAGGAAAGGAGCATTGGTCTGCAGTTAAGTGGATCCTTCGTTATTTGAAGGGAACAAAAAATCTGGGCATTTTTGTTTGAAAAACAGCAAGGAGAAACATATGTGTTGGGTTATGTGGATGCAGACTACGCAGGGAATCTAGACAGAAGAAGGTCCACGACAGGTTACGTGTTCACGTGTGGTGGTGGCCCTATTTGTTGGAGGTCTACTCTACAGTCTATTTCAGCATTGTCTACAACAGAGGCAGAGTACATTGCACTAGCAGAAGCTGGAAAAGAAGCAGTTTGGCTAAGTGGTTTAGCGAGGGAGTTTGGAATCATTCAGAAATCTGTGGTGATTAGGTGTGACAGTGAAAGTGCTATCTTCTTAGCAAAGAATCAAGTGTTTCATGGGAGATCAAAACATATTGATGTCTGTTATCACAGGATAAGGGATTGGGTCGACTCTAAGGAGGTGATAGTCGAAAAGGTCCATACAAAGGAAAATGCTTCTGACTATCTTACTAAAACAGTTATACCAGAGAAGTTCAAGTATTGCTTGAACTTACTCAACCTTATCTCGTGCTAAAGGGTTGGGTGGAGCACCTCCTCATATGAGGTACAGTAGGGCAAAAAAGAGTTTTTTTTTTTGCCAAGGTGAAAGGTTCTTGAAGTTTTTCCAGGGTTGCTTCAGGAAGGTTCGAAGACATTCTGGGTTTTCAACGGTCATTTCTTGGTTTTGACTCACCAAGGTGGAGATTGTTGAAGAATTGGCTCGGCAAATACCAAGAATTAGTGTTTGACTAGGAATACTAGTTTAACTAGGATTCCAAGTTAATCTAGTGTTTCCATATAGGATTAGGAAATAAGTTATCTTTCCATCTCCAAAGAGGAATAGGAATTGTAATATGCTAAGGAGTGTAACCTAAGTCCTATACATTATAAATAAGCCTCCTAGGAGTCCTTACATACACACAGAAAAATAAGACAGCAGTAAACAAAGAAGTCATACACGGGTATAAGAGCAAAAGAGTGATTTGAGAGATCGTGAGCAAGGGTTTGGGGATTAGGTTAGGATTCTACCTAAGTTCTTGTAATCTTGTTATCTTCATAGTGATAGTGATTTCTCAAGGAGGTCACACGAGGACGTAGGCAAAGATTAGCCGAATCTCGCTAAATTCTTGTGTTCGTGTGTGTGGCGTGTTTACTTTATTGTTCATCTATATTCCGCATTATCTTAGTATCATCCTATTGTTTGCATAGTCACCTAAGTCTATCAAGAAATAAGATCAGTAAAGGGACAAAATTTACAACAGGACAAAGCCAAAAGATGAGGCTTCATAAAGCTAAACCTTTAGTTTACTGTTGGGATTGCTTATGAATCAGATGAATCTATTACCGCATAGATACTCATAAGAGGTTGGATATCCTAAAACAAAAATTCTGGATTGTTTTTTATAACTGAGGCAAAGTGCAAAAAGCAGGACTAATCAAAACCCCATCCCGAGAGACAAACGCAACAAGGAGAAACTACTTTATCGTTCACAAAATCAAAAATTTTCCATCACGCAGGCCTACCTGAATCCTAAGTACCAGCCATTTGTTTAATTGCATCTATCAACTTGTGTTTACTTAACTTTTCCTTTACATTAATTGGAATCAACATTCTTGCATTTGTACATCATCGGGTCTCAATTTCACAAGAGCTGCATATCAAAGAAATTTAGCAGGTGCAAAAATGATAAAGGATACAAGAAGACCAAGGAAAAAAAGACCAGACCCAGTGAAATAAAATTATCCAGGAAATGGGAATTCTGTTTTCTGAAAGCACGAACGAGTTAACCAAAGGCATACAAAAAACAAATTGAAATTGTGACTTACTTCGCTCAGACAGAATGAAAAGAAGGATAATCATAACAAATGCCCAAAACCGAATTTTAGCCCCACCATCGACCACAATTTAGACAATAACAGAAACCTATAACCAATGAATTTTTTCAATCTATACTATAAATTAGGACAATTCATATTGTGAACTATTTTAAAAAAACTTCCCATTACATTAAATCATGACAGGAAAATTAATGTAAAAGGCTATAATATTTATTAGCAATACAAAAGAGAAAAAAGAAAAAAAGGCATCTCCAGATTTCTCTCACCACTCTCTCTTCCTATTCGTCTTCATTTCACATGCAGAGCGTGTGCTTTTACCCCAGTTTATTTTACAAGAAACATACTTTCATTAAACATAACTTAAAAACAACAAATATTGCAGAGCGTGGTGCATTAGCAATGAAAGGAGCATCCTTACAAGCATTGGGAGTTCCAGCCCCCATAGAATGCATTCTGAATGCTAACAATAAATCAGAATACAGAGTCATGCCTTTGAGAAGAACACTATTCATAATGGATAAATTTCTCATAACCTACTTCAATCTTTTGATTTCTACACAATATTCGTACTTAGTAGGTAGGTACTTGCCGTCTCAATCACACCCCACACAAGTAAAAATGTCTCTAAAAGAAACATATAACCAATGAAACTTTTTGAATTCATAAGAAAAATACTTCCATTAAAAAAGTACAAAACAATGCACGGTGTTGTCCACTGGAACTGAAAGTAGGATCCTCACAAACCATTGAAGTCCCAGCCCCCTTAGAATGCATTCCAGACTGCCAATTGTAAAACAGTATACAGAATCAACTTTTGAGGAACACCATAACCACTTATCTAACAACGCTCTTTACATTTTCTTATTTTGAATAGCTAAGCCTCCTCCATCTTTTGGTCTCTATGCCATATTTGCACTCAGTAGGTCGTTCTTCCCCATCTCAATCACTCCCCTCCCAAATAAAATCCTTGCCTTGTTCCATAAGCTTGTAACAACTCAACTAGGTAATCTAAATGGACATCAATTATGCAAGAAGGTCGCATAGGATGACTAGATCATGATAAGGGTCTACCCTAGAAATAGGCAATCTCAAAATGTGTTCTTTTAGAAGCAAAAGAACTCAGGATTTTGACACAGATATACAAATAGCTAGATATTCTAATTTTTACAAATTAGACATAACAGTCCATATTTTAAGGAGAGGAACATTCGCTTGCTAAAACTAAGTTGCTAACATAAATTTGAGGGAACATCAAATTAAATAGAATATGGTGCATTTGACCAATGAACAGGACAAATCAATGCATCACAAACAGGTGGTACAAATTTCAAGTAGCACAAGCGTTAAAAGTAATTTCCTACCACAACATACCAGACCCTGACAAGGTGCATATGACATGAATCAAAATACTATATTCCGGCTTAACTCTAGAACACTATAGCATGTAGCATACCGTATATACGAGCGCATGAGCAAAATATTTTTATTGAAAAAAGAAGGCCATTTTCACCTACATATTCCTGATCCACATCTGCCAACACAAGCCTAACAAATGACCCATTTGGTGAATGCTCAGAAGGAGAAAAAAAAAACTATTTCCAGGCATGGACCACCATATACATTCATCCAAAAAATCACGTAATTGGCTTTTGATAGGTCAGAAGTTCAGAGGAGTGCTCAAGCAAGTGATTCATGATAGAATGGGGGTCCACTCCAAGATCTTACTACATGCCATAACCAGAAACTAATCTTAAACAATAATGTATGATACAGAGTCCTATTTTTTTATTACCACTAAAACGTAAGCTGTTAAAGATAGAGAAACAGAATTATCTTGTGATGATCTACGTTTATTTTAAGGAATCTTGTGAGTAGCTACATCAATCTCCATTAAAAAGAATCCAATACTATTAAATGGGAAATGAGAAAGAAAAAAAAATGAGAAAATATTTTTAATGTATATATTCCATTGATAACATTGGAGAGTTCTTACTGTATTGAATAATCTGCAGTGCAGTTTCCATGAGCTCTTTTGGGAACTGATGAACCTTCTCAGCAGCTCGTTCTTCTGACAGCAAAGCCTCCTCATATGTTAAGTTAGTCTTTCCAGAAACTTTACATGTCCAAATTCTCTGGCGATAAAGGTTTGTCCGGTTCAAATATTCACTGATCCAGGTTAAGGGTGACAAACAAAAGTAGTGACTGCAGGAGTATCTGAAAAACTTAAGTTTTTTGGAATCGTTTAGGTAGCCAAAGAATGAAAGCACTTTAGTCAACCTTATTTCATATAACTTCTACTTTGATTTCCTCAGACACCAAAAAAATACTAAACATTGAGAATTTTCAAGCAAATAAACAAAAAATTACAAATCCATACAATGTTCAAGAGCTCAGAAAGGATACCGATAGTCCCGAAATATCTCTTCTGTAAATCGAACCTGGTATACAAGTTCATGAGGCTCCAAACCGCTTGGTAGTTCAGCCAAGGGAAAAGGCTTTCTTTTCAATAAAGGCATCTTTATAACTCAGAGCAGATGCAATTAGGAGGGACACAGACCTGCAGATGAATTCAGTTCCTGAAAAGGATCGAAACAGCAGATAAAGATGATATAAAAAATTTAGAGTTTTGGAAATAAGATTTAGAATCCTAGTCTCATGCTATGCATGAGCCAATCGGGTTTAGAAAATAATTTACTTCATGAGAAACTATAATATAGGGCATGAGATTTCATCAAATGAAGACGAGCTCAAGCCATAGAGTGAGTCCTCTTAATCGGATTCATGTCTCATTACTGAAAATCTTAGCATTTGTTGTGGGTATAGACGACACAGTAAAAACAATGAAAATAGCACCAAAACCCAATAATTTAGATCTTGTTAGTAATTTAGCTGGCAGCGCAGATAATCTACAAAAATGCGGACGAAAGGAAAAGAAATTTGTAGTCCATTCGCCGCTAACCAACCATCAAAAAGGTTTTAACCAATTTTCAAAAACATATCAAATAACATTTCATACCCAATATTACCAGAGGCCAAAGAGACAAACTTGCGATAATCAAACAACAGAAACCCTAGATTCCAGAACGCAGCGTTCCGGGGACACAAAGACCATTGAACATAACCGTATGCATTTCACATTGCCATAACAATCAGACAATGTCATTGAGGCTCAATATGCATTTGCAGAAAAAGAAAACAAAAATCAAAAGATTACCAGAAAAAAAATTAAAAAAAAGGAAATCGCCGACAATGTCGCCAAAAGTGCGTTCCCGCCACAAGCAAAAAATCAAAGAGAAAAGCCACAGTAATCAATTCAAGCGAAGAGAGTGTTCAGATTTTGTTAATGGTGTGTGTTTCTGTTCGTGCATGACTCTTAGGGCAAGAGAGAGGGAGAAAGAGAGTTATACCTTACAATGAAGAACTTGACTGACTGAATGTACGAAACCAAACATAGGGGGAGGCCAGACGGGGGAAGAGGGCGGTTCTCGTTTGTATTGGCCCCTTGCTTTTTTTTTTTTCCCTCTCTCTCTTATGATGCTCTCATTTTTTGTTTATTACGCACTTTGACTCCGAATCAAATACTAAGTATCAATTTACTCCTAAAAATAGCTTTAGTACCAATATACTGACACCTTCTATTAACACCGTTACTTCAATCCGTTAGTCAAGTTAATGACGGCATCAATATTGACACGTATTACATCCTAATTGATTATTTAATTATTTATGAAAATTATTAAAACTAAATAGTTGAAAAATAAAAAATTAAAGAAGATGATGAATAATGCATCTTCCATTTTTCCTAGACCTATTTTCAACCCTCCCAATCTAATTTGTATGTTTCTTCCTCATCGTCATCTTCTTCTTCTTTTGAACAAATCTGAGAAGTAGATTTGTACTAGACATTGAATTCCAAACACTCCACCACCATTACTATCTTACTCATCATCTTCAACTGGATTTTCTACCCAGATGATACCCACTGCCACATTCATCTCCAACCTCCCTTAATTTTTTCCCTACTCTTATAGATATCGAGCTCTTCTGTTAGTGACTCAGTTACAGGACCCTCTCTGTAATCCCCCCTCGATTAGCATGGAAGGACTTGCTCCCGTCTGACACGTTCATGGGTAAATGACCCAATTACCCTTGGGAATCAAATAAACATGCTAACCACGTGTCAGACGAGGGATAAACCTACTTCATATCTCGGATACCTAGAGCATGTAACTCCACATGATGCCTCAGCTTGTATACAACCCGCGTCCACGATCAACCTTGAGGGTGTCTAAACCAGTAAAAAGTGTGAGTAGACAAAAACAAAGGTTTGGAAAAATCATTTTTCCGAAGTCAATCATTAAACCCTCTGTTTAGTAAAGTTGGGCATGCATCAAATTTATGAATAAAACATCAATCTCAAAATACGTGCAATAACTAGAAAACCAGTAACGTCATAAACCTTACCAACATGAAACCATATCAAACATCACTGCATATACTCAATAAACTAGAAAGCGAGCCATGTCAATATCTCAACAATGACATTACCACATCAGTGTAGAAGCATACCAATCACACAACGCCAGCCATACCGAAATACCCAATATACCGAACCAACTGCTGAATCATCATATCAAAGTGCACTACCAGTAGGCTAATATCACTCGAGAAAGACGGAGTCCCTAACTTGACGTCTGAGTGTCGACCGGCTCAGGAATGACGGAGTCCCAAACTCAACGTTTGAGTCACAGTCTTAGTCTCAAGAATGATAGAGCCCGAGGCTCGACGTCTGAGACGAGTCTCGGCAATGACGGAGCCCAACTCGATGTCCTAGACGAGTCTCGAGAATGACGGAGTCCAGCTCGATGTCCGAGACTATCTATCACAATCGGCGTCTCGAGTGGGTCATTAATCACATCTCACATCATCACAATCATCACAACCATCATAACATCTCAATTGTCACGAATACTGAGGAACCATAGTTCAATCAAACCTTGTAAAGCGAGTTATTAAAATAGTCATAAAATCATGTCAAAACCATTCCCTATAACTCATTGAGGATCTAGGGTTTAATAAACCCAATTTCCTCACAAAACGTTTTAATATTATTTTTCTTATATATTCATAAAAATTCCCAAGAAGTTCACATCAATCATATGTAACCAATCATCAAGAAAATCTCATTATAAATTAATAAAAAAAACATATAAAAATGAATGCATAGAGTTAGGGAAACAAAAGTCCACTCACACGTATCACTGCTTGCTCAAAACATGAGTTTTAAGCCAATCTGAAACCTTCGGTGACAGGACCCATCCCGATTATTCCTCGACAATCGTGATAGATCCTGCTCCCGTCTGACCATGACTTTAACATATCAAAAGTAGTCCAAACATATATATAAATACACAACACAACAAGCAACACACATAGTCAGACCAGGGATAGGTACGTCTTTTAGGACCGTTGACTACCTCAGTTGTCAACCGGTTTACAGAGCATAAGAAATATTTACAAACAAAGATCAAAATCCTACGCGGTCAGATACTTGAGTACGCAACGGTCTGTTTATTCCTCTGCCTCGATACGAGCCTCAGTACCTGTGCACGGGCCTGGAGGGTACAAAAAAAACATTAAAGGTGTGAGTGGACAAAAATAAAGGTTTAGAAATACATTTATCAAAATAGTCTTACCCTCCAGTTTTCACAAACATGCATGCATATCATATAAAACATGAGTTATATAAATCAAAGGTAAAAGAAAACAGTTAATATAGTTTAAATCAATCATGATACCACCATCCTTAACATCCAAACTCAATATCCAATAACCCGTCACGATATCAATGCAACGCGTGCAACTCGGGTGTCTCACGTCCGAGTACCTCCCCAGGATCAACGACGTCTGGGGTGATATCATCTCCAGGATCAACGACGTCTAGAGGATATCATCATAAACTCACACTCCTGAGACTGAGCCTCCCCTCGGAGCTACTCATCTCCAGGCAGTGGATCGTGACTACTCCAGGATCTACGACGTCTGGAGGAGACCATCAAATCACAGAGGATGGTACATGTGGAACAGTCACTAATAGCCCAATAATCTCATTTCAAAACCATTTAAATCTCAAAATCAAATCAATATTTCAACAGGGCCTCTGCCCGAAATATAGCTTTTACAAAGCACAGTTAAGTTCCACAACTTCATTTATAACACAATTTCTAACAGATAATTTATAAATCAATTTCATCAATTAAATCATGTAACTTAATTTCAGAGTCAAAATCCATCTCAAATCTTAGGCCATCGCCCAAAATCACAATTTTATGATTTTCTCGAAAATCGTGCCCAAAAGTAATATAATAATAATATAATATTCCCAAAATCCGGAAATCATCATATCACATCATTAATCATAGCAAATCAATTTAAATCATATTATAAGCATTTAAAAGCAGTTAAAACATATATGCATGCATTTAGGGTAGAAAACAAAAGTCCACTCACACACCGTCCAGATTGCTCGGATTCAAGCCGTTCGTTCTCGTCTGATGTCCCGAGACTATTTCTGCCTGTCAAATACGTAATATGGGGTTACTCAAGTATCATATAATCTTATGTACGAATTTCCTAATCGTTGGAATAAAATAATATTATTTTAAACGTAACCTATACGCTTCGGACACGCAAAACTATCCTCAATTTATATCCGATTGATCCGAAACCAACGCTAATAGGTCCGTATCATCGAGAGGATCAAAATTGATGTTGGACCCTTCTTCAAATTCCCGGCCACGCGCCCTCACACTCCGCCACAAGCGGCTGCACGTGACAGCCACGCGCCGTGAACAGTGCACTGCTACAGTGCTCCTTCCTCGCCTGTTTTCCTAATAAACGGGTCTGCAACCCGCGATCAGACCCGACTCGATTGCCTTTGATTCGAACTCAATTCCTTCCGTTCTTTCACTCACTAACATCAATTCAATCCAATTTACGGTTCAGTAACTTCAATTTAATCAATTAAACCCTAAAACGTCTCGACTCAAGATGAACACCCGTCGGGTTTGAATTCGGGTTCTACCCAAAACCAGCCTGCTTCCTTCAATTGTTCATACCAGAAGCATCATAGGATCATTATAAACACGAAATCGAAATCAATTTCATGAATTATTACCTCTAAGTAACTCAACTCAAGCTCGATTTTCCGAAATAGTTGCAGAGTCTGTTCATCACCAATTCAGCTCCAATTTCTGTTCCAGTTGATTGGGTTCAAGTCATTCAGCTCCTAGAAAGCTTAATATCACTTCAAGTTCACACGAAACCGTCTAGAAATTCAAAATCGAAAATTAAGGTTTTGAGTGATTTTCGGGTATGCTCAGTAGGGTGTTCTATCTGGGTTTGTTTGGTTTCCCTTCGGTTTTTCACTCTTCAATTATACTAATTGATTGCTCAATTGCCCTGGGTTCTACAGAAATCGATCAAGGTGAAGGAGAAGTATGAGTGTTCTCTGTTTTTGTGTTTTAGCCGTGTACTGTTCATCAATTATCAAACTCATTTATTTGTTAATCTCAATTAATTAATTCTAACCCATGCCACTAATCATCAACAACAAGTAACATTTGTCACTTGATAAGGTATATGATTCATATAATAGGCTGAATCAGCATCTGAATTCAGGTGATAATTATCTTCTTCACCGTTTAATTACAATCTACATAAAATTACCATTTTACCCTTGAGGTTACAAATGACCATTTTGCCCCTGAACTTCCCAGACCCATAACTTCTTCATACGAGCTCCGTTTTCGACGTGCCACCTGTCTACGGATTCAGCGTTCCGAGACCTACACAATGGCACTAGAAAAATGTTCAAAAAGTATTTCAAACAAAAAGTCAACTTTCAGCCATATCCCTTCAGGGGTAGAAACGTCATTTTCACATTATTTTAATATTTTACAATTTTCGGATTTTTCGGGGCGTTACATTCGGGATGTCTGGAGCTATCAAAGTCATATATGAAGGTCAGTAAAAATCCATATAAGTTCATACAATAAACCCTCACAAAACTCGAAATCGAAAACGCGTCCTGAACACGTTTTTCAAGGAGAAAAACCTTCAACACACCAACCAAACGATCTCTGATCGACCTGAAACCAACACCATTAGATTCAAGGCGTCAACACTTTTCGAACAAGACTAAATTCACCTTGAAATTTGTACCCAGGCACTAGTCAAAGTTTGGTCAACGATGACATCCCTACTGACGTCATCTGTTGACGTTACTCCTAACGTCATACACCACGTAGGCTCTGAAAATCCCTAATAGCGTGCCACGTAGCACCAACCCCGTTCTGCCACATGGGTTAACATGATGACGTCACCAGCCACATCATCTTCGTCAACCTCCAGCGGGGTCGACCCGCGACCCTATAATGGGTCATTCGACCTGAAAACTAGACCCGTCTCGTTCTTCGTCAAATCCAGTCCAAACTTCGCCATTTTTTCACCAATCTAAACTTCCCTCACTTGAAAATTGATCTACGATGTTAAAACCAGGAAAACTAACCTGAAACAACTCCAGCCAAGTTTGATCTCCACGGTCGAGCTCCTTTATGAGCCCCATCTTGCGCCCAATCTCTCCGTTTCTTGGCCCTATGTACTCATACAAGCTCACACAGAGTAACCAGGTCATTAGTTTCACGTTCCAAACTCCCAAACTAAAACTACTAAAATTCAAGGTTACGGGTTCACGGGGTTTACTTGAGTTCCTGGGCTCCAACCAACCTCCATGGCTCCAACCTTCTCATGGCCTCTCCTTACTCTCTGTTTCCCTTGAACAAGAACAAACTAAGTGTAACAAGCGTCCCGAATTCCAGAATTAGATTAGTGACTAATCGTAATTAGTGAGGTTAATCGGTGATTAGTGGGGTACTTTCAGACAAACGATGCAAAATGACCGTTTTGCCCCTAGGCGTGGGCAAAACGTTGACTTTTCATTCTGGCTGTCAAATAGACTTTAACCGATGATCGTGACGTAGTTCGGAACGTCACGAGTTCATAGACAGGTGGCACGTTTGATTTTGACATACGAGGAAGAAGTTATGACGTTCGGAAGTTCAAGGGCATTTTGGTAATTTTGATTAAAAGTGGTAAATAGTTGACTTTTGACCTAGGAGGTCCGATGTTCGAGGGCTAAGGACCGTTACGTAGATCGGGACGATACGAATCCGTAGACAGGCGGCACGCTGAAATAGGACTTCTAACGGGGAAGTTATAGGTCAAGGAAGTTCGATTTCACTTTTGCATGCATTTCGAGGCAAAAACACTTGGAAATATCTGATTGGGCAGATATTTTGGTGGGACCCATGTATGAGTGACAAGTGACACTCATCCAATTGGTCATTTAGCCCAAAAAGTGGATCTAATTCTTGATTGGTGGGATTAACATTAAAATAATGGGTTTTGATGATTTTATAATATCTTCACCCATCTCTCTCTCAATCTTGGCCCTCCATTCCATCACACAAATGCATCCCCACCGTCCAATTCCTTTCCTCTGATCAATATCACCATATTTTCTTTGTTCTTCTTCAAACCCCAAAACCTCCATTTTCATTCTCTCTAAAGCAAACACACAACACCACATCACACTATCACCATATCTACATTCGCATGGTCTTGTGAGAGTTGGGGAAAGAGTTGAGGCCAGGACAGTGACGTGATGGACGGTGGCTCACGATGGAGGACACAGCGGAGGGAAACCCGGTTTGGCGGGTAAGCACGTTTGAAAATCCAAGTTTGAGGTTGAGAGGTTCTTGATAGTTTTCTTTGATTAGGTTGACTTCCGGGGACCTTAGGGGGAAGCTTTGGACCGGTTTTGAGGCCTAGGACGGCCGGAGGCCACGGCAGTGGCGACTTGTACGGACCGGTTCAAACATGAACCTTCAAGGTGAACTTTAATCCTTTTTCTTCGGGTTTTTAATGACTAGAAGATTAGGGTTGGTGTTAGGGACCTTTAGGATCATTTAGATATTGAATTAGACCAAAATGGGGGAGGTAAACCAGTGGACCGGTCACGCCGATCCGGTTCGGCTCAAACCAGGTGGACCGGTCGGTTCACCTGAGAAAGAAGAAGACTGTACAGGGCGGGTGTGGCCCACGTGAGTGAGGTTCTTGGGGCCCGTGTAGGTGTGTGGTCCAAATTTTGGGAATGGTTCCAACACGTGAAATCATCTATTCGATATAACAAACGTTTTGGGACTGGTTTTGCGTCGATCGGACATCGTTTCGATAGGTTTCGGCGTGTCTGAAGGTTTAGGATCGTAATTAAAAATAATTGAAAATTCCAGAAAATTACGGGGCTTTATTGGGAGGTTAATTAAGTAGTTAGTAATCTTCTATTACGATTTGGACAGGTTTGAGAGTCCCGGTGACGGTGATTGGCTCGGGAGATCCGTATGGCACGCATATCGAGGCGACAACTCGGACAGTCTGTGAGTGGACCTTGTTTTCTAAATTGGTGCATGCATAAATGTTTATTATATGTTTTTAATACTTGTTTGGTGATTCCATGAGTGCATTTGTGTGTGGTTACGTATTGGCACGTATTTCGAGGTTTCGGCTTATACGGTGCCAATACGGGTTTGTACTTTCTATGTTGGGTTCTATGAAATGGTTTTGGATTTCAAAAGGATAAACTCGGGCATGAGGCCCATTTGGTTTTGTCTCGGGCATGTGGCTCTATTTACGACCTACGAGTCTGAATTGTGGTCGCAGCAAGTGTTATGTGCACGGCGACCAACGATACGACGCTTGCCTCCAGACTAGGATATGTTCCTTCCGGAGAGGTCACGATGCACGATCTGTTGTCGGGCAATCGAGGGAGGCTCAACTTCAGTGTGCTGACGGTACATGATATCGATCGGTGATGAGTGCTCCATAATCTAGCAGTGGTCACGTCGGTTGATTCGTTCACGGTGACATACCAGGATTGAGGGCGGTCCTGGATGGATGGTTGCACGCATCACTACGATCGGAATCGTGACTGACTCTGAGATATCGGGCACGATGCCCAGTTGGGTCATGTGTTCTGGCACCAGACCCAGTTACGTTACATTGATGATTTCGGGTAGGGGACCCTAATTGGATTTTTAGGTTCATGACGGTTTATGGGAACCGGCATGAACCCTTGGAAGGTTTTTATGATTCATGACGGTTTAAGGGGATCAGGCATGAATCCGTTGAAAGGTTTTATGGATGATTTCATTATTTATATGTATGTATATTCATATATCTTCCTTTACTTAAATTTATCTCCTCCGAGGAGAGTCGTTGGCATGGGTGGACCCCGGAGTAGTCACGGAGCACCGACTGAGTGGAGTCGCCCTCCAGTTGGGTTCCTTACTCTCAGGAACAGGGTCGTCCCGAATTAATCCCGGGGGGATTGGGACGGGTCCTGTCACTAAAGAGGATTATGAATGAAAATGAAGGAAAATGGGGTGGGGTAGTTTTTCGGGTAAGTTTGAACAAGAGAGAGAGTGACATTGTAAAAGGTATGGAGCATACGGTGGGTGTCAGGACCGGTCCCAAATCCCCCGGGATTAACGTGGGACCCGCCTGATCCCCTTTGACACCACGTGTCAGACTAGGGAAAATTTCATCTCTAGCCCTCGCCGGGGCTATCAGACTGCGTCAGGATCGTAGGAGGAGGGGAGTGATGTCTCGTCTCTGCTATAGCCCGCATCCGCGATCAACCTGAAGGGCATTAAAACATTAAAAGTCGTGAGTGGACAAAATAAACTTTTCTTTAAAAACACTTTAGCATAAAGGCATTTATGCCCTTCATAAATACATATGCATGCATTCAAAATCGTTTATCAAACACGTTCACAAAACTATTTGAACACATTTTCTCAAAACCTTTCAAGGGTTCATGCCCGGCCCCATAAACCGTCATGACCCACAAAACCATTTGGGTCCCCGACCCAAAATCACAACTCAAAACCATAAAACAATGCATGTGGGAACTCAGCCCAAATCCGTTCTCTGTGAAATACTAAAACATCAAGTACGGGGTCTCCGCCCCCAAATCATTTCTAAAACATCGAATACGGGGTCTCCGCTCCAAATCACTTTCTAAATCATAACACACAGGGCCTCCACCCTCAAATTACTTTTCTTAAAAACCACATACGATTCAACATACGTATAACCCATCCTCGACACTTCCGGAGAAGATGCCAACTTGGGGCACACAGCCCCTAGGGAACACATCCCCGATATAGTCACGATGTCATCATATCTATCTAGTGTGCACACTACTCAGGGTCTCACTCCGAGTCTTCTCCCAGGAATCTCCATCTGGGAGACTCAATCTCTAGATCTAGTCCGAGCTCTCTCTCTGGATCTACTCCACACATCTCTTCGAAATCTGGTCCGAGACCACATCATATCTAGTAACCACCACTCCTAGAACGGGATCCTTATGGGGATACCCATTCTGGTCTGTGGATCTTGACTCTCCAGGTCGACGCTGGAGGAGACCATATAAACATATGGAAGGTTCATTCATTTCAATTCTTTTCTTTCTTTACTTTTCAACTGGGTCTCATACCCGATTCATCTCAATAGGATTCCTCGAACTCGATTCAAATCCATTTCACAGGCCTCGGCCTAAATCCACAGTTCAATAGGGTCTCAAGCCCGAATTCTCATTTCATAAACTGAACTGGGACTCAAGCCCGATTTCACAATCAACAGGCCCCTAAGCCCGAAACCATAAAGCAACAGGACCTCAAGTCCGATTTCATAACTAACGGGGCCTTAAGCCCGATATCTCGACTAAATGGGTCTCAGGCCCAATATCATAAATCAACGGGGCATCAAGCCCGATAATACCACTAACTGGGCCTCAAACCCGAATCGTAAACCAACTGCACCCTCGGTCTGATCATATGGCTCAAATGGACCCTAGGTCCGATTCCTTGTCAAATCAAATGGACTCCAAGTCCGAGAGTTTGTAAATCAAATGGGTTTCACGCCCGGGTTCACATTTCTAAATCCGAAATCCATTTATTAAACCCTCGTTGAAAACCTAGAACGTATATGCATCATATAAAATCGGAAATCTCGAAATACGTGCAAATACGTAAATCCTAGGCTACCACAAACAAATGCACTCAAGGCATCACAAAATATAATCTAAAACAATTATAAAACATTTATGCATGCATCGAATTAGAAAGAAGGGTCCACTCACAGACCGTCCGAAGACACGCCTCGATACGCGTGCCATAATCGTCTCCCGGGTCAACCGTCGCCTCTGGGATTCCCGAACCTGTCCAAATTCATTTAGAGGGTTACTAAATACTTAAATAACCCCTTACTAAAGTCCCGTAATTTTCCCGATTTTCTAACTATTTTTTAAACCGAACCTAAACCTTACGACGTCCCGAACTATATCGAAACGATGTCCGATTAACACGAAACCAGTCCCAAAAGGTTCGTTACATCGAATAGATGAAATTACATGTTGGAACCATCCTCAAATTCCTCAACACGCACCCACACGCGCCTCGAGATGGCCCTGCGCGTGGGCCTCACGCGCCACTGCACAGGGTCATCCCTGTCCTCCAACCGACCGGTCCGACCGGGCCGGTCCGGTTTTCTCTGCAATTCTGGTCTAACTGGACCGGGGTGATTGGTCCAGGCCCCTACACCCTTCATTTTTCGTCCGTTTTGTCCCATTTCAATCCTAAAATTCCTCTTTTAATGTTTCCTATCATTTCCAATTAACCAAACTACCTAAAACCGACTAGAACCCGTGAACCCAAAAATCCCTCCACGGTTCAAGTTTTCTAAAACCTCCCATGGTGTCCTACAACCCCTAACCGTCCTCAAAATCATCATAACACCTTCCTACCAATCCATTTAATTCATTAAAAACATCCAAAATGACCCATAATGCACAAATAGAATTAAAATGGAAATTGGGCCTAACCGTGAAATCTTCTCTGTTCATGGCTCCACCGTCCACGGTGGCGTGCCCTTGGCTGGCCACCAACATCCACACATCCTCTCCTCACTCCCTGGCCTCTCAGTCATGATCAAGGGAAGGGTTGGATTGGTTTAAGGGGGAGGGTGAGATCGGGTTTGTTTGGAATGAAGGAAGAAAAGTGATCGATGAAGATGAAGGGTGAAATGCATGAAGGAAAAGGTTGGCCAGTGGATGGGTGACACTTGTCACTCATCCATTGGTCCACTGACAATTTTCTGGGCCCCACTTAAGTCCAAAAGATCCTCGTCTCGTAATTCGTGCAATAGTGCGTTCCGATTTCCGTGAACCGTAACTTCACCGTCGAACGTCCTAATTCGATGTGCCGCATGTCTACGGATTCGTATCACCAGGATCTACGTAACGGTCTTCGACCCTCGGCCATCGGACCTCTCGGGTCAAAAGTCAACGTTTGGACCAAATTACCTAAATGCCCTTAAACTTCCGAACGTCATAACTTTTTCCTCGGACGTCGGAATCAAGCGTGCCACCTGTCTATGAACTCGTGACGTCACGAACTACGTCACGGTCTCGGCCAAAGTACATTTGACCATCCGAACGAAAAGTCAACGATTCGCCCATTCTTGGGGCAAAATCGTCATTTTTCCCGAACGTCTGCTAATCCTCGTCTAATCTTCGATTAGTCTCGCTAGTCCATCATTCATCCTTAATTAATCTCGTTAATTCGGGACGGGTCGTCATAAACTTCCCCCCTTAAGGAATTTCGTCCTCGAAATTCAAATCGACCCGATTCCACAACCAAACTGTGGAATCAAACCTTATTCCTCGAAATGGATCGTTGCACCCACACGAGAATACTCGTGTAGTAGAACACGTCCAACACAAATACCGTACTCAACGGTATCGTCCTCGGTACGTATCATCATCGGGGCCTCCAAAACCCCAATTCACTCTCTAGAACTACACATCTGCTCGTATGTCTCACTCGAGACAATATGTCGACACTCGTCGATCACACCTGTCACTCACTTGATAGGTCATCAACACCAGACTGACGTCCAAACGGCTTTTCAGTCTGACACTCTGACACGTTCCATTCTGCAGTAATCAGGCTGAAAACGCATCCCCACTACGGGCTATCGCATCCAAGCTGGCCTCCTACTCAGCATCAAATCAGACAACACCTATAGACCCTGCCATCACAATGACACGAATCTCATCTCATAGGTTATCCCGAAACCTATGCCCATACTGACCCTCGATACTCGTACGAATCAACTCTCCCAATTTCTTATGCCCAAACGGACTCCAACTGCTCGTACGAGTCAACTTTCTCAAATTCCTATACCCAAAACTGACTCTTCTGAGAGTCCCGTCAACCACATCGATTCGAACGTATCGGATAACTATCCATCCATTACTCTCACAGGTCACATCCGTCGTGACCAACCGGTAACTCCCGGCTCCACTGCGCTTCCGCTACTCTACTCTGCTCTCGACTCGCTCTCGAGTCCTCGTATCGTACTCGCATCACTCAGCGATACCACTTGTCATCTAGACTCACCTCGAGTCTCCAAACTGTCACTTATCAAATCTGAACCGATCGCCACTCATGCCCAACTAGGATTTTATTCAACCTACAACCAACTCAAACTTTCGGGCACTCTCAACCCGACATATTGATTGATCGTGATCAATCCCATCATCAAACGTGCACAACACTCCAATGCACCTATACAATAACAACATCGGGGTGTCACCCGACCTACTCAAGGACTGCACTCTAGCAACGTCCAATCACATACTACTGTCCGCACATCAATCATGGTCCGGACTCCAACCGTCCGTCACCAGGCGAACATCAACCCATCGCCTCGGACACTCACTCGTCACATCCTGTGATGCTAAATACCATCTCCTCATCAAGTCAATCAAATTCGACTCACAGCCTAGGTGTTTGGTTCTTACACCCTCTTGAACTTTTAAATGTCACAACATTCCTCGTTGTTCCACCTAGGAACGAATCCAAGATGATGAGATTTGATGTCATCGTCGAAAGGACTTTGATGTCATCATCTCGATTACATCCTCTCGTGATTCCGAAGTTCCAATCACGTTGGAAACATGACAGGACCCACCCCGATTATCGCCTCGATAATCGGGAAGCATCCTGCTCCCGTCTGACAATCGAATCAAAAAGACCGGAAACTAGTTAAAATTACAACACACCCATTGTCAGACCAGGGAGATTAAACAAATACATCCGACTGGACGTCAAGTCCACAGTTTCACAGAGCAATATTACAAAACGAGTTAAAGAAACAAGTCCTACTCTGTGAACTAACTACTCCGCAACGGAAAAACTTTATGCCTCCGCCTCTGCCTCGGCGCTTGCCCCCACGCTTGTTCCACGACCTGGAGGGAATTTAAAACAACAAGGTGTGAGTGGACCGAAACATAAGTTTAACAGGAAAAACAGTTTTTCCGAAATCGGGTTCGCCCTCCAGTTTTGTAATCCGCATGCATAACCAAATATTCAAAATTGTGTATTAAACTTTGAAAACTCTTTTTCCGAACCCAAGGAAAACGTTACAGGGATCGTCATAACTCATGTAAAACCATATAATAATACCAGATTCCAGAAACCGTCATTTTGAAACATTATTTGCACAAATCAAGTGAAACATAAATCAATAATCATGATTATGCCGTTGGATCCATCCGAGTCTTTAAACTCAACATTAGGCCTTCCCGGGATATCAACGAGTCTTTAAACTCAAAACACGATTAATAGGCCTCGGGGGTATCATAATAACCGAGTCTTTAAACTCACGAGTCCTTAAACTCAACTTTCGGGCCCGCCCCCAAAATCAACACACCGGGTCTTTAAACCCAAATCCAGATCCAACCATCAACCGGGTCTTTAAACCCAAAACCGTTTTTAAACAAAATAAGTTAGGATTCATCACAAATCTTTTTCCAACATTATTCCAAAAACATTTCTCATCGTAACAGGACTCATGCCCGAATTCACATGTAAATTCCAACACATGCAATTACCAGAAAATTTCTTCACAATATGATCAAACATCATAAATCCGAAACATGCATATTCATAACCAGATACTTCATCAAAAATTATCACGCATGCATAGGCAAAAACCGAAACCTCGAAATGCGTGAAATACGATAATTATCTCGAAAAACGTGAAAACAAGTAAAACCGATATATCATCTCACCATCGTAAAATCATATGTAAAACCATGAGATAAATAAGCAAAATAGTCATGCATGCCCAATTTAAAAATCAAAGAGTCCACTCACAGTCTTAGGACACGTCAATCGCGTCCCGCGTGCTCCTCCGTAGCTTCGGAAGTGTCCGGGCCTGTGAAAACATACAAGAAGGGTTACAAACATCCCAAAATAACTCGTAGGATTTTTCCTAATTTTTCCGGATTTTTCGGCAAAAATAAACTTAAAGACTTAATCTTCCGGACTCCCGAAATTATCCCAAATGACTCCCGATCGATTCGAACTCTAAAGATAAAATGTTATTTAAACTGTAAGGATTAATTCTCATGTTGACCGTGATCGGAGTTGACGTCACTCGCGCCGTCACGCGCCGCCCAAAGTGGCTGCGCGTGAAAGCCACGCGCCAAGCTACAGTACCTTCGTCCTTACCCGAATCAACTGATAAACGGGTCTAATACCCGCGACTCAACCCGACCAGTTCAAGCCCAATTCTCAATCAATTCCTCTCGTTTTTGTTCCTATTATCTTCCCTAATCCTTTAATTTTAGGTCTGCAATGAAGGTTAACCTCGACTAGTACCCAAACGACCCAACTCAAACTCGAACAGTCGAACAAATCGACATTCTGGAACTCACCCAAACTAACCCCAATCTCAAATTATTTTCACCAGTAGGTTAAGGGGATTCATACGAACACAATGGTACTGTCAATTGATCTTGCCGTTACCTGGAAGTCGTCGTCCTCAAGCTCGAAAATACTCAGAACCAGGGTACTCCGTTCTTGGCCAATTCGTGAATGTCGTCCTTCGAATTTGACGTGGTTGGTTTCCTTTTGCTCCCAGAAGACTAGAATGGCCCCTGGTTTCGATCAACAAACCTCAGAAATCGAATTCAGTTTTTCCCTCCAACTGGTTCAACTCTGAACCGTAGCTCAGGTTCCTGGGCGAAACAGGCTCCAATCCCTTCAGTTCCTGCACCGTAGTGATCCTAACACTCCCAGAAGTCTCACCGTGTGTTTGGTTTGATCCTTCGACCCTCAGAATTTGAACTCAGCGATTTTCCCCCCCAGAAACCCGAAATGGTTCAACACTGGTTCTCTCAATCTCTCTCAGTTTTTCCACCGCAGAAAGGACGCAAATGAGTCCCTAAGTCCAACAGCAATCAGAGTAATCGATTCAAACGGCCAGCAACTCGTGGGAGACACTCTGAAGTCTCTGAAAACGGTTTCCCGCAAGCACAGAGACCACGGCCATTCCTCACTCTCCCGTGCTCTGAGCTTTGCCCAAACGTGCACCAAGGTCACTCAATCCTGTTTCCACTCCCTAAAACTACATAAACAAAACGTCTGAACAATCCACTAAAGCCATAAACAATTGAACGCACAAACCCACGGCCGCTGCTCTGTTTTCCACGGTGGTGAACAGTACCCCGTGTGGAAATTACCAAAATGCCCCCAGGGCAAAAATTACCAAACTGCCCTCCAACTTCCGTGACCCGTAACTCGGTCGTCCGACGTCCGTTTCAAGCGTGCTGCCTGTCGTTGTACTCGGGGCGTCGAGACGAACATAACGGTCCTCGAGTCAAATGGATATCAATTGTCAAACAAAAAGTCAACTTTTTCCCCTTATAACGCCCAAATTACGATAATGCCCCTGAACTTCCGAACATCATAACTTTCACTCCGAGCGTCCGAATCGGACGTGCCACCTGTCTATGAACTCGTGACATCCCGAACTACGTCACGGTCATCACTCAACGTCCGTTCGACCTCCAAATCAAAAGTCAACAAGTCGACCACACAAACACAGGGGTAAAAACGTCATTTTATTCAATATTTAATAATATTACATTTCCAGAACGTCCGGGGCGTTACAATCTCCCCCCCTTAAGAAATTTCATCCCGAAATTTCAAGGAAACAAGTAAGGGAACTGTTCTCGCATCTGCGCCTCGGGTTCCCATGTGGCTTCCTCCACATTCTGGTTCCTCCAGAGAACCTTCACCAGAGGAACGGTCTTCCGACGTAGCACTTTCTCCTTTCGATCCAAAATCTGTACCGGTTGTTCCTCGAAGCTCAAATCATCTCGAAGTTCAATGGGCTGATCCTCCAGTACATGAGATGCGTCAAACACATATTTCCGCAACATCGACACATGGAAAACATCGTGGACCTTCGAAAGCTCTGGCGGTAGTGTTAGCCGGTAGGCCACCGGGCCAATCCTCTCGGTAATCTCGTAAGGTCCAATATAACGAGGGCTCAACTTCCCTCGCCTGCCGAATCGCACTACACCCTTCCAAGGGGACAATTTCAGAAATACCCGTTCTCCGACCGCAAACTCCAGATCTCGAATCCGATGGTCCACATAGCTCTTTTGTCTGTCCTGGGCTGCCTTGAGTCGATCCCTGATGAGTTTGACCTTCTCGGTCGTCAGTTCCACCAATTCGGATTTAGTCAGCCTCCTTTCCCCCACGTCCGTCCAACACAACGGAGTTCTGCACTACCGTCCGTACAAGGCTTCGTACGGAGCCATCCCAATGCTCGCTTGATAGCTGTTGTTGTAGGCAAATTCCATCAAGGCTAGATGTGACTCCCAAGTGTCCTGAAATTGCAAAACGCAAGCTCGCATCATATCCTCCAATGTCTGGATGGTCCGCTCAGACTGGCCGTCAGTCTGAGGATGAAATGCAGTACTGAAACGAAGTTTCGTCCCAAATGCTTCCTGCAGACTCTGCCAAAATCGAGAAGTAAATCTTGGGACTCGGTCAGAAACTATTGATTCCGGAGTACCGTGCAAACGGATGATCTCGTCAATAAACAACTGGGCCAACTACGTCATACTGAAATTCTCTCGCACTGGCAAGAAGTGAGCTGATTTCGTAAGCCTGTCCACAATCACCCAAACTCCATCGTGACCCCTGGGTGTCCTAGGAAGTCCAAACACAAAATCCATCGTCAAGTGATCCCATTTCCATTCCGGAATAGGTAGTGGTTGCAAGGCTCCATAAGGTCGTTGTCTCTCAGCCTTCACTTGCTGGCAAATCAGACACCTGCTGACAAACTCGGCAATCTCCCGTTTCATTCCCGGCCACCAGTAGTGCTCTCGCAAGGTACGATACATCTTGGTCCCACCAGGATGCATCGCGTAGGCCGCACTGTGAGCTTCGTCCAAGATCTCCTTCTTCAGTGCCTCCACGCCGGGCACACACAACCGTCCTTCTTTTAGCAAAGCTCCATCCTCCCTGACTGTAAAGTCTAGCCGTTCACCGGCTTCCACTTCAATCCGCAGTACACATGAGACAGGATCTTGAGATTGAGCCTCAACGATCCGATCGACCAGGAGTGGTCTCACATGAAAATTAGCCAGCAAGACACCTTGGCCATCCAAAACCCAAATCAATGCTATTCTTACGGAGTTCAACCAAAAGTGGCAAATGAACCGTCCGTAGATGTGCTACAGAATGTGTTGACTTCCGGCTTAGAGCATCAGCCACCACATTGGCTTTTCCCGGGTGGTACTCAGGCTCTTGTGGTCCGTAAATATTCTGCAAGTCGCACCGTACAGGTGATGTCTCCAAATCTTCAATGCATGCACAACAGCAGCTAACTCCAAATCGTGCGTCGGATAATTGCGCTCATGCGGTTTCAACTGGCGCGAAGCATAGGCGATCACTTTCCCATGCTGCATTAGTACACATCCCAAACCCTGTAAGGATGCATCACTGTACACCTCAAATTCCCCACTGCCGTCTGGAAGGGTCAGTATAGGAGCAGACGTCAACCTTTCCTTTAGCTCCCGAAAACTACGCTCACAATCGTCATCCCACTCAAACTTGACTCCCTTCCGCGTCAGTCGCGTCAACGGGGCAGCAATGGTAGAGAAA
The DNA here is from genome assembly GCA_032719365.1 of Prinsepia uniflora. Classification (NCBI taxonomy): domain Eukaryota; kingdom Viridiplantae; phylum Streptophyta; class Magnoliopsida; order Rosales; family Rosaceae; genus Prinsepia; species Prinsepia uniflora. The sequence continues at coordinate 46,259,787 of CM064870.1, read as the reverse complement.
CCCTCTACAAACCTCCTGTAGTAACCAGCCAAACCCAAGAAACTCCTGACTTCAGTGACGGTCCTCGGTTGTTCCCACTTCGCCACTGCCTCAATTTTCTGAGAATCCACACTGATCCCGTCAGTTGAGATCACATGCCCCAAGAAACTCACGCTCGTCAACCAAAACTGACATTTGCTGAGCTTCGCATACAACTGGTTTTCCCTCAAGGTACCCAGCACCATCCTTAAGTGCTCCTCGTGCGCTTCCGCACTCCTCGAGTAGACCAGGATATCGTCAATGAACACGATGACAAAGTGATCCAAGTAAGGCTGCAACACTCGATTCATCAAATCCATAAACGCTGCGGGTGCGTTGGTCAAGCCAAACGGCATCACCAGGAACTCATAATGACCATAACGGGTCCTAAATGCTGTCTTGGGTACATCCTCATCCTTAACCCGCAATTGATGATACCCAGAACGTAGATCAATTTTGGAGAAGTACTGCGCTCCTCGCAGCTGATCGAACAAATCATCGATCCGAGGCAACGGGTATTTGTTCCTGACTGTTACTTTATTCAGTTGCCTGTAATCGATGCAAAGTCTCAAACTCCCATCCTTTTTCCTCACAAACAACACCGGAGCTCCCCAGGGGGATACACTCGGTCGAATAAATCCCATCTCAAGTAATTCTTGTAACTGCGCCTTCAGTTCTTTCAACTCGGCTGGCGCCATACGATACGGAGTCTGAGAAATAGGTTGCGTACCTGGAACCAGATCAATAGTGAACTCAACATCTCGATGCGGTGGCAATCCCGGTAGATCCTCCGGAAAGACATCCGGGAACTCCCGTACAATCGGTATATCCTCCACCCGCAATGGTGCAGCTCGTGAATCCATCACTCGGGCTAAGTATCCCTGGCACCCCTTCCTCAACAACTTACTTGCCTTCAGGGCAGATATTACTCCGACAGGAGTTGCTCGCTGAATTCCCTGAAAAGTGGTTTCTGGTAGCCCCGGGCTCCGAAAAGTAACCCTCTTATCGACGCATTCGATAGAGGCGTGATGGAGCGTCAACCAATCCATACCCAAGATGACATCAAAGTCGTGCAAGTCCAAGAGTATCAAATCTGCCACCAGACCAACATCACCTACCATTACGGGGCACTCCCGCAACACTTGGTTCACCACAAACACATCTCCGGTGGGCGTACTCACTCCCATGTCACAGTCCAGTGCGGACACCTCTCTACCCGCCAACAACTCACAGTCCCGTGAAATAAATGAATGAGTAGCTCCGGGATCAATTAAAGCACAAACATCATGTCCAAAGATCGTGAGTGTACCTGTCACAACACCAGGCGCTGCCCTGGCCTCCTGCTGCGTAACAGCAAAAACTCGGGCCTGTGGTCCAGCTGCTCGCCCACGGCCCCGGCCCCTCTGTCCACTAGCCGCTCCGGTACCACCTCCTCGAGTGCTCCCAGTCCCAGAAACTGCAGCTGTGCTCCGTCCCCGCTCTGCTCCACCCCGACCTGCGCCACCACCATGTGGCAAAGATGGACAGTCCCTCCGATAGTGGCCCCGCTCGCCACAGAAGAAACAGATGACACTAGAAGCATCTCGAACAAAACCACCACTCTGCCGTCCCGTGGAAGCAACAGAAGTCGCGCTCGCCTGCGGAGCAGTCTGCGCCCTAGGCGCTCGGAATCCGGAACCCTGATAGTTACCAGGCCTGCCATAACGATCATTGCCTGCAGATGAGGCTCCACCATAACGTCCCTTCTTCGAGGCTCCCTGACCATACGATCCAGAATATGAACGCCCGCGACGTTGTCCACCACCAGAATACTGTGGACGTGTCGGGAGACTAGCCTCAACCCGCACCGCGGCATCAGACAACTCCCTGAGAGTAGCAAAAGCTCCGGCCGTCACAATGGCCCGTATCTCACCCCGTAGGCCAAGCTCGAACCTACGGCATTTCTCAGCCTCAGTAGATACAAAGGTAGGAGCAAAACGAGCTAGCATCTGAAATTTCTGTTCATACTCAGCAACGGACATGCTCCCCTGCTGGAGCTGCAGAAACTCGGTCTCCCTAGCATCACGGAATGAACGGGGATAATACTGATCCAGAAACCGCTCACGAAAGGTCTCCCAAGTCACTGTACGGGCATCCCAACCCGACAACTCCAGAGTGTACCACCACTCATAAACAGAGCCATCAAGTAGAAATGTGGCCAACACCACACGCTCCTCAAGAGGACAGTGCATCACAGTAAAAATCCGTCCAATCCGAGAAATCCAACGGTGAGCATCCTCGGGATCCGCTCCACCACTGAACACCGTAGCCCCAAGACGCTGGGCTCGCTCGATCGAAGCGCTCTCGGCATCGCCATTAGGTCGTGGAGGGGGTTCGCGTCGCGGAGGCATGGCCGGTCGTCCTTCTTTCTGTAAGAGGCATAAGTTAGTACAATAATCAAGGCACACCCGAGTGCCGGACACGAATCGTAAACCTAGGCTCTGATACCAATTGACAGGACCCACCCCGATTATCGCCTCGATAATCGGGAAGCATCCTGCTCCCGTCTGACAATCGAATCAAAAAGACCGGAAACTAGTTAAAATTACAACACACCCATTGTCAGACCAGGGAGATTAAACAAATACATCCGACTGGACGTCAAGTCCATAGTTTCACAGAGCAATATTACAAAACGAGTTAAAGAAACAAGTCCTACTCTGTGAACTAACTACTCCGCAACTGAAAAACTTTATGCCTCCGCCTCTGCCTCGGCGCTTGCCCCCACGCTTGTTCCACGACCTGGAGGGAATTTAAAACAACAAGGTGTGAGTGGACCGAAACATAAGTTTAACAGGAAAAACAGTTTTTCCGAAATCGGGTTCGCCCTCCAGTTTTGTAATCCGCATGCATAACCAAATATTCAAAATTGTGTATTAAACTTTGAAAACTCTTTTTCCGAACCCAAGGAAAACGTTACAGGGATCGTCATAACTCATGTAAAACCATATAATAATACCAGATTCCAGAAACCGTCATTTTGAAACATTATTTGCACAAATCAAGTGAAACATAAATCAATAATCATGATTATGCCGTTGGATCCATCCGAGTCTTTAAACTCAACATTAGGCCTTCCCGGGATATCAACGAGTCTTTAAACTCAAAACACGATTAATAGGCCTCGGGGTATCATAATAACCGAGTCTTTAAACTCACGAGTCCTTAAACTCAACTTTCGGGCCCGCCCCCAAAATCAACACACCGGGTCTTTAAACCCAAATCCAGATCCAACCATCAACCGGGTCTTTAAACCCAAAACCGTTTTTAAACAAAATAAGTTAGGATTCATCACAAATCTTTTTCCAACATTATTCAAAAAACATTTCTCATCGTAACAGGACTCATGCCCGAATTCACATGTAAATTCCAACACATGCAATTACCAGAAAATTTCTTCACAATATGATCAAACATCATAAATCCGAAACATGCATATTCATAACCAGATACTTCATCAAAAATTATCACGCATGCATAGGCAAAAACCGAAACCTCGAAATGCGTGAAATACGATAATTATCTCGAAAAACGTGAAAACAAGTAAAACCGATATATCATCTCACCATCGTAAAATCATATGTAAAACCATGAGATAAATAAGCAAAATAGTCATGCATGCCCAATTTAAAAATCAAAGAGTCCACTCACAGTCTTAGGACACGTCAATCGCGTCCCGCGTGCTCCTCCGTAGCTTCGGAAGTGTCCGGGCCTGTGAAAACGTACAAGAAGGGTTACAAACATCCCAAAATAACTCGTAGGATTTTTCCTAATTTTTCCGGATTTTTCGGCAAAAATAAACTTAAAGACTTAATCTTCCGGACTCCCGAAATTATCCCGAATGACTCCCGATCGATTCGAACTCTAAAGATAAAATGTTATTTAAACTGTAAGGATTAATTCTCATGTTGACCGTGATCGGAGTTGACGTCACTCGCGCCGTCACGCGCCGCCCAAAGTGGCTGCGCGTGAAAGCCACGCGCCAAGCTACAGTACCTTCGTCCTTACCCGAATCAACTGATAAACGGGTCTAATACCCGCGACTCAACCCGACCAGTTCAAGCCCAATTCTCAATCAATTCCTCTCGTTTTTGTTCCTATTATCTTCCCTAATCCTTTAATTTTAGGTCTGCAATGAAGGTTAACCTCGACTAGTACCCAAACGACCCAACTCAAACTCGAACAGTCGAACAAATCGACATTCTGGAACTCACCCAAACTAACCCCAATCTCAAATTATTTTCACCAGTAGGTTAAGGGGATTCATACGAACACAATGGTACTGTCAATTGATCTTGCCGTTACCTGGAAGTCGTCGTCCTCAAGCTCGAAAGTACTCAGAACCAGGGTACTCCGTTCTTGGCCAATTCGTGAATGTCGTCCTTCGAATTTGACGTGGTTGGTTTCCTTTTGCTCCCAGAAGACTAGAATGGCCCCTGGTTTCGATCAACAAACCTCAGAAATCGAATTCAGTTTTTCCCTCCAACTGGTTCAACTCTGAACCGTAGCTCAGGTTCCTGGGCGAAACAGGCTCCAATCCCTTCAGTTCCTGCACCGTAGTGATCCTAACACTCCCAGAAGTCTCACCGTGTGTTTGGTTTGATCCTTCGACCCTCAGAATTTGAACTCAGCGATTTTCCCCCCAGAAACCCGAAATGGTTCAACACTGGTTCTCTCAATCTCTCTCAGTTTTTCCACCGCAGAAAGGACGCAAATGAGTCCCTAAGTCCAACAGCAATCAGAGTAATCGATTCAAACGGCCAGCAACTCGTGGGAGACACTCTGAAGTCTCTGAAAACGGTTTCCCGCAAGCACAGAGACCACGGCCATTCCTCACTCTCCCGTGCTCTGAGCTTTGCCCAAACGTGCACCAAGGTCACTCAATCCTGTTTCCACTCCCTAAAACTACATAAACAAAACGTCTGAACAATCCACTAAAGCCATAAACAATTGAACGCACAAACCCACGGCCGCTGCTCTGTTTTCCACGGTGGTGAACAGTACCCCGTGTGGAAATTACCAAAATGCCCCCAGGGCAAAAATTACCAAACTGCCCTCCAACTTCCGTGACCCGTAACTCGGTCGTCCGACGTCCGTTTCAAGCGTGCTGCCTGTCGTTGTACTCGGGGCGTCGAGACGAACATAACGGTCCTCGAGTCAAATGGATATCAATTGTCAAACAAAAAGTCAACTTTTTCCCCTTATAACGCCCAAATTACGATAATGCCCCTGAACTTCCGAACATCATAACTTTCACTCCGAGCGTCCGAATCGGACGTGCCACCTGTCTATGAACTCGTGACATCCCGAACTACGTCACGGTCATCACTCAACGTCCGTTCGACCTCCAAATCAAAAGTCAACAAGTCGACCACACAAACACAGGGGTAAAAACGTCATTTTATTCAATATTTAATAATATTACATTTCCAGAACGTCCGGGGCGTTACAAACATGCTTCTCTTTCAAATACGGAGTTCACTCATCACCCGAACATTCTCACGTCCTCTAGGCAAACAAGTGCCATTACCTCAACTCAGGAGGTATGGTCAACCGTGGTCAACCAAAACCAATTCGTAATGGACACTCAAGTCCACAGCTCAACTGGACATCATCCACGCGTCCGTAACCTCCAACTCGCCTATCCGTTTACTATCGTATATTCACATCCAAAAGAATGTCAAGTCATCCTAATCTGATGTACCGCTCAGCTGAAGAGTCGCAACAGACTCCTGCTGTGATCTGCATCTAAATCGCTGTATACGACCAAAGCTGACCAATCAAACTTTTTGTCATAAGACGTCACTTACGTCATCCATTCGTACTTGGATCTCACGTTTCACTTCAATAGTTATAACTTCTGGGCACACCCTCGTGACTCAATCTCGCAGCACTGGGGGAACTAGTCTCCATTACTGGGGAAACTGATCTCCGTCACAGGGGAAACTAATCTCCATCACTGAGGAAACTGGTCTCCATCATTGGGAAACTGGTCTCCATCACTGAGGAAACTGATCTCCATCACTGGGGAAACTGGTCTCCACACCAAGTTCTCCCGTACCTCGCACTGAGCAACTCGGGATCCTCTCTGTCCCAATCTTAATAACCACCTTCACAAGGGTAGCATAGCAAGTATGCCAGCTCCCATCATCAACATCTCATTCTGCGATCGGACTCAGCTGTCACCGAGTCGAATCCCGAATCACTGCTCGTACTGTACATCACTCACGCACCTCGTATCATCATCACGACTGACGAATCCCATCATCACAATCGTCACGGCAGAGTCTATCCAACTTGATAAGACTCGATCACGTCCATCGATAACAGCGTCTGTCACAACCTCGTGCAGACCAAACTCACAAACACTCTGCTACTGCGACCCCAAAACCATGCGATAGTCGACCGCCAGTACCAATCACTCCACACACAACATCCACCGATCGGTCCACCTCAGGATCCGATCGATAAGTACCACACTCCAAGTAACTTGTCCAAACAATTACCTACTAGGGTTATCACAAACCCGACTGCCCGCTGCAGCCCTATCATCCTGACCGATCCCTCGATCTCGACTCCGAAGAGTCGTCATACTCCAATACTTTTACCAAACCAGCCAATAACTACAATCTGAGGATCTCTTCCTCTCGTAACTCTACGGCTCTCAGCTGCTAGCCTCCACAAGAACTGGCCGTCTCTGGCCTAATATTGCACAAGCGCTACGTGCGCATACGCATTCGATCGTGTCACACCACATCTATTCCGGGTATCTCCTACTAGTCGACATCCCACCGAGATTCGACACACCAAAACATGGCAACGCATGCCAAACAAAATCACACATTCCTATTCACAACCATCGTAAGCGTAGTTGTACAGGGTCATCGTAAACCGGGCGATCCTGACCTCTGACCACACTGGTATGACTCCGTACATCCTCTATCCAATACGACCACTGTCGAGCGGTCACGACTATCAAGTCGTCATACTGTGTCTACCGGTAAGCACAGTCCTATGCACCAGTAACACCATGGCTCTAAGCCGTTATCTTTCACACAATTTTTGATCCTACTCAGGATCCACTTTCTCGAAACACGTGGCATTTTATGCCAATCGAACCTCAAACGATCATACCACTTGACAAACCTCATCTAACTAAGGTTCAATTCTACTGAAACCCCATACTAATGCCCTAACTACCAGGTTGATGATGGGCTGTTAGGACTTCAGAGACATCACATCCTCGACCTGCGCGCACTCCACGCTCGGATACCAACTAGTATCAGAGTACCATGAGTATCAAATGAGCCAACCACGCTCTGATACCAACTTGTCATGACCGGTCCCAAATCCCCGGGATTAACGTGGGACTCGCCTCATCCCGTCTGACACCACGTGTCAGACCAGGGAAAATTCCATCTCTAGCCATCGCCGGGGCTATCAGAGTGCGTTAGGATCGTAGGACGAGAGGAGTGATGTCTCGTCTCTGCTACAGCCCGCATCCGCGATCAACCTGAAGGGCATTTAAAACTTTAAAAGTCGTGAGTGGACAAAATAAACTTTTCTTTAAAAACACTTTAGAATAAAGACATTTATGCCCTTCATAAATACATATGCATGCATTCAAAATCGTTTATCAAACACATTCACAAAACTATTTGAACACATTTTCTCAAAAACTTTTAAGGGTTCATACCCGGCCCCATAAACCGTCATGACCCACAAATCCATTTGGGTCCCCGACCCGAAATCACAACTCAAAACCATAAAACAATGCATGTGGGAACTCAGCCCAAATCCGTTCTCAGTGAAATACTAAAACATCAAGTACGGGGTCTCCGCCCCCAAATCGTTTCTAAAACATCGAGTACGGGGTCTCCGCCCCAAATCACTTTCTAAATCATAACACACAGGGCCTCCGCCCTCAAATCAATTTTCTTAAAAACCACATACGTATCAACATACGTATAACCCATCATAGGCACTTCCGGAGAAGATGCCAACTCGGGGCACACAACCCCTAGGGAACACATCCCCGATATAGTCACGATGTCATCATATCTATCTAGTGTGCACACTACTCGGGTCTCACTCCGAGTCTTCTCCTAGGAATCTCCATTTGGGAGGCTCAATGTTTAGATCTAGTCTGAGATCTCTCTCTGGATCTAGTCCACACATCTCTCCAGAATCTGGTCCGGGACCACATCATATCTAGTAACCACCACTCTTGGAACGAGATCCTTATGGGGATACCCATTCTGGTCTGTGGATCGTGACTCTCCAGGTCAACGCTGGAGGAGACCATATAAACATATGGAGGGTTCATTCATTTCAATTCTTTTCTTTCTTTACTTTTCAATTGGGTCTCATACCCGATTCATCTAAATAGGATTCCTCGAATCCGATTCAAATCCATTTCACAGGCCTTGGCCTAAATCCATAGTTCAACAGGGTCTCATGCCCGAATTCTCATTTTATAAACTGAACTAGGACTCAAGCCCGATTTCACAATCAACAGGGCCCTAAGCCCGAAACCATAAAGCAACAGGACCTCAAGTCCGATTTCACAACTAACGGGGCCTTAAGCCCGATATCTCGACTAAATGGGTATCAGGCCCGATATCATAAATCAACGGGGCATCAAGCCCGATAGTACCACTAACTGGGCCACAAATCCGAATCGTAAACCAACTGGACCATCGGTCCAATCGTATGGCTCAAATGGACCCTAGGTCCGATTCCTTGTCAAATCAAATGGACTCCAAGTCCGAGAGTTTGTAAATCAAATGGGTCTCATGCCCGGGTTCACGTTTCTATATCCGTAATCCATTTATTAAACCCTCGTTGAAAACCTAGAACGTATATGCATCGTATAAAACAAGAAATCTCGAAATACGTGCAAATACGTAAATCCTAGGCTACCACAAACAAATGCACTCAAGGCATCACAAAATATATTCTAAAACAATTATAAACCATTTATGCATGCATCAAATTCGAAAGAAGGGTCCACTCACAGACCGTCTGAAGCCGCGCCTCGATACGCGTGCCATAATCGTCTCTCGGGTCAACCGTCACCTCCGGGATTCCCGAACCTGTCCAACTTTATTTAGAGGGTTACTAACTACTTAAATAACGCCTCAATAAAGTCCCGTAATTTTCCCGATTTTCTAACTATTTTTAAAACCGAACCTAAACCTTCCGACGTCCCGAACTATATTGAAACGATGTCCGATTGACACGAAACTAGTACTAAAATGTTCTTTACATCGAATAGATGAAATTACATGTTGGAACCATCCTCAAATTCCTCAACACATGCCCACACGCGCCTCGAGATGGCCCTGCGCATGGGCCTCACGCGCCACTGCACAGGGTCATCCCTGTCCTCCAGCCGACCTGTCCGACCAGGCCGGTCCGGTTTTCTCTGCAATTCCTGTCTAACTGGACCGGCGTGACCGGTCTAGGCTGCTACACTCTTCATTTTTCGTCCGTTTTTTCCCATTTCAATCCTAAAATTCCTCTTTTAATGTTTCCTATCATTTCCAATTAACCAAACTACCTAAAACCGACTAGAACCCGTGAACCCAAAAATCCGTCCACGGTTCAAGTTTTCTAAAACCTCCCATGGTGTCCTACAACCCCTAACCGTCCTCAAAATCATCCTAACACCTTCCTACCAATCCATTTAATTCATTAAAAACATCCAAAATGACCCATAATGCACAAATAGAATTAAAATGGAAATTGGGCCTAACCGTGAAATCTTCTCGGTTCATGGCGCCACCGTCCACGGTTGCGTGCCCTTGGCTGGCCACCAACATCCACACATCCTCTCCTCACTACCTCTCCTCACATTCAAATCGACCCGATTCCACAACCAAACTGTGGAATCAAACCTTATTCCTCGAAACGGATCGTTGCACCCACACGAGAATACTCGTGTAGTAGAACACGTCCAACACAAATACCGTACTCAACGGTATCGTCCTCGGTACGTATCATCATCGGGGCCTCCAAAACCCCAATTCACTCTCGAGAACTACACATCTGCTCGTATGTCTCACTCGAGACAATATGTCGACACTCGTCGATCACACCTGTCACTCACTTGATAGGTCATCAACACCAGACTGACGTCCAAGCAGCTTTTCAGTCTGACACTCTGACACGTTCCATTCTGCAGTAATCAGGCTGAAAACGCATCCCCACTACGGGCTATCGCATCCAAGCTGGCCTCCTACTCAGCATCAAATCAGACAACACCTATAGACCCTACCATCACAATGACACGAATCTCATCTCATAGGTTATCCTGAAACCTATGTCCATATTGACCCTCGATACTCGTACGAATCAACTCTCCCAATTTCTTATGCCCAAACTGACTCCAACTGCTCGTACAAGTCAACTCTCTCAAATTCCTATACCCAAAACTGACTCCTCTAAGTGTCCCTTCAACCACATCGATTCGAACGTATCGGATAACTATCCATCCATTTCTCTCACAGGTCACATCCGTCGTGACCAGCTGGTAACTTCCGGCTCCACTACGCTTCCGCTGCTCTACTCTGCTCTCGACTCGCTCTCGAGTCCTCGTATCGTATCTCGCATCACTCAGCGATACCACTTGTCATCTAGACTCACCTCTAGTCTCCAAACTGTCACTTATCGGATCTGATCCGATCGCCACTCATGTCCAACTAGGATTTTATTCAACCTACAACCAACTCAAACTCTCGGGCACTCTCAACCCGACATATTGATTGATCGTGATCAATCCCATCATCGAACGTGCACAACACTCCAATGCACCTATACAATAACAACATCGGGGTGTCACCCGACCAACTCAAGGACTGCACTCTGGCAACGTCCAACCACATACTACTGTCCGCACATCAATCATGGTCCGGACCCCAACCGTCCGTCACCAGGCGAACATCAACCTATCGCCTCGGACACTCACTCGTCATATTTTGTGACGCTAAATACCATCTACTCATCAAGTCAATCAAATTTGACTCACATCCTAGGTGTTCGGTTCTTACACCCTCTTGAACTCCTAGCTGTCACAACATTCCTCGTTGTTCCACCTAGGAAGGAATCCAAGATGATGAGAATTGATGTCATCGTCGAAAGGACTTTGATGTCATCATCTCGATTACAACCTCTCGTGATTCCGATGTTCCAATCACGTTGGAAACATGCTTCTCTTTCAAATACGGAGTTCACTCATCACCCGAACATTCTCACGTCCTCTAAGCAAACAAGTGCCATTACCTCAACTCAGGAGGTATGGTCAACCGTGGTCAACCAAAACCAATTCGTAATGGACACTCAAGTCCACAGCTCAACTGGACATCATCCACGCGTCCGTAACCTCCAACTCGCCTATCCGTTTACTACCGTATATGCACATCCAAAAGGATGTCAAGTCATCCTAATCCGATGTACCGCTCAGTTGAAGAGTCACAATAGACTCCTGCTGTGATCTGCAGCCAAATCGCTCTATACCACCAAAGCTGACCAATCAACCTTTTTGTCATAAGACATCACTTACGTCATCCATTCGTACTTGGATCTCACGTTTCACTTCAATAGTTATAACTTCTGGGCACACCTTCGCGACTCAATCTCGTATCACTGGGGGAACTAGTCTCCATAACTGGGGAAATTGATCTCCGTCACAGGGGAAACTAATCTCCATCACTGAGGAAACGAGACTCCATCAATAGGAAACTGGTCTCTGTCACTGAGGAAACTGATCTCCATCACTGGGGAAACTGGTCTCCACACCAAGTACTCCCGAACCTCGCACTGAGCAACTCGGGATCCTCTCTGTCCCACTCTTAATAACCATCTTCACAAGGGTAGCGTAGCAAGTATGTCAGCACCCAACATCAACATCTCATTCTGCGATCGGACTCAGCCATCACCGGGTCGAATCCAGAATCACTTCTCGTACTGTGCGTCACTCACGCACCTCGTATCATCGTCACGACTGACGAATCCCATCGTCACAATCATCACGGCAGAGTCTATCCAACTCGATAAGACTCGATCACGTCCAACGATAGCAGCGTCTGTCACAACCTCGTTCAAACCAAACTCACAAACACTCTGCTACCGAGATGTAACGACCCGTCCCAAATTCCTAGATTATATTAGTGACTAATCACGATTAGTGAGGCTAATCCGTGATTAGTTAGGCTAAATCGGACGAACGATGCGAAATGACCATTTTGACCCTAGTCGTGGTAAAACGTTGACTTTTCATTCGGGCAGTCAAATGGACTTTGACTGATGACCGTGACGTAGTTCGTGACGTCACTAGTTCATAGGCAGGTGGCACGTTCAATTCCGACGTTCGAGGAGGAAGTTATGACGTTCAGAAGTTTAGGGGCATTTTGGTAATTTTGGTTCAATGGGGCAAATAGTTGAATTTTTGACCAAGAGGTCAGATGGCCGAGGGCCGAAGACCATTATGTAGATAAGGACGATACGAATCCATAGACAGGCGGCACGTCGAATTCGGACGTTCGACGACGAAGTTACGGTTCACGGAAGTTCTAGGATACTATTCACGGTGATGCGTTTTACGAGGCACTTTTGGACTTTAGTGGGCCCAGTTGATGAGTGACAAGTGTCACTCATCCACTGGAAAACACCTTACATACATGCATTTCACCCTTGCTTTTTCATTTGGATTAAACCCGAAACCCCCCCCCCCCCCCCCCCTAACCGTGCAAACCGATCTTCCATCTTCCCCAAACCTCATCATCTATGGCTAGAGTGTGAAGGGAATTGAGAGAGGATCGTGAGGTGATGAAGATGGTGGCTGAGGGATGGGCTGAGCCGCCGTGAACGGCGGTGGAGGCCACGGGAAACCGAGAGATCGGTAAGGCCCCATTTTCATTTTAATTTGATTTTGACATTATGGACCATATTGGATGATTAGGATGAGTTTATTGAGGTTGTAGGAAGGTGTAGAGGGTGGTGTGGACGGCAGTGAAGGGCTGAGCAGCCCTGGGTGCAATTGGGAAAATTGAACCGTTTGAACCAAAATCAAACCGTGAGTTTTAGTTAGTTTCTTCTAGGTTTATTAATTGGAATGGATAGGAAACATTAAATTAGGAATTTTAGGATTGATTGGGATTGAAACAGACGAAAAATGGGGGAGGAATAAGGCTGGACCGGTCACGCCGGTCCAGGGAACCAGTGAACCGGCCGGACCGGTTTAGTCGTGAGGTTGAAGAAAACTGTTCACTGGCGCGTGAAGCCCACGCGCAGCCACTTCAGGCGGCGCGTGGAGGAGCGTGGGGAGAATTTTGGGGAAAGTTCCAACATGTCAAATCTTCTATTCGATGTAACAAACATTTTGGGACTGGTTTCGTGTCGATCGGACACCGTCTCGATATGTTTCGGGGCATCGGAAGGTTTAGGATCGACTTTAAAAATAGTTAAAAGTTCGGGGAAATTACGGGGCTTTGGTATGAGGTTAATTAAGTAGTTAGTAACCTTCTATTAAAATTTGGACAGGTTTGGGAGTCCCGGTGATGGTGATCGGCTCGAGGAGCCGTATGGCACGCAAATCGAGGCGGCATTTTGGACGGTCTGTGAGTGGACCTTGTTTTCTAAATTGGTGCATGCATAAATGTTTATTATATGTTTTATTACATGTTTGATTATTCCATGGGTGCATTTGTATGTGGTTACGTATAAGCACGTATTTCGAGGTTTCGGCCTTATACGGTACTTATACGGGTCTGTATTTCTTTATTGATTTAAATGATTTGGTTTTAGATTTCTAAAAGCATAAACTCGGGTATAAGACCCATTTGGTTTGGTCTCGGGCATATGACACTATTTACGACCTTCGGGCCTAAATCGTGGTAGCGGCGGGTGCTATGTGCACGGCGATCGACGATACGACGCTCGCCTCCGGATTGGGATGTGTTCCTTTCGGAGAGGTCACGATTTACGATACAGGCTCGGGCAGCCTGGGGAGGCTCGACTTCGGAGTGCTGACGGTTCAGGATATCGATAAGTGATTAGTGCACCATGATCTTGTGATGGTCGCGTCGGTTGATACGTTCACGGCGACATACCAGGATTGAGGGCGGTCCTAGATGGATGGTTGCACGCATCACTATGATCGGAGTCGTGACTGACCCTTAGATATCGGGCGCAGTGCCCAGTTGAGTCATATGTTCGGGCACGAGACCCAGTTTTTTTACACTGATGATTTCGAGTCAGGGACCCTAGATGGATTTCCAAGTTCATGACGGTTTATGGGAACCGGCATGAACTCTGGAAAGGTCATTGTGGTTCAAGACGGTTTATGAGAACTGGCATGAACCTTTGTCAGGTCATTGTGGTGCATGACGGTTTATGGGAACCGGGCATGGATGTTATGGATCATGATGGTTCAAGGGAACCGGGCATGAACGTTTATGTTATGTATATATATGTATTCATATACCTTCCTTTACTTCTATTATCTCCTCCGGGGAGGTTTGTTGGCCTGGGTGGACTCCGGAGTTGTCACGGAGCACCGACTGAGTGGAGTCACCCCCCAGTTGGGTTCCTTACTCTCAAGAAGGCTATGATTACTATTACCTCAGGTAGGGTCAGTGGTCTGCAGACATTGATCTTGACTTTGAGAAGACTCGGATTGAGACCTGGGTAGCACGCGCGTAGCTTTGGAAACCGTGACAGGATTGGTTGTGTGAATTATATGTGTATATGATATAAATATGATATATGATTTGTGATGTGTGTTTACACAGGTTTTGGGCAGTGGCCCGTATGGTTGGTTTCTTATGATTTGGGCCGAGTCCCTTATGGATTTGGGCAATGGCTCGTATGGTCGTTTTCATTATGGTTCTTTCAATCTTGGTTTTGGGCTTAGTTCCCACCTATGGTTTTTCTGGATAAATGGTTTTCGAATGCATGCATGCTTTTTAGTGAAGGGTACAAAGGTTTTCTCGTTAAAATGTTTTTATAAACTCTTGTTTTATCCACTCGCAGCTTTTAATGTTTTGACTGCCCTTCAGGTTGACAGCGGATGTGGACTGTAGCAGAGACCGAGATATCACATACCTCCTCTGGATCCTGGCGTACTCTGATAGCCCGGGAGGGCAAAGGTCAGAAATATCCCTTGTCTGACACTCCGTATCAGACGGGAGCAGGGTCATCCCGCGGTAATCCCGGGGGGATTGGGATAGGTCCTGTCAGCGTAGTATCAGAGCATAGGATTGCTCATAAGATGCTTATCAGAGCAGGGTTGCTCATGTTACTCTGAATTCCGGAGCGTATTTTGCGCTATACTCCGTACGCAGGTCGAGGATGTGATATCTCAAGTGGCTACAGTTCGTGATCAACCTGATAGTTGGGGTGCCAGTACGATAGTTGGTAGGATGGAATCAGGATATGTCTTGGTTCGGCACTGTATGCCGTGGTTGCCATAGTTCTGTCGTGGTTGACAGTGTGGGACCCTATGGAAGGATGAACGTATTCGTATGTTAGCGTTATGATCGTGTGACGGTTAGTTGGGATCTTCTTTCACGATGTCGTAGGATCGGTTCCGACGACTGGTTGGATGTCGTGACCATCCGATGGTCGGATTGGTTGAGTCGAGTTACGACAAGTTAGAGTTCGGTTGTACATGTTACCAGGGTTGGTACTTGTCGATGGAATCCCGGAGCGGAGATTGTGATAGTGCTGGAGTATACACTACCACAAAACACTCAACTTGTGTGTTGGAGTTAATGATAGTGCTGGTGCTGGTGCTGGTGCCGGTGATTGTGATGACGTGAGTCACGAGTCGGGATGTGACTTCGTTGAGATGGGCATCTGATCGGTATCTGTGGTCCAGAGTGGATCTCAGATAGAGTTAAATTGGTTAGGTGACACGTGGTTGATGTCCGGGTATGTTGTTTCCAATCTTGTTGGAACCTCGGAATCGTGAGAGGCTGCGATTGAGGTGACTTCTCGGATTCTACCATGATTGATGTGGTAGATGATGTTGATAATGTAGATGTCGTTGGTTGCCACTAGTACACTGATCGTGTATTGGTTGGTGAACCCGGGGATTATCTTGGATCATCCTTGGTTTTTCCTAGGTAGAATGACAAGGATTGATACGAGGTAATCAGTGAGAACCCACAGTCTCGGCGTGTCTCGTCGTTGACGAATCTGTTTAGATGTGGGAATTGGTTTAGGACATTGGGTATCTTTATGGATCTGGATCGTGATTTGGATGATCCAGATAGGTGGAGAGTTTATAACTCTTACTTGGATGTTTGAGTTGAGGAGGTTGGGACTGAACTTCTTTTCGAAGTAAATCCCGTATGGTATATTCTCAGGTGAGTAGTTTTCCGACGTAGTCGGATGTGGTCAGCCTTAGATGTACGTATATTGTGATTGGCTTCCCTATGAAGTTAATCGATAGTAGTGTGGTAATCGGTTGAGCAGGTAACCGATAGGTTCGATTTTGGTGCGTCTCGGTAGACGTGAACGAGATTTCTAGTTTTGGAATCAGATTTCTGGATGACGATTCAGAATTTGATTCTATTGCTTGACACTGGATTTTCTTTTATGGATTTGGGTTCGGAATGGTTATTCCAAATGCTAGCTTACGAAATGATGATTTTGGATTCGAATTTGGATATGATTTCTGGGTTTGAATTCAGGATTTCTTACGAAATTGCGGATTCGGATTCAGATCTGGAAATGGATAATGGGTCGGAAGTTTGATCTGTCTGGTACTGGATTGGACAGATGGACTCCATTATTGAAACGTGATTGACTACAACCTAGGTGGTTGTAGTCTGGTTGATGGATAGATGTATGTACCTTGTGCGTTGTTCTAGGTACGATACGGGACAGGCTGTAGTGTTTGGTGACGATATATAGGATATACCAGTAGTAGGTTGGTGAACGTGTTGGTAGTCGGATTGGTTCCGATACCATTGGATTAGTTGAGGTCGTGTACTGGACATTGGATACTGTGCATTGGGTCATAGTAGTTCTGATGGGTCTGGTTACACACAGGTTGAGTGTTTTGTGGTAGTGTATACTCAGGTTGAGTAAGTTGGTAGTTAGTATAACCATGGGTGAGTATAGTGTTAGTTTTTGACTGACGACTATCAAGTGGTGACAGTTTGTCGGAGGTGTCAACGTAGATCGTTGAGTGCGGTTTGGTAACTCCCAGTGGGAGCAGACGTCAGGATAGGTTGGAGATTGAGGAAGGAACCGTAGAGTTGTTTATGTCAGCGAAAGGGTAGATTTGACAAGTGGGTCGATCATAGGATACTTGGGCTACTCTGATACTGACAGGTGGTGTCAGTTCGGAGCGTACGACTTCTGCTATTCGACGTGGTCGAATGTAGACGATGCGACGTGAGCGTTAGTAGTACGTCTAGTTGCAGACGAGTAAGGATTGTTCTGGTTAGTTGGTGTACAAGCGTGCACGTGTTTTGAGGTCGATTCTACTTTCCACGAGGTGGATGTGGAATCAGGATAGTTGGAGTTTCGAAAACGAAACTAAATTAAGGAGGGAAGAACGGTTAGAATTAGGTCGGTTGGAATTTCGAGAGCGAAATTAATTAAGGAGGGAAGGTTGTAACGACCCGTCCCAAATTCCTAGATTAGATTAGTGACTAATCACGATTAGTGAGGCTAATCCGTGATTAGTTAGGCTAAATCGGACGAACGATGCGAAATGACCGTTTTGCCCATAGTCGTGGCAAAATGTTGACTTTTCATTTGGGCAGTCAAATGGACTTTGACCGATGACCGTGACGTAGTTCGTGACCTCACGAGTTCATAGACAGGTGGCACGTTCAATTTCGACGTTCGAGGAGGAAGTTATGACGTTCGGAAGTTTAGGGGCATTTTGGAAATTTTGGTTCAATGGGGCAAATAGTTTACTTTTTTACCAAGAGGTCCGAGGGCCAAAGACCGTTACGTAGATAAGGACGATACGAATCCATAGACAGGCGGCACGTCGAATTCGGATGTTCGACGACGAAGTTACGGTTCACGGAAGTTCCAGGATACTATTCATAGTGACGCATTTTACGAGGCACTTTTGGACTTTAGTGGGCCCAGTTGCTTTTCAGCAACCAATGGATGAGTGACAAGTGTCACTCATCCACTGGACAACACCTTACATACATGCATTTCACCCATGCTTTTTCATTTGGATCAAACCCGAAACCCCCCCCCCTTTAACCGTGCAAACCGATCTTCCATCTTCCCCAAACCTCATCATCTGTGGCTGGAGTGTGAAGGGAATTGAGAGAGGATCGTGAGGTGATGAAGATGGTGGCTGAGGGACGGGCTGAGCTGCCGTGAACGGCGGTAGAGGCCACGGGAAACCGAGAGCACGGTAAGGCCCCATTTTCATTTTAATTTGATTTTGACATTATGGACCGTATTGGATGATTAGGATGAGTTTATTGAGGTTGTAGGAAGGTGTAGAGGGTGGTTTGGACGGCGGTGAAGGGCTGAGCAGCCCTGGGTGCAATCGGGAAAATTGAACCGTTTGAACCAAAATCAAACCGTGAGTTTTAGTTAGTTTCTTCTAGGTTTATTAATTGGAATGGATAGGAAACATTAAATTAGGAATTTTAGGATTGATTGGGATTGAAATGGACGAAAAATGGCGGAGGAATAAGGCTGGACCGGTCACGCCGGTCCAGGGAACCAGTGAACCAACCGGACCGGTTCAGTCGTGAGGTTGAAGAAAACTGTTCACTGGCGCATGAAGCCCACGCGCAGCCACTTCAGGCAGCGCGTGGAGGCGTGTGGGGAGGATTTTGGGGAAAGTTCCAACATGTCAAATATTCTACTGGATGTAACGAACATTTTGGGACTAGTTTCGTGTCGATCGGACACCGTCTCGATATGTTTCGGGGCATCAGAAGGTTTAGGATCGACTTTAAAAATAGTTAAAAGTTCGGGGAAATTACAGGGCTTTGGTATGAGGTTAATTAAGTAGTTAGTAACCTTCTATTAAAATTTGGACAGGTTTGGGAGTCCCGGTGATGGTGATCGGCTCGGGGAGCCGTATGGCATGCAAATCGAGGCGGTAGCTTGGACGGTCTGTGAGTGGACCTTGTTTTCTAAATTGGTGCATGCATAAATGTTTATTATATGTTTTATTACATGTTTGATGATGCCATGGGTGCATTTGTATGTGGTTACGTATAAGCACATATTTCGAGGTTTCTGCCTTATACGATGCTTATACGGGTCTGTATTTCTTTATTGATTTAAATGATTTGGTTTTAGATTTCTAAAAGAATAAACTCGGGTATAAAACCCATTTGGTTTGGTCTCGGGCGTATGATACTATTTACGACCTTCGGGTCTAAATCGTGGTAGCGGCAGGTGCTATGTGCACGGCGATCGACGATACGACGCTCGCCTCCGGATTGGGATATGTTCCTTCCGGAGAGGTCACGATGCACGATTCAGGGTCGGGCAGCCTGGGGAGGCTCAACTTCCGAGTGCTGACGGTTCAGGATATCGATCAGTGATTAGTGCACCATGATCTTGTGATGGTCGCGTCGGTTGATACGTTCACAGTGACATACCAGGATTGAGGGCGGTCCTAGATGGATGGTTGCACGCATCACTATGATCGGAGTCGTGACTGACCCTTAGATATCGGGCGCAGTGCCCAGTTGAGTCATATGTTCGGGCACGAGACCCAGTTGTTTTACACTGATGATTTCGGGTCAGGGACCCTAGATGGATTTCCAAGTTCATGACGGTTTATGGGAACCGGCATGAACTCTGGAAAGGTCATTGTGGTTCATGACGGTTTATGGGAACCGGCATGAATCTTTGTCAGGTCATTGTGGTGCATGACGGTTTATGGGAACCAGGCATGGATGTTATGGATCATGACGGTTCAAGGGAACCGGGCCTAAACGATTATGTTATGTATATATATGTATTCATATACCTTCCTTTACTTCTATTATCTCCTCCGGGGAGGTTCGTTGGCTTGGGCGGACCCCGGAGTAGTCACGGAGCACCGACTGAGTGGAGTCACCCCCCAGTTGGGTTCCTTACTCTCAAGAAGGCTATGATTACTATTACCTCGGGTAGGGTCAGTGGTCTGCGGACATTGATCTTGACTTTGAGAAAACTCGGATTGAGACCTGGGTAGCTCGCGCATAGCTTTGGAAACCGTGACAGGATTGGTTGTGTGAATTATATGTGTATATGATATAAATATGATATATGATATGTGATGTGTGTTTACACAGGTTTTGGGCAGTGGCCCGTATGGTTGGTTTCTTATGATTTAGGCCGAGTCCCTTATGTATTTGGGCAATGGCCCGTATGGTCGTTTTCATTATGGTTCTTTCAATCTTGGTTTTGGGCTTTGTTCCCACCTATGGTTTTTCTGGATAAATGGTTTTCGAATGCATGCATGCTTTTTAGTGAAGGGTACAAACGTCTTCTCGTTAAAATGTTTTTATAAACTCTTGTTTTGTCCACTCGCAGCTTTTAATGTTTTGACTGCCCTTCAGGTTGACAGCGGATGTGGACTGTAGTAGAGTCCGAGATATCACATAGCTCCTCCAGATCCTGGAGTACTCTGATAGCCCGGGAGGGCAAAGGTCGGAAATATCCCTTATCTGACACTCCGTGTCAGACGGGAGCAGGGTCATCTCGCGTTAATCCCGGAGGGATTGGGATGGGTCCTGTCAGAGACCCCAAAACCATGCGATAGTCGACCGCCAGTACCAACCACTCCACACACAACATCCACCGATCAGTCCACCTCAAAATCGGATCGATAAGTACCACACTTCTGGTAACTTGTCCAACCAATTACCTACTAGGGTTATCACAAACCCGACTACCCGCTGCAGCCCTATCATCCTGACCGATCCCTCGATGTCGACTCCGAAGAGTCGTCATACTCCAATACTGGTACCAAACTAGCCAATAACTACACTCTGAGGATCTCGTCCTCTCGTAACTCTACGGCTCTAAGCCGCTAGCCTCCACAAGAACTGGTCGTACTCTGGGCCTAATATTGCACAAGCGCTACGTGCGCAAACGAATCTGATCGTGTCACACCACATCTACTCCGGGTATCTCCTACCAGTCGACATCCCACTGGGATTCGACACATCAAAACATGGCAACGCATGCCAAACAGAATCACACATTCCTATTCCCAACCATCGTAAGCGTAGTTGTACAGGGTCATCGTAAATCGGTCGACCCTGACCTCTGACCACACTGGTATGACTCCGTACATCCTCTATCTGATACGACCACTGTCGAGCGGTCACGACTATCAAGTCGTCATAGTGTGTCTACCGGTAAGCACAGTCCTATGCACCAGTAACACCATGGCTCTAAGTCGTTATCTTTCACACAATTTCGGATCCTACTCAGGATCCACTTCCTCGAAACACATGGCATTTTATGCCAATCGAACCTCAAATGATCGTACCACTTGACAAACCTCATCTAACTAAGGTTCGATTCTACCGAAACCCCATACTAATGCCCTAACTACCAGGTTGATGACGGGCTATTACGACTTCAGAGACATCACATCCTCGACCTGCCCGCACTCCATGCTCTGATACCAACTAGTATCAGAACACGATGAGTATCAAATGAGCCAATCACGCTCTGATGCCAACTTGTCAGGACCGGTCCAAAATCCCCTGGGATTCACATGGGACCCGCCTGATCCCGTCTGACACCACGTGTCAGACCCGGGAAAATTCCATCTCTAGCCCTCACCGGGGCTATCAGAGTGCGTCAGGATCGTAGGAGGAGGGGAGTGATGTCTCGTCTCTGCTACAGCCCGCATCTGCGATCAACCTGAAGGGCATTAAAACATTAAAAGTCATAAGTGGACAAAATAAACATTTCTTTAAAAACACTTTAGCATAAAGACATTTATGCCCTTCATAAATACATATGCATGCATTCAAAATCGTTTATCAAACACGTTCACAAAACTATTTGAACACATTTTCTCAAAACCTTTCAAGGGTTCATGCCCAGCCCCATAAACCGTCATGACCCACAAATCCTTTTGGGTCCCCGACCCGAAATCACAACTCAAAACCATAAAACAATGCATGTGGGAACTCAGCCCAAATCCGTTCTCAGTGAAATACTAAAACATAAAGTACGGGGTCTCTGCCCCCAAATCATTTCTAAAACATCGAATATTGGGTCTCCGCCACGAATCACTTTCTAAATCATAACACACAGGGCCTCCGCCCTCAATTCACTTTTCTTAAAAACCACATACGATTCAATATACATATAACCCATCCTCGACACTTCCGGAGAAGATGCCAACTTGGGGCACACAGCCCCTAGGGAACATATCCCTGATATAGTCACGATGTCATCATATCTATCTAGTGTGCACACTACTCGGGGTCTCACTCCGAGTCTTCTCCCAGGAATCTCCATCTGGGAGGCTCAATCTCTAGATCTAGTCCGAGCTCTCTCTCTGGATCTAGTCCACACATCTCTCCAGAATCTGGTCCGGGACCACATCATATCTAGTAACCACCACTCCTGGAACGGGATCCCTATGAGGATACCCATTCTGGTTTGTGGATCATGACTCTCCAGGTCGACGCTGGATGAGACCATATAAACATATGGAGGGTTCATTCATTTCAATTCTTTTCTTTCTTTACTTTTCAACTGGGTCTCACACCAGATTCATCTCAATAGGATTCCTCGAATTCGATTCAAATCCATTTCACAGGCCTCGGCCTAAATCCACAGTTCAACAGGGTCTCATACCCGAATTCTCATTTCATAAACTGAACTGGGACTCAAGCCTGATTTCACAATCAACAGAGCCATAAGCCCGAAACCATAAAGCAACAGGACCTCAAGTCCGATTTCACAACTAACCGGGCCTTAAGCCCGATATCTCGACTAAATGGGTCTCAGGATCGATATCATAAATCAAAGGGCATCAAGCCCGATAGTACCACTAACTGGGCCTCAAACCCGAATCGTAAACCAACTGCACCCTCGGTCCGATCGTATGGCTCAAATGGACCCTAGGTCCGATTCCTCGTCAAATCAAATGGACTCCAAGTCTGAGAGTTTGTAAATCAAATGGGTCTCACGCCCGGGTTCACGTTTCTAAATCCGAAATCCATTTATTAAACCATCGTTGAAAACCTAGAACGTATATGTATCGTATAAAACCAGAAATCTCAAAATACGTGCAAATACGTAAATCCTAGGCTACCACAAACAAATGCACTCAAGGCATCACAAAATATATTCTAAAACAATTATAAAACATTTATGCATGCATCAAATTCGAAAGAAGGGTCCACTCACAGACCGTCCGAAGCCGCGCCTCGATACGCGTGCCATAATCGTCTCCCGGGTCAACCGTCACCTCCGGGATTCCCGAACCTGTCCAAATTCATTTTGAGGGTTACTAACTACTTAAATAACCCCTCACTAAAGTCCCGTAATTTTTCCGATTTTTTAACTTTTTTAAAAACAGAACCTAAACCTTCCGACGTCCCGAACTATATCGAAACGATGTCCGATTGACACGAAACCAGTCCCAAAATGTTCGTTCCTATCATTTCCAATTAACCAAACTACCTAAAACCGCCTAGAACCCGTGAACCCAAAAATCCCTCCACGGTTCAAGTTTTCTAAAACCTCCCATGGTGTCCTACAACCCCTAACCATCCTCAATATCATCCTAACACCTTCCTACCAATCCATTTAATTCATTAAAAACATCCAAAATGACCCATAATGCACAAATAGAATTAAAATGGAAATTTGGCCTAACCGTGAAATCTTCTCGGTTCATGGCTCCACCGTCCACGGTGGCGTGCCCTTGGCTGGCCACCAACATCCACACATCCTCTCCTCACTCCCTGGCCTCTCAGTCATGATCAAGGGAAGGGTTGGATTGGTTTAAGGGGGAGGGTGAGATCGAGTTTGTTTGGAATGAAGGAAGAAAAGTGATCGATGAAGATGAAGGGTGAAATGCATGAAGGAAAAGGTTGGCCAGTGGATGAGTGACACTTTTCACTCATCCATTGGTCCAATGACAATTTTCTGGGCCCTACTTAAGTCCAAAAGATCCTCGTCTCGTAATTCGTGCAATCGTGCGTTCCAATTTCCGTGAACCGTACCTTCGTCGTCGAACGTCCGTATTCGACGTGCCATCTGTCTACTGATTCATATCATCGGGATCTACATAACGGTCTTCGGCCCTCGGCCATCGGACCTCTCGGGTCAAACGTCAACTTTTGGCCCAAATTACCAAAATACCCTTGAACTTCCGAACGTCATAACTTTTTCCTCGGACGTCAGAATCGAGCGTGCCACGTGTCTATGAACTCGTGACGTCACGAAATACGTCACGGTCATTGGCCAAAGTCCATTTGACCATCCAAACGAAAAGTCAACAATTCGCCCATTTTAGGGGCAAAATCGTCATTTTTCCCGAACGTCTGCTAATCCTCATCTAATCTCCGATTAGTCTCGCTAATCCGTCATTAATCCTTAATTAATCCCGTTAGTTCGGGACGGGTCGTCACAGTGGGTGACACTTGTCACTCATCCTATGGACCAGAGTAGATATTTTGGGTCCCAATAATGAACAACCAAAACTCAACTTCCTCGATAATCGTGTAACCGAAAAATCCGACTAAACCTTCCTTGACCTGTAAAATTATCGTACAATGTCCGAAGTCGACGTGCCACCTGTCTACGTAATCACCATCCCGTGATCTACGCAATGGGCCTCGATCCATGTGCAAATGACCTCCAGGGTCAAAAGTCAACAGTTTCCCCTCTAAGGGCAAAATCATCAATTCACCACAAATCGTCTGATAATCCTAGATTAAATCTCATTAATCTCCGGGTAATCTAGTGATTACGGGTCGGGTCATTACACTTAGTCTCTAATTACTCATCAAGCCCACGCTCAATTTATTTTTCCCTTTGTTAAATTCCAATTCTCTCCTAACGGAGGTTGAAGAGATGGAATGGTGGAGGGTTGAGAGGGCGGTTAGGGTCCGTTGGAGGCCAAGAGAACTGAGCACCATCGTTGGTTCTAGTTTGAGGTGGACCACTAGTGGACTCCGCAAACCCACCTTTACACAATCCCCTGTATCGCTCCCACAGTACTCGACTAGGGTCCTCCAATCTGGGACGTTTAGGTCGTCTTCTCTCTTTTATGCATGATCCGCATCGTACAAAAACAACGAAGAGATTAGACCCGATACGATATTGTTCAAAGGGTGTGATTACAACCATTAGCTCATTATCATGAATTTTCCCAAAGAAAACAAGCCTTCGTCTGAGGAGATGCTTTAAACTTATGTGTAAACTTGTGCTAGAGGCTTGGACATCAGGTAACAAGCCTTTTTCTCTCACACCCCCCCCCCTCTCTCTCTCTCTCTCCCTCTCTCTAAATTTATGAGTTTATGCATTCCTGTGGTAACATGTTGGTTGCTTAGAAAATTGGAATTTGACAAAGGGAAAATTAAATTGAGCGTAGGTTTAATAAGTAATTAGAGACTGAGTCACTGACGGAAGAGCTTGGCATTTATAGGGGCAGTGACAAAAAAATGAAGGGAGGTCGAAGATGAATGTGGCAGAGGGTATCACCTGGGCAGAAAATTCAATTGAAGATGATGAACAAGATAGTAATAATGGTGAAGTGTTTGGAATTCAATGTCCATTGCAGTTCTACTTCTCAGATTTGTTCAAAAGAAGAAGAAGATGATGATGATGAGGATGATGAGGAAGAAACATACAAATTAGATTGGAGGGTTGGAAATGGGTCGAGGAAAAATGGATTTAAGATGCACTGCTCATCATCTTTTTCAATTTTTTATTTTTCAAATATTTAGTTTTAATAATTTTTTATAAATAATTAAACAACCAATCAAAGATTGACACGTTGCCGTCACTAACTTGATTAACGGATTGGAGCAACGGTGCTTACAGAAGTGCAGTTGTGGCAGTACATCAAAGTGATATTTAATGTCCGATTAGGAGAGCAAAATGAGTAATAAGTCCACATTTTATAAGTAAAACTAGTCTTTTTATTACCCGGTCACATTAATGTCAATTTATTTTTATTTTTAGTACACTTTGTTTAATCTTTACAAAAAGGAAGAAATAAAAATTAATGTAAATTAAAAACCATATAATATGTGGAGTAACTCTCTGTAACAACCCATCCTGAATTTTGGGATTATATTAGTAATTAATGACGAATTAGTGAGATGAATCGGTGATGAGTCAAGTAATTTCGGACGGACGATGCAAAATGACTGTTTTGCCCTCGAGGAGGGGCAAAAGTTGACTTTTCATTCTGGACACTTTTTAGACCTTCCGAAGAGACAGTTGGGTAGGTCTCGAGATGCTGAATCCGTAGACAGGCGGCATGCGTAAATCGGAGTCCGGATGGAAAAGTTACGAGTCTAGAACCATAAAGGGCATTTTGGTAATTATGTTAAGGAGGGGCAAAATGGTAATTTAACTAGGCATTGGCTGAGGCATCCATGTTTAATTACTCATTTAGTTCATTCAATGACATCTATCACTTTAATTACATGGACATCTATCTGAGCGGTGGATGAATTAGATCATTAGATAAATTGGAAGATTGGCCGTGTATAATTGTGGAGACAAAAACAGAGGATGGGTGTGATTGATCTAAGGCAACAATCAACCCCCTCAACTGAAACTGTGAGACTCAAATTAGAATTGAGAGTATGAAATCATGAGGAAATAGAAAGGAGAAGGGGAAGGAAAGCTCAGGAAACCCGAAACCCCACCTGAAACCTTGGATCAAAAACTTGGGATTGAACTATGAATTGTGTGATTAATTTATGGAAACAGAGATGAGGATGAGCTTCTGGAGACTTAAACGAGTCGAATGGGATCAGAATTGAGGGAAATGGTGAAGAGCCAAACCCAGACGGACCTTGTCTTCGTGTTACAAAATTTGAGTTGAGTTCGAATGGTTGGAAGGAATTAAGGTTCCAATTGAGACTGGAAGTATGTTTGGATGGATCTTACGAAACTTCTGAGTGAATCAAAGTTAAGAAATTGATTAAAATTTGAATGGATTGCAGGATGAATAGTGCTCTCCTGTTCTTCGAATTGTCGAATTCGAATTCGATTGGATTGAGGTAAGTTCTAATGTAATTGTGGTTACAGAACCATAATTAGATGCATAACCATGCTATTGGATGAATCAATTGAAGAAATCGAGTTGAAATTGACAGGGATTGAATCGAGTCATAACGCGGGTTGCAGAATCCAATTGCACAGACAAACAGGCGAATGAGATGAACAGTGTGAGGCGCGTGGCTCCCACGGGCAGCCGGTTGCGGCAGCGCATGAGGGCGCGTGGGTACTATTATTGAGGTGAGGTCAACACGACTTTTACCATATTCAATGTAACGAACATTTTGGGATTGGTTCCAAGTCGATCGAACATCGTTTTGATTTGATTCGGGATGTCTGAAGATTTAAGGGATAGTTTAAAAATAGTTAAAAAAATCGGGACAAATACGGGGATTTAGTGGAAGTATATTGGAGTGGTTAGTGACCCTATAATGTGATATGAATAGGTTCAGGAAGTCCGGTGATAGTGAATTAGCCAGGAAAGCGTAATTGCACGCGTATCGAGGCGACATCGGGAATGGTCTGTGAGTGGACTTTGCTTTCTAACTTATGATGCATGCATAAATTTTTTTATATTTTTTCTATATGCGATTTCTATGTTTATGATTATGATCTGTATGATTTCCATTTTGCACGTATTTCGCGATATTTTTCGTAATTGCACGTTTTACGCGATATGCTTCTATGTCATGATTTGATAAGGGTTCTGATACGATGATTTTAGGATTTTAATTATGATTTGATTTCAAGGATTTATAAATGGATTTCGGACAGCGCTTTCGGGCATGAGACCCCGTTTCTAATGATTTCGGCTTTCAGTTTTCATGTGATTTCGGGATTTGAATCGAGATTTCCAATGATAACTTCGTATTTGGTTTTGGACCTGAGTTCATATGATTTTCACTTGGTTTTGGGTTTAAAGACCCGTTGCTATTGGTTTTTGGTTTAAAGACTCGGTTGTTATTGCTGGATCTGGTTTTGGATTTAAAGACCCGGCGATTGATGACGGGGGAGGGCCTTTGATTGATATATTTTGAGTTTAAAGACTCGATTATTGTGATATCCAACGAGGCCTGTTGATTGTGTTTTAAGTTTAAAGACTCGTTGATATCCCAAGAAGGCTTGATGCACATGTGTTTTGAGTTTAAAGACTCGATGCTTGAGATCCAGCAGATTGATTGACTTGATTTTCTATTGATTTTCTTGTGGTTTTCAGATGTTTTGGGCAGTGGCCCGGATGTTTTGGATATGTGGATTTTTGGGTTGAGTTCCCGTATTTTGATATTGATTTATGATTTTGGGTTGATGCCCTAGATTTGAGAAACGGGATTTGGTTAAAGAAATGATTTCTGGTTTTTCGTAAACGGTTTTATTCTCTTGAAAATGAAATGGTTTTAAGAAATGGTTTTCGAATGCATGCATTAGTTTTACGTGGAGGGTAGAAATGTCTGTTCTTATAAATGTTTTTCTGAACTTATTATTTATTTTTATCCACTCACAGTCTTTTATGTTTTCGATACCCTCCAGGTTGATTCGGTGCGGGTCGTTGGTAGTAAGACGGAGATATCACACACGCGATCTACAGTGATGTTGCGAACTCTGGGAAACCAGACATTATTTTTGGTACGTTGACCTGGGTATCCCTTGTCTGGCTTGCGTGTTCCACGGGGGTTGAACGAGTGTTTAGCCTTCGTGTCGCACGTGAGTTAGACAGGAGCATGACTTATCCCTTAATCTCGGGGGATTGGGGGTGGGTTGTGTCACTCTCACTTCGGCTTCGTTTGATATATTTTTTTTCTTGAAAAGTTACTTTATTTGAAAGTTAAACAATACAAAAAATTTTGGTAACAATTGAGGACCCATTTTAGTAATATTTTGCGGAACAGTTTTCGTTTTGCAGGTACAAAAATAGCCTCATTTGGTAACTTATTTTTAACGAATATATTTAGATAATTAAAACACAAGATAAAAATATTTCTTGCGTATATAAAATATTAAATTGATGTTTTCTGACTTTTAAGGATTAAACCCATAAAATAACGAAACAAAATACATACAGTACTAAGTAGGCCACTACAATATTATCATAGTCATCATCACTGCAATGTTGATGAAAACATTTCGAAAAATATTCCACTTCCTATAATATCCAAATTAATTTTTTTTTAAATTCCATTGTTTCCCCTCCATTTGTAATTTTTTTCTTCTTTAAGGAATCGATCACTACCCCATGCCCGAAACTACTCTGTTATTGCCATCATCAACACGTCCTTCATGCTTACTTCCACATCTTCCACCTAACCTCCTCCACCACCACCACTACCAACATCAATGCCACCACTGCCATCGCCACCACCGACACTGGCCACCACCACTACCTATTTCAAACTTACATTTACCTCTTCCACCTGAACCATCCACCTCATTCACGACCACTATAATCATCGTCATCATTGTCACCACCACTACATTTTCTACATCCACCTCATTGCTACAAGTAGCTCCAACTCCACCTTCATTATCTCATTAATCCCTATCTCTACCACCATCACCATCTCTCCTACATCTACCTTCACCCATACCACCACAACCTCCACATACACCTTTTTCACAACCTCTACATCTACCTCTACATCCACATCCAACTCATCCATCTCATCCATCTCTACCTTCATCACATCATCTACCTCTAACTTCATTGCCACAACTACCAGATCTCCTCATCCATCCCTACCCCACCACCACCTATATCACTACCTTTTACACTTTCATAATTATGTCCATTTTAGTCATTATGCCATGTTTTATGCTTAAATTTGCCAAATTATTTTGACATTACTTTTCATACTCACAAAACTTGAAAATAAATTTTATCAAATATTTAATTGTTGTAGTGTATAATTACTTATTATAAAAAATAAAAAATAAACAACAACTTTCAAAAACCCAAAGCAGTATCAAACTGTTCACCTCCTCTAAAATGTTTTTTTTTTTTAATTTTTCAACTAAAGGCTTATTTATTCATGCCTTCACCAACCGCCTTCTCTCCCTGCGCTTTTCATGGAGTCTGACTTTTTCCCTTTACATATTTTTCATGTTACATTTTTCCCTATTTCCTCAATTTCTTTATAAAAATCATTAACTTGCTGATGTTGCATGGGTATGCTTGTAATTAGTCATTTTTTAATCTTAACAAAAAATAATGTAAATCAAGAGAATCTTAGCACCCTGCCACAACCATTCCAACAACAACAATAAAAAACCTTAAAATTCACAGGTTTAATTGAAAAAAAATTTCACATCCAATTTTTCCCAAAAGAATTTCTAAAAATTGTAGAAGAAAGCATAGTAAGACATTCTTCATCTAAAAATTTAGATTGAATTTGGCCTTGCTCCCTCCTTACTTGGCGGAGAGAAAGATTGCGATCTAGGAGGAGAAAAACAAAAAATTTGTTTCTTCAGATATTGGGGAGAATGGATCCTAATTTTCCCGTTAATTTTTTTAAAAAAATTACTGGCATTTTTTTAATTTACAAATCAATCATTACTAAATTTACGAACATACCCATGTCATATATGTTACAACCTCTATCGGGAAAGTAAAATTGAAAATTGAAATAATTAAATAATTGATAGTCTCATATTGGACTATTTGTACGATAATACGGGCACAAAAGGATTAGTGGACGGTGATTAGAAGTTAATTTGCAAAATGCCAATTGTTTCTCTTGAGAATTTAAAGGGCTCTAAAGTCATTTTTAGATCGAGGATACTTTTGAAAAAAATTCTTATACCTTTACGTAGGTCTTGAACTCACCAGTATGTAGATAGGCGACACTAAAAAAATTGGAATTCGTACGTGGAAGTTGGGAGTTTGAAAGTCGAGACTATTAATAATTTTGAAAAAGTCGAAAATCACAAAAGAGATTTTCTCTCTTCTTGCATGATTGGTCAGACCCTTTTTCACTCCTTCCTTTTCTCTCTTTGTGATTCTCTTGGTCGAGAATTGCTAAACACCACAACCACCACCACTTCGATTTTTGACAATCCGACCTCCACCTCCACCATCATCTTCTTTCACTCTTCCTCACGAACCAAATCGTACAAACCATGCCCTATCGACCACTATACGCTACGAATCAAGTGACAAAATGAAAGAGGGTTCTAGAGGCTTTCGAGGCTTGTTCCGACCACAAGTTACATTTCTTACTTTTGACCTTGGATTTGGATTCCTAGGTGGCACTCTTTAAGGTTTTGGGACTTTCTAAATCTGTTTTTTAGGTTTCAGATTTGTTCGAGGTCATTTTTGGGCCCGTTTAAGTGTTCTAAGTTAGCTAGGATATGTGGGTACCCACAGGGGGGGTGTTAGGGGTTTAGGAATCCGAGTTTAAGGGTTTAAATGATAGTTTATGGATTTTAATAACTACTTTTAGAAGGTGTCACAGCAATGATGACTATGGAGGACCGCACAAATCGAGATTTAACTTGCCGCGATTTTTAGAATGAGCATCTTGGAGTGCGTGCAAGGACTATATTGTTGTATACTTGTGAGTGTGATGTGGTTTGGGTAGTTTTATGGACTGTATTGTTATATGCTTTGTTATGATGCTAGGAATCATAGACTATGCAATAGGTTAGATCTAGGGCCCGACATTTCTTTTATTTTGTAGTTGAAGATGTTAGTCTATGCGTAGTCAGTGTATTCGAGGCTCACGATATGGTATCAAGTCTCGAGCCAATGGGAGATATCAATGAGAAACAACGAATACACTGATTATTGTATTACAGAGAGAATGGTTGTATGAGTGAGATGTTACAATCAAGGGACATGTCGGCTTTGCACAGTGATGTATGATTTAGGTGCTATTATCGAGGGATTTCCGCCTTAGCAGGTGATTTATGATTGAGGTAATACTAACGGGACCTATCTGAATTCTACCCATGACACCTCAACTTCTTTCCAAGAATACCCTCACACTACCTACCAAAACTTCAAGAGAATTCTATTGAAAATCTAGCAAAATATTTTTCAGAACAAGAGTCAAACTAACTTACATCTGTCAAACGAAGGATTAAGTAACTAACCCAAACCATTCCAATAAAATCCCTACTACATAGTGGTAGCGCAACAAAAAATTGATGCTTATTCCTAGTCTCGTCGTCTCGTCTTGCTATGGCCTAGAGGGCACAAAATTAAAACAACGCGAGTGAATATTAAGGCAGAAAATAACCCTAATTACAAGTACCAATAATATTAACTCCATCTCTTATAAACCACAAGAATGGCCACATATACCAGGAAAAAAATTATTTACCTCGGTGGAACCCACGTTATGTTCAATTGTACTAGCCAGTTTGTTAATTGAGTCGAAGACATTATCCCCCGCCGTAACTCAATATCCCAGCTGTAGCCGTAATCGTGAGTCATCGCTCAGTATCTCGAACATAGTCGTAATTTTGAGCCCTCAAAATACATACACTTGGAATTATTAAACGACAAACCTAAAGTTTAAATTCGGTCCCCCAACCCCCTGAAATACACACACTCCCTTAAAAGCTCTCAAGTTTACTTAAACTGCTGAAAACAACCCTTATGCAAACTCAAATGGACCTGAAACCCTTACAAATAGATCTGAAACATCGTAAACACCTAAACGTGCACTGATGTGGGTCGAAAACTGACCCACGTGTGGCCATGCACTAGCGGAAGGTCGATGGTCTTCCCATTGGAGGCCATGTACAATTTTAAGGTCCAAATTGAGAATCCTTACTTGTGGTGGCCATATAGTGGCCAAAAATCTCTCCTGCTCAGTTTTAGGCCTATGTTGGTCGTCAACCCTAGGTGTTTGTATGGTTGGAATCATTAGGAAGTGAGGAGAATGATGATGGTGAGATCGATGGCTGTCTTAGCCGAAATCAAAGCCAAATGTGGTGGTGGCTTTTGGTTTTCGCCAGAAGATTAAGGAGAGAAAAGTAATTTCAACTAATGGTTTCTAGAGAGAGAGTGCACACTTAAACAATATAAATACCCATGTCACATGAGACCTGTAACATTTCCATACAGACTCCGATTTTCACATTTCGCTTCTATACAATAGGATAAGAAAATTTTCCAATATTATACTTGTTCATAATTTTATACTTGTTCATAATTTCAACAAATGGTTGTTAGAGAGAGAGCACACTTAAAACAATATTATACTTGTTCATAATTTTTATCTTTTTTTAATTTTTATTTTTTATGTAAATAATAAAATAAAAATTTCTTTTTAAAATAAATTTTAAAAAAACAAAACAAAAAATTCGAGTTTTTATAGTTTTCTTGAGCCTTTTTGTTTTAACGTAGTGTTTTTACGAGTCTTAGAATGCCCTTTAACCTGTCAATGATATAAATGAAGGAAAATGAATACCACATGGCTAAAAGATGATTACTACAACTTTAATTCGTTTGTTAATACTTTGTGATTAAATGTTTATGACTTGTAGTGGATGATTCATGAAAAACTGGTACAGAAACAAGCATGTTAAGATAAGTATGAATCATATGAACCCTATGTGAGCTTTAGCACCGTATATATCTTTCATGAGTGATTCATATTAGTTCTTCATTTAAATTGATATGCATATGCCTCATAACTACTTGCCATAACTTTTAATGAATTCTAGAGTGCTAGAACTTACTTCTATGTGGTTTTTGAAGCTTTTAATTTAATAAACTCTCTGATTTTGGATATGATTAAGGCATTAGGATTAACACCACATATTCAAACATCCATGTTTCTTATTTGTGAGCACAAGTTGCGACCCCCTTAGCTTTAACCCTTTTGAGCCCACATATAGCCTTTCTTTCATCACCATGAATATCTAAACACTTTAGCCTAGTATAGACATCTTTTAACCTTGTTCCAAAGATTCAGTTGAAGACCTAAAGATGGTGTGAAGAGAAATTGAAGATTCCTTGAAGGCTTATATGTGTATTCTACTCAAACTTTGTTGCAATGTTGACACATGTTATTACCTTGAACAAAAATTTAAAAAAATCGAGAGAAAAAATTGAAAAATGATGAAAACACAATGTTTTTTAGTCTCTCATAAGGTATTAAGGTTTGACCATGTTAAAGTTTGAGTTAAGCCCCTTATACTTGAAAATCCGAAATGAGAATGAATGCCCAACATGATGAAATTTGGCCTATATTTGAAGGGATGGATTATTGACGTCATTACACTAAGGATGAGAAGCTATGCTACATTTTGGGAGTCTTTTATTGAGTCTTGGAAAAAATTTGAGCACCACTCATTCTATATATTCTCTGCCTCTAAATTTAACCCCATTACAACTTTCAATAAAGACCTTATGATCCTTAGGATGGGTAAAATTTGAGTAGTTGAATCAATCACTTGAGTAAACATATGGTTTTGGTTCATTTGTGCAAGTATGTTTGATTCTTTCCTTAAGGCTTTTTATTGAGATTTCACGAAGTGCTTTATTTCTAAATATGTGAGCTATCTGAGTGCCTTACTACTTTATCTCTCACATATATTCTGAGTGCAAACACAAAGCCTTACAAATTGAGTGAATTTATGAGTGCATACCCTTGCGAGTTGATTCATACTTATTTTATTCGTGTTGAGATCCATTTAACCAAAATTTACTCATTGTCTTACTTGTTGAAACACTTGACAACTATTAAATTTCATATGCTTAAATGCGTTCGAGTGAAAATCTTTAATGCCATATGTATATTGATAAAATTTTGAGACAAATAGTTAAGGGCTTAGTTGTTTAAAATTCATAGTTTAATTTTAGTATTTGCTAAGGACTAGCAAAGTCTAAGTATGGAGGTATTTGATAAGTCTTTATTTGAGCATTATTTTATATCACTTTATACCCTTTATGCTTATCTTTTAATTTAAAAATGCCAAAAAAAAGAAAGAATAATATATTTTGTGAGAAATGTATAGAATTAAATAGATCTCGGAATTATAAGAATTTTGGCGAAAGATCAGACTCAATCAGAGTTGTATTGAAGGAGTTATGATTGAATTAAGGGAGGCCTCCAAAAAGTGTAAATGAATTCAGCAGCTTCCTGCCGAATCCATCCAAGAAGCCCAGATGATATTTTTGGCGTGCGCTTGCCGACCTAGCCCAGACGATTTTGACGCGTGTGTACTGATTCCTGTAAGCTCTCATTCTCTCATTTGACTGGAGCTGACCGCCGAATCCTCCAGGTTTTTTCAGCGTGCGCCTGTCGAAAGACGAAACTCTTAATCCATGTTGTGTTAACGTGTAACCCATATTCCTGCAGTAGCCCAATTCGCGTTGCAGCCCATTCCTTTATGCCAGCACACCCACCAAACGTGCAGCCCATACTGTCAGGACCCGTCCCAAATCGCCCAGGATTAACGCGGGATGCGCCTGATCCCGTCTGACCTGAAGTGTCAGACAAGGGATAGTTCCGACTTTAGCCCCACCGGGCTTCCAAAGTATGCTAGGATCCCGAGGAGGAGTGTGATGTCTCGGTCTCCGTTACAGCCCCCATCCGCGATCAACCTGAATGACATTAAAAGCCACAAAAAGCTGTGAGTGGACAAAACAACAGTTTATAAAATTCATTTATAAAAAGAAGACATTATTTATGCCCTTCACTAAAAAGCATGCATGCATTCGAAAACCAGTTATCAAAATGAAACCATTAGGGCCTTAGCCCAAAGCCATAAACCAAAGCACATGGGAACTCATCCCAAAACCAAATACATGTGGGACTCAGCTCAAATCACATCACGTGGGTCTAAGTCCAAAACCAATCCTCAGCATCCCTAATGCCTGACATCTGAGATGGCACAAATCAATCCTGTCACGGCTCCAAGCTACGTGTGCTACCCGGGGTCTCAAATCCCAAGTCTCTCCAGGGTCCACCCAGGCCAACGACCCTCAGGTCAATGACCCTCCCTAGGGGGGGGGGGGGGTTTAACCTCAGGCAACCCTACTCATGAGTCACTATACAGACCGGTCGCTCCATACAATGACCCCTCGTAGGCAATGCCCCGTGACTACTCCAGGATACTACGAGATGTCTGGAGGAGACAACCCACTACTCCAGGATACTACGAGAAGTCTGGAGGGCATCCGTTCATGAGGATGGTATAAGGAAAACCATTTTACAAATCATTCGAAATCATTCGAAATCATTCAAAAGGGCCACGCCCGGGTTTTCCATAAACCATCGTAAATTCAATTCCATTTGGTTCCCTAACCCGAAATCAAGTTTATAAACTATAACTGGGCCTCATGCCCGATATCATAACCAACTGGGCCTCAAACCCGAATTCGTAAACCAACGGGGCCCCCGGCCCGATTTCTCATTAAATCAAATGGACTCCAAGTCCGATAGTTTCCAATCAAATGGGTCTCATGCCCGATTACACGTTTTCAAATCCAAAACCCGTTCGTCAGACCATCATTGAAAACACAGCACATATAAGCACGACATAAAACTGCAAATCTCGAAACGCGTGCAAACACGTAAATACTAACTACCCCAACCAAATGCACTCATGGAATTCCAAACATGTATTGAAAACATATAAAATATTTATGCATGCATCACAATTTAGAAAGAAAGGTCCACTCACAGACCGTCCTTACTGCGCCTCGATACTCGCTCCAATATGCCTTCTTGGGCCAATCGCCGTCTCTGGGCTTTTCGAACTTGTCCAAATCGTAATAGAGGGTTACTAACTACTTAATTAACCCCACACTAAAGCCCCATAATTTTCCATAATTTTTAACTATTTTTAAACTCGATCTTAAACCTTCGAACATCCCGAACTATATCGAAACGATGTCCGATCGATTCGAAACCAGTCCCAAAATGTTTGTTACATCCAATAGATGAAATTACATGGTGGAAACATTCCCAAAAAATGGGCCATGCATCCTCACGCGCCGCCCAAAGGGGTTGCGCGTGGGAGCCACGCGCCGAGCACTGTGCATCTCCTTCCCTACGACCGAACCGGTTCTGCAATTCCAGTTTGCCTGGACCGGCGTGACCAGTCCAGCCCCCTAACTCAACCAATTTTCGTCCTTTTTATTCCAATCCAATCTTAATCTCTATGTTTCTTCATTTCCTATCATTTCATGTTTTAAAAACCTAAAAACCATGTCGATAACTCACCTGTTCGATTCGGTGAATTGTGGCCCCACCTTCCTCCGTCCATAACTCTCGACTCCAGCCACCCTTAGCCCTACAAACCGGTCTAGTGGGGTCGTCTCAATCCCTAGAAGCTGCTAGTTTCATTCAAATCGATCAATAAACGCCCAAAACTAATTTTCGAATTTCAAACTGTAAATGGGTTCTTGGGTTACTTGGGCTCGGCTGGCCATCCTGTCCCTTGCCTCACAGTCCCACCCTCAGCCTATCTCACACTCAAGGAATAGATGAAGATAAGTGGGGGTGATATGGGGTAGTGTTTGTGCGAGATCGCATTTGGTTTGGACGAACAAAGAAATGGGGTGAAATGCATGAATAAAATTGGGTGGGCAATGGATGAATGACAAGTTAGGCCTGCCCTCAAATATGTGGGCCGACTTAATGCCGAATGTCATTCGTCTCGTAAAACGTATAATAGTTCCATGGAACTTCCGTGAACCGTAACTTCCCCGTCGAACGTCCGATTTCGACATGCCACCTGTCTACGGACTTATGATGTTTCGATCTACGTCACGATCATCGGCCCTCGGGCATCAGACCTCCCGGGTCAAAAGTTAACTTTTTACTCTCGTTCAGGGGCAAAATTGTAATTTCACTCTGAAGGTTCGTTAACCCTCAGCTAATCCCTGATTAGGCTCGCTAATTTGTCATTAGTCTTAATTAATCCCTAAAATTAGGAACGGGTCGTTACAAACTCCCCTCTTTAAAGAATTTTGTCCTCGAAATTCCAATCGACCCAATTCCATAACCAAACTATGGAAATCCCATCATATCCCAACTCGGCACTCTCGGGTAATCATACACGTCCGGCATTACCACCGTACACGATAGTACACACTGTCACCGGAGCTTCCAAAGCTCCAAATCACTCTCGAGAACCATACGTCAGCTCGTAAGTCTCACTCGAGACGTCGACACTCGTTGATCTCTCCTGTCACTCAATCTTGACAGGTCAGCAATACCAAGCTGACATTCAGTCGGCTTTTCAGTCTACCACTCTGACACGTTCCAACCTACAACCATCAGGCTGAAATACGTACACCCACTAAGGGTTTTCACATCCGAGCTGACCTCCTATTGAGCGTACGATCAGAAAACATCCTATAGATCCTGTCATTACAATGGTACGAATCCCATCTTGCAGGCCATACTCAAACCTGCGACATTTATCGGCCTCGGTACTCATCTCAGTCAACGCTCTCGTTTTCTTATACTTATACTGACTCTCCTTAGAATCCCATCAATCCATACCAATCCGAACTCGTCGAATACCGATTAATCCATTACCACGATATGCCCGATTGACTTCGTACGGAAGCCAATCCCATCAACCACTATCATGACCACCCAAAAACTCCTGGCTCCACTGCGCTCTCTTTACGCTACTCTGATCTCGACTCACTCTTGAGTCCTCACATTGTACTTCGTGTCACTTAGCAACTGATGCTGAAACCTTGACTTACTCGAAACCCAAACCATCACACCACATATCCTGTCGAAACATAATCGACATTGTACCTATCCCGGGTGTATCTGGATCCCAATCAAATACTTGTCTCAACAGAGATAACACGTCTGCATTGTAGGTTTCCTTTAGTCATCCATGAATCGAGCCCCCGCTCGCATCAATCACTGAACCCTACCAATCCACTCAATCACTAAACCCTACCAATCCACTTTGCTCGAGCACATATCAGTTGACGTCCAGTCATCCTATCATCGTGTCGGAACACATCCGATCATGATACTCATCGAACTGTCCACATTGGATCCAAACTGATCCCCGTACACACTGTACAATCATCATCAAACCTCGTCCGATCACCATCTCACGTCCATCTCAAGGTACTACATGGTCTGCTCAAGGACTGCACTCAAGCAACGTCTAATCGCGTACCAATCCTTCACCGACGAACCTCAATCCATCACAATCGCTATCCTCATATCCAAGACAGATCATACCACACTTCACATATCCAACCTCTGTCTTGTCATCTCACCAACTGTTCCAAAGATTCTTCAACTGTCCCACAAAACGATTATCCTCTGATCCTAGCTTAGCAAAATCAGCAGAAAGATTCTCCCTAATGATGACCGGACCTCGGTGTACTCGACTCACAGCCCCCACAATCCTCAATCATCGCGATCATCCTGATCGTTGCCACATGACTCGACTCACATTGGGTCCACTACCTCGGACACTCACTCGTTACATCCAGTGACGCTAAGCACTATCTATTCATCAAGTCAATCAAATTTGACTCACAGCCAATCAAAGTTGACTCACAGCCTAGGTGTTCGGTTCTTACACCCTCTTTGAACCTCGTCGTCCCACTTAGGGAAGAATCAAGGAGAATCCAAGATGATGACATCAAAGTTCATCCTATGTCATCCTCCAGCACTAAGCATTATCTGCTAAAGAGCAGAAATGAGAAGTCACACTCAGCGACATCCAAAATGTCTGTCACCAATGAGGAATCAAGTACTCTCCTCATCGTCTCAATCACAACTTCTCTTGATTCCGAAGTTCCAACCACGTTGGAAGCATACTTCTTTTCCAATTACTGAGCTCACTCATTACACGAACATTCTCGCGTCCTATAAGCAAACGATTTCCAAGTCCTCAACTCAGGGAGTATGGTCAACCGTAGTCAACCAAAACCAATCCGCAATGGACTCTCAAGTCCTCAGCTCAATCAGACACCATCCTCGCATCCGTGAATACCGTTTATGCACATCCAAAAGGATGTCAATTCATCTTAACCTGATGTACCGCTCAACTGAAGAGTCACAACAGGCTCCTGCTGTGATCTGCAGTCAAATCTCTGCATATCACCATATCTGACCAACCGATCATTAATCC
This sequence comes from Prinsepia uniflora, assembly GCA_032719365.1. Classification (NCBI taxonomy): domain Eukaryota; kingdom Viridiplantae; phylum Streptophyta; class Magnoliopsida; order Rosales; family Rosaceae; genus Prinsepia; species Prinsepia uniflora. The sequence goes on along the minus strand of CM064870.1, from coordinate 46,219,443 downwards.
CCACTTAGGTATTTCAACCTTTAACGTTACCACTCCTGGGCACACATTCATACCTCAAGTCTCGTATCATCGGGGAGCTGTTCACCAAACCAAGTACTCCCCGTGTCTCACACTGAGCCACTCGGGATCCTCTCTGTCCTGCTCAGTGCCCCGAACTCCTATGCTCGCCACTTTGGGTACATCTACCATTCTATTGGCATACTGGTTCGCACGTCCCAACTCTATGGGATCAACTCCAACACTCGTACTTGTGCGATCCGTCCAAGGATATCTAGGGCACCTGTCACTCACCCAGGTACATCGCACTCATCACTGTCACCTCCATAGAGGTAGCGTAGCACACTAGCCAAAGCCCCAAGTTCATATCTTTCTGTAATCGCACTTGATTGTAACCAAGTCAAATCCAAAATCTATGCTCGTACCGTGCGTAACTCACGCACCTCCGTATCATCATTACGATTGACGAATCCCATCGTCACAATCGTCACGGAAACCTAAGCCTATCCAACTCGATAAGACTCGACTAAGTCCATCGATAGCAGCTTCTGCCATAACCTCGTGCAGACCAATCTCAGAACCACTCCGCTATCGAGACTCCAGATCCATGCGGTCAACTCACCGCCAGCACCAACTGCTCAACACACAACATCCACCGATCGGTCCACCTCGGAATTCGGTCGACAAGTACCACACTCCTGGTAACTTGTCTAATCAATCTTTTACTAGGGTTATCACAAACTCGGCTACCCGCTGCAGCCCAACCATCCTGACCGATCCATTGTTCTCGACTCTGAAAAGTCGTCCTACTCCAATACTGGTGTCCTACCGACCAGTAACCACGATCCAAGTACATCGTCCTCTCGTAACTCTACGACTTCCATTCGCTGGGCCCACAAGAACTAGCCCTCATCAGTGTCTACCACCGCTCAACCATGGCATACCACAATCACCGCATGCCATACCAAGCCACACAACATCTACACCGTGGCATCCTCTGCCACTCGACATCCCTCTGAGACTCGACACACCGAAACCTGGAAACACATGCCTAATAGGGTCAAATGTTCCTATTCCAAACAGTCTCACTAGGGTCAACCCTGACCTCAGTTGTTTTCTGCAGTACACTCTCAAATCCGACATGACACGATCGACAATGGTCTCGTCTCTAGGGTTGTCACACGGTGTCTACTGGTCATCTGGATCCTATCCACTAGTAACACTACGGCTCCAAGCCGTTAGATTCACATGAACATCGATCCAACTCAGGATCCAACCTCACTATCACACGACATCCATGCCAACCGAACCCTAAACTATTTCAGCTCGTGCCAAACATAATCTAACTAGGGTTCGATTCCGTTGAATCCTCATACTATTACCTTAACTATCAGGTTGATGACAGGTTGTTACTACTATAGAGACATCACATCCTCGACCTGCGCATCACTCTAAGAGCAAAACCCGCTCTAATACCACTTGTCAGGACCCGTCCCAAATCCCCCTGGGATTAACGCAGGACGCGCCTGATCCGGTCTGAGACGAAGTATCAGATAAGGGATAGTTCTGACTTTAGCCCCACTGGGCTTCCAGAGTACCCCAGGATCTGGAGGAGGAATGTGATGTCTCGGTCTCCGCTACAGCCCGCATCTGCGATCAACCTGAAGGGCATTAAAAACCGCGAAAAGCTGTGAGTGGACTAAACAACAGTTTATAAAAATCATTTATAAAAAGAAGACATTATTTATTGAGAACTTGTTAGGAGTCATCCCAAATCCCCCGGGATTAATGCGGGACGCGCCTGATCCTATATGACACGAAGTGTTAGACAAGGGATATTTCCGACTTTAGCCCCACCGGGCTTCTAGAGTACGCTAGGATCTGGAGGAGTAGTGTGATGTCTCGGTCTCCGCTACAGCCCGTATCCGCGATCAACCTGAAGGGCATTAAAAACCACGAAAAGCTGTGAATGGACAAAACAACAGTTTATAAAATTCATTAACAAAAAGAAGACATTATTTATGTCCTTCACTAAAAAGCATGCATGCATTCGAAAACCAGTTATCAAAATGAAACCATTAGGGCCTTAGCCCAAAACCATAAACCAAAGTACATGGGAACTCATCCCAAAACCAAATACATGTGGGACTCAACTCAAATCACATCATGTGGGTCTCAGCCCAAAACCAATCCTCAGCATCCCTGATGCCTGACATCCGAGATGTCACAAATCAATCCTGTCACGGTTCCAAGCTACGCGTGCTACTCGGGGTCTCAAATCCCAAGTCTCCCTAGGGTCCACCCAGGCCAATGACCCGCATGTCAATAACCCTCCCTGGGGGGGGAGGTTTTAACCTCTGGCAACCCTGCTCCTGAGTCACTATACAGACCCGTCGCTTCGTGCAATGACCCCTCGCAGGGAATGCCCCGTGACTACTTCAGGATACTACGAGACGTCTGGAGGAGACAACCAGCCACTCCAGGATACTACGAGACGTCTGCAGGGCATCCGTTCATGAGGATGGTATATGGAAAACCATTTTACAAATCATTCAAAACCATTCAAAAAGGCCACGCCCAGGTTTTCTATAAACCATCGTATATCCAAATCCATTTGGGTCCCTGATCCGAAATCAAGTTTATAAACAAACCATAACTGAGCTTCATGCCCCATATCATAACCCCTCACTAAAGCCTCGTAATTTTTTGAATTTTTTAACTATTTTTAAACTTGATCCCAAACCTTCGGACATCCCAAACTTTATCGAAACGATGTCCGATCTACTCGAAACTAGTCCCAAAATGTTCGTTACATCGAACTGATGAAATTACATGTTGGAACCATTCCCCAAAAGTGGGCCACGCACCCTCACACGCCGCCGAAAGGGGTTACACGTGGGAGCCACGCGCCAAGCACTGTGCATCTTCTTCCCTGCGACTGAACCGGTCCGAATCGGTTCTGCAATTCTGGTCTGCCTGAACTGGCGTGACCGGTCCAGCCCCCTAACTCAACCAATTTTTTTCCTTTTTCTTCCAATCCAATCCTAATCTCTATGTTTCTTCATTTCCTATCATTTCATCTTTTAAATACCTAAACACCACGTCGATAACTCACCTGTTTGATTCGGTGAACAGTGGCCCCGCCTTCCTACATCTATAACTATCGACTTCGGCCACCCTCAGCCCTACAAACTAGTCCAGTGAGGTCGTCTCAATCCCTAGAAGCTGCTAGGTTCATTCAAATCGATCAATAAACGCCCAAAACTAATTTTCGAATTTCAAACTATAAACGGGTTCTCAGGTTACCTGGGCTCAACCAGCCGTCCTGTCCCTTGCCTCACAGTTCGACCCTCAGTCTGTCTCACACTCAAGGAATAGATGAAGATAGGTGGGGGTGATATGGGATGGTGTTTGTGCGAGATCGAGTTTGGTTTGGACGAACAAAGAAATGGGGTGAAATGCATGAATGAAATTGGGTGGGCAATAGATGAATGACAAGTGTCATTCATCCATTGGGCCTACCCTCAAATATCTAGGCCCACTTAGTGCCAAATGGCATTCGTCTCATAAAACGTGCAATATTTCCACGGAACTTCCGTGAATCGTAACTTCCCCGTCGAACGTCCAATTTCGACGTGCCACTTGTCTACGGACTCTTGACGTCCCGATCTACGTCACGGTCATCGGCCCTCATGTATCAGAACTCTCGGGTCAAAATTCAACTTTTTACCCTTGTTCAAGGGCAAAATCGTAATTTCACCCTGAACATCCGTTACCTTCGGCTAATCCTTCATTAGTTTTAATTAATCCCTAAAATCAGGGATAGGTCGTTACACATACCCTACACCAACTCGCCTGTCCCGTTGCTCAATCACACGCCTACCTGCTCCAGCCCATCTGCTAGCCCATGCCCTCAAGCATGTTGCCCAACATGCTTTACACAGTTTTACCAGCCCAACAACTCAAATTTTCAGTAAAAATAAATACCAAATATTTCAATAATTCATCTTTTATAGTTTTAGTATTTTAGTTTGTATTTTATTTTCTAACTCTCATTGATGAACCACCTCCATAAATATGGAGGTGATTCTCAATGTTGAGGGACTTCTTTTGGCACATTTTTAAGCCTTCATAAAGGAAAACCTTAGCTATGTAATTCCGAGGCAATTTGAGGGTTTTAAGTGCAAAATCCCTCGTGTTTCTTCCTCCATCTTTACAAGGTTCCTGCCGCTATTTGATGATCCTTGTTAATAATAATCCATTGTTTCCATCCAGCTCGGTACCTCAAGTTGTTCTTAGATTCTGAAAGTGTAACCTTTGTTCTTTCTCTACTTATACACTTGTATTGTTGTTGGTTTTATTTATAATTTAATATATGTGTTGGTATTTTCTTTATAAAATTTGTAAATGTGAATATTGTCTCCATGTGTTTTACTTTCTGAATTTCAGTTACTTCATACGTTTTCGTGCTTAAACTTCAATTCAACGCTAAATGTTTATTCTCTATTCAGTGCACTTAGAATATGATTGAAGAGATTTAATGTTTGACACACATTCAATCAAAATTGTAAGGTGAATCATATTTTAAGTGTTTATCCGTTATTCGGTGCATTTATAGTATTGAAAAATGTATAGAGGTAATTGAGACAATAAAGGTAGGATTTCATGATTGATTCAATGTGTGCAAATGCTAGAGTGTTGGCGAGATATGTGTTTGAAGAAAGTCCATTGTACAAAGGTTAAAGTAAGAGTAGTTTAAATAATGTGATTGATAATTCAAATTTATTTACGTAAAAATGTCGATTTTGACTATGAAACTAATCTATGGTTTGTAAGTTCTAGTTGGCATGAGCATTCGCATTTCAATTATTAGTTTTTTAAAATGTAGCTTCGGCTACAACTCTTTTCAAAACCCCCCATTTTATTTTTTTATTCTTTGATTATCTTTTATCCTTTTTCACTAACTATTATTTAATGTCCCTAATTTCCCCGGTCCAGAATGATCCCTATTTACCAATACTACATCTACATAAAAAGGGTTTAAAGTTGAGTAATGTTTGAACTATGTGCTTATTTAAGTGCATAGTTTAAGTGTATTAGGAAGAATTCAAGTGGGAAGAAAAAACATCGAGTTGCCTTTGAAAAACTCAAGGAATATATGTCTTAACCTTTTGTTCTAATGCCACCCAAGGTGGGGTGACTTTTGAAGCTATACATATCTACATCACAAACCACCATCGGGAAGAGAAGGAGCAAGCGATCTCCTACTTGAGTAGGACTTTGACAGAGGTCGAGGAAAGGTATACAATAGTGGAAAAACTATGCCTAGCACTATAATTCACAACCTTCACATTAAGGTATTACATGTTAACCTTTACCTTTACCGCTTGGATCATCGCCAACAAAGGCTTACTAAAATAGATGTTATCACGACCTATCTTGAGGGGAAAGATAAGCAAATGGACCTTGGCCTTATCCGAATTCAAGTTCCCGTATGTACCACAGAAGCAAGTGAAGGGTCAAGCTTTCGCTGATTTCTTACCTGAATACATGGGGGTCAAAATCGGAAAAGAAACAATCTCGCGCATCAGCATGTTGACATCTTGCCTTGGAAGTTATACTTAGGTGGATCTAAGACAAAAGATTCGGCAGAAACTGGGATATGCTTGATCGATCCAGATGGAGTCTCCCATCAGTTTTCATTTAAACTAGATTGGAAGAGCATAACCAACAACCAGGCAGAATATGTAGCATTGATAATCAGCATGAAAATACTAAAATAGGAGAGCGACGGGTCGAAATCTATGGGGACTTAGAGTTAGTAATCAATCATATAATAGGAGCCTACACATGTCGGAATCTCTGCCTAGCTAACTACTATACTTATGTGACATCGCTAGCCTCCAAGTTCATCGATCCACCTATCAAACACGTACCTCGAGAAGAATGGTTAATGAGATGGCCTAGGTTGGATCCAGAGTTTTATTTCAGGAAGGAAAATTTGAGAAACAAATCAAGGTAGAAAAGAGATACTTACCTTCCATACTAGAAAAAGATGCTAAGCTAGAGGTTATGGACATTGAAGTCGAACCTAATGACTTGAGGACTCCATTTATCAAGTACCTATAATACCCGTCAATGAAGACAAAAGCTTTATAAAGAAGGCATGTCACTACACCATGTGAGGACCTAATATTGTAAGAAAGAATTATGATGGCACACTATCTTGGTGTATCTGGCCCAAAATAGCAATAGTAGTAGTGTGAGAAGTACACGAAAGAGTGTATGTGACACATCAGTCGGGTCTAAAGATGAAATGACTCATATGACGACAAGGCTATTTTTGCCAAGAAATCCAATCGGATTGTTACACATATGCTAGGGGATATGGCCACAACATCAGTACGGTTAGGACAATGAAGTGTATACCCAGACCATGTGCTACAAATTAGAAAAGTTGGACTAAAAGAGAATAGACCCTTTGAACAAGATCATGGCCAACAAAGCAGTAGTGACAAGAGCCTACAACTAGAGGGTGAGAGGAAAATCTTTCCAGGAAGGTGATCTCATGTGGAAAAAGGTATTGCCATTGGGAACATCTATTCTTAGAAGAGGAAAATGGAGCCCAAGTTGGCAATGACCATTCATCGTTCACAAGGTGAAAGGGAAAAGATCCTACTATTTGAGAGACAATAAGAGCGTAGTGCACAAAAATCCTACCAATGCCATTCATATAAAAAAGTATTACCCCACGCTTTGGGATTTGAAGAGTGGGGTGATTGGCTGAAACATCACAAACAAATACATCTACTTTCAAAAGATAGTGCATTGCAAAGAAAAAGTTACAAACATCAAGCAAAAGATCACCCTAGGAGACTATTTTACAAAGGCCAACACTCTCATTCTTTTAGAACTCTTCTTATATATGCAACCACTTCTCTTCCGTGAGAAATTCGCCCAAGTAAGGCAACAAGTGGAAGAAGTGGCTCAGATATTAAGTCAGTTGCTTCCACTAGCAGCCTTTATCCTTGTCCCTATGTACTTGTTGGCTAAAATAGGGTAGTCAAATTCATTATGAATGAAGCAAGAGACTCAAGGAAGGGCACGACTTGATAACCTTGAATGGCCATCAAAAGAAATAGAAGCATGGGATCTTGATTAACCATCTAGTGGGAAGAGGACGGGCACACAGTCACGTTGAAGTGAGATCTCTTTGCCATCTCTGCTACCATCTTCTTCTCGAACCATCCATCAGGACATGAGCGGGCCTTCACATGGGCTATGTACGCGTCATCATAGCTGTTCTTGAAGGCGATCTATGATAGTCACGATGTGGAGATCACGAACCTTGATCATTTCCAGGAGTTCAGACGGTCTTAAGAACAATATGCTCTTCTTGAGCTTGCTAAAGTTCCAGACACCTATTCTGGTAATAACCTTTGAGGGACTAGACCTATTGTTGGAAGGATAACAGGGAAAAAAATTGAACATAATTTTGCTTATCAATCTGGTGAGCATGCACCAAATATTGCAAGTGTTGGATTTCTGCTGACTGGGTTTCCACTAGACAACGAATGTCAATGGTTTGATTCTCAAAGAAAATAAAAAGATTTTGTAAGGTGTTTGAGGTTGAAGTGCTTGTTTGCGCATTCGCGAGACTGCTAGTATTTTCCATGTTCAAGTTTGAAAATGAAAACATTGGTTGTTTTGCATGAAGTTTGGTGTTGATTTTATAGGCTAATTGACGTGGCTTAAGTCAGTCCTTAATTATTACTACATGTAACTTCAAATTATCTTAAGAGCACACATGAGCAATGTTTAAACAGTCAAAACGGTGTGGGTCAGAACTTGGCCTACGAAGTGAAGCGGTGAAAAGATATAAATTATTATTAAAAGCAAGAAATAAGGTTACATCGAAAACCTAATGCTCCAATTCCTTAAAAGAAGAAATCACTGGATCTGAGCCTTTAGGTGAAGTTTCCTAACTGCGCTGTCAACAAAACCTTGGTCATACCTATTGCAGTAAGAAACCACCCTTAGCTGTTGACCTAAGGTATCACGGAAGAAAACTTCAGCCTTGAGATGTTCTCCCTCATCCTTCATGACGACCACCTCTCCTTCTAGTTGCAATAGAGCATCCCTGGCCACACTTAAATTTCACGAAGAGAAATTATCTTAAGCTCGAATGAGAACCGTTTCTCAAGGTGGAGAGTCAATTCCACCTCTTCTGAAAAATGACAAGCATTGAGTTCTTTCCTTATATTAATAATGATTTGCAGCTATTCCTGAGATTGTACATGAAGGCATATAACAAGTTTGTGATAGTGAGAAAGGAGAACATTTCTTGGGTCGTGCTCTGGGAGATACATTTTGTGGTGGAAGAAGTTTGTATAGAGAATGCCAATGTATAAACGTTTGTTTACATTATAATCATGGTGGTCGAAAGTTTAGATGAAAAGATAGAGAAACTTGAGAAAATCGAAATCTTATTAAATGGCAAGGATTTACATTCAGTAAAAAAAAATTCAATACTGGGCCACTCTAGTGAGACCCCTTTGCGAGTTCTTGACTCACGGCCTCGCCTCGCTCTCAGGAAGCCACATACTCCTATTGTTGAAGAGTGGCAAGTCTTCTCCAAAGTTCCCTCTTCCTCTTCCGCGTGTGGCTCATCACAGCAGTGTCCTCGTAACCTTGGTTGAGGATGTCAGCACATCACTGGATGTTCCTTAAACGAGCCGTCAACACTGTGATCCGAGTGCAGGTCTCATCAACCTTTTCAGTCACCAGGTAGATTGGATCTTCCCCTCGGGGCAATGGCATAGTCATCAGAGGTAGCCTTGGAATTGTGAGACTTGTTTTTGAAATTTCACAACTCAATCGATGGAGAAGGGTATGAAGAAAGGGTTGACTATGTCTAGTATTTATAACTAGAAGATTTAGTTGGGTACTAATCTCAAGATTCGTAAGAATTAACAAGGATTAAAAGCGGAATTAAGGGCAGTCGTGACTCCTACGTATCTCGAGGACATTTTTTTAATAAATGGTACCTCGGAAATCAAAACGGGCGGCCTGTGTTTGACAAAATGGCACGAAAAGGCCCACGCTTACAACATGAATCCAAAATTACAAATTCAGCAGCCCACCAAGCATGGCTAGGCTCATTTTCTACATTTAAATATTAAAAGAAAGGGCTGCCTCCTCAATAGAAATTTCAGAGGCCCGCTTCTTTTCCTCTTTGAAAGTTTTCCCAGACAAATTCCCTACGACATTTGGCATATTCATACTGTCTCATGAGTCGAGTGCGAGTTGCTTCAGTCTCAACAAGTTGGGAACGAAGAACCTCCACAACCTGAGGTACTTCGCAGTACATACCTCCTATGTGAACAAATTCATCATAGGCAATGAGGTAGCTTTGACGGAGATCATCTAGTGGGAACGAAGAACCTCCACAACCTGAAGTACTTCGCAGTACATACCTCCTATGTGAACAAATTCATCATAGGAAATGAGGTAGCTTTGACGGAGATCATCTAGTTCAACTGAGGTAGGTACATCTGTCGGATGAGGATGATGATCTGAATCCGATAGAAGGAATTTCTGAAAGTTCTCCAAAAATGGCATAATTAGGAGAGAAGTTGACAGAGCTGTATAAGAGGATCGAGAAAAGATTTCCATTACTCGAACCAACTCTCCTACGTCAGAATAATCATCTCTGGCCACGAAGGATTTGATCACATCCTTGGTAGCCTCCAACTCAGATGACCTCGGGTTTAAGGATGATGCAATACAAGAAGCAGCTGATTCAAAGGAAGATGCATCTGAACCAAGGCATTCAAGTCTGGCTGAAAGACCTACCTACAAAGTGGAGAAGCAGACTTAGGATACCAAGGTAATAATCCCTCACGAGACTAGATATTAAGGAATAGGGACTTACCAATAGCATTTCCAGCACAAGACCATTTGAAGATTGTTATGAGGTCCAGGAAAGGGATAAATGGCTATTTTCGATGAAGAAGCTGCAAGAGATGGAACGTTCATGTCAGGACCCGTCCCAAATCCCCCGGGATTAACGTGGGACGCGCCTGATCCCATCTGACACGAAGTGTCAGACCAGGGAAATTTCCTTCTCTAGCCCTCACTGGGCTTCCAGAGCACGCCAGGATCGTAGGAGGAGGAGTGTGATGTCTCGTCTCTGCTATAGCCCGCATCTGCGATCAACTTGAAGGGCATTAAAACATTAAAAGTCGTGAGTGGACAAAATAAACATTTCATTAAAAACATTTTCACATAAAGACATTTACGCCCCTCACTAAAAGCATATACATGCATTTGAAAACTGTTTATCAAAACGTTCATAAAACCATTTGTCAACCATATTCAAAAGCTTTCCAGGGTTCATGCCTGGTTCCCATAAACCGTCATGACCCATAAAAACCTTTCAAGGGTTCATGCCGGTTCCCATAAACCGTCTCGAATCATAAAACCATTTGGGTCCCTGACCCGAAATCACAACCTTAAAACCATAAAACAATACATGTGGGAACACAGCCCAAAACCATTCTCAAAACATTGAATACGGGGTCTCTCCCCAAATCACTTTCTAAAACATGGAACACAAGGTCTCCGTCCTCAAATCTCTTTCTGTAAACCACATACGTATCAAAATACGTATAACCCATCCGTGGCACTTCTGAGATGATGCCAACTCGGGGCACACAGCCCTTAGGGAACACATCCCCGATAAATATCATGATATCATCTCTATACTAGTGTGCACACTACTCGGGGTCTCACTCCTAGTCTTTTCCCAGGAATTCTCCATATGGGAGGCTCTATCTTCGAACCTAGTGCGATCTTCTCTCTGGAATCTGGTCCGGGACCACAACATAAATCGTAACCCCCACTCCTAGAATGGGATCCCTATGGGGATACCCCTTCTGGTCTGTGGATCGTGACTCTCCAGGTCGACGTCTGGAGGAGACCATATAATCATATGGAGGGTATAATACATTTTCAAATCACTTTCTTTCTCAAAACATATTTCAACTGGGTCTCATACCCGATTCATGTCAACAGGATTCCTCGAATCCGATTCAAATCCATTTTACAGGCCTCGGCCTAAATCCTCAGTTCAATAGGGTCTCAGGCCCGAATTCTCATTTCATAAATCGAACTGGGACTCAAGCCCGATATTACGACTAACTGGGCCTCAAGCCCGATACCACAGCTAACTGGGCCCTTAGCCCAAAACCACAAATCAACAGGGCCTCAAGCCCGATTTCACAACCAATAGGGCCTCACGCCCGATACTACAGTCAAATGGGCCTCCAGCCAGATATTACAACCAAATGGGCCCCAAGCCCGGATTATAAACCAACGGGACCCTCGGTCCGATCGTATAACCAAATGGACCCTCAGTCCGATTCCTCGTCAAATCAAATGGACTCCAAGTCCGAGCATTTCAAAATCAAATGGGTCTCGTGCCCGATTTCATATTTCCAAATCCAAAATCCATTCACCAAACCATAATTGAAAACGCAGTACACAAATGTACGACATAAAGCCGAAAACCTCAAAAAATGTGCAAATATGTCGATCCTAAGCTACCACAATCAAATGCACTCATGTCATCTCAAAAAATATATTAAAAAACTTATAAAACATTTATGCATGCATCAAGTTCGAAAGAAAGGTCCACTCACAGACCGTTCGAACCCGCGCCTCAATATGTGTGCCATAAGCGTCTCTCGGGTCAAACGTCGCCTTCGGGATTCCCGAACTTGTCCAAATTAATTTAGAGGGTTACTAACTACTTATATAACCCCTCACTAAAGTCCCATAATTTTCCGGAATTTCTAACTATTTTTAAACCCGAACCTAAACCTTCGAACAACCCAAACTATATCGACACGATGTCCGAATGGCACGAAACCAGTCCCAAAATGTTCGTTACATCGAATAGAAGATTTCGTGTGTTGAAAACATCCCCAAAAACCCCACCACGTGCAGCCCAAAGGGCCCTGCGTGTGGGCTTACGCGCCACTGTTCAATCATCACTATCCTTCGGCTGAACCGAGTCAGGCCGGTTCGCTGGTTTTCCTAGACCGGCGTGACTAGTCCGGCCTGGTTTTTCACCCAAATTCGATCCGTTTTCTTCCAATCCAATCCCAAAATTCCTATTTTCTCATTTCCTATCTATTCCAATCCAGAAACCTAAGAAAAACCATCTAAATCCCACAGTTTGATTTTGTCTTAACGGTTCAAGTTTTTCAAGTTTTTCCCAGGGCCTTCTCAGCCGTGAACCACCACCAAAAGCATCTTAAAATCATCCTAGCAACCTAAAAATCATCCCCCAATCATCCAAAATCAACCATAACGTGCAAATCGAATTTAAAAGGGGAAAATGGCCAAACCGAGTTACCTTCCATGGTTTGTCTCCGCCGTCCATGGTGGCGCTGTTCCTGGCCGGCCACCACCTTCCTCAGTCCTCCTCTCACTCTCTTGGGTCTCACAGATGATCCTAGGGTTGAAGGGTTTGGATTTGGGGTGATAGGTTTGATCGGTTTTGGGTTGGAAATGGGAAATATGATCGATGAGAAGGGAATGTGAGATGCATGAATTATTTGGGTTGGGCAATGGATGGATGACAAGTGTCATTCATCCATTGGGCCTGCCCCAAAATATCTGGGCCCCACTTGAGTCCAAAAGTCTCTCGTCTCGTAAAACGCACAATAGTACTTTTGAACTTTCGTGAACCGTAACTTTTCCGTCGAACGTCCGAATTCAACATGCCACTTGTCTACAGATTCATATCGTCCTGATCTACATAACGGTCCTTGGCCCTCGGCCATCGGACCTCCCGGGTCAAAAGTCAACTATTCACTCTTTTTTAACTAAATTACCAAAATGCCCTTAGACTTCCGATCTTCATAACTTCTTCCTCGAACGTCGGAATCGAGCGTGCCACCTGTCTATGAACTCGTGACATCTCAAACTACGTCACAGTGCTAGGCCAAAGTTCATTTGACCTCATGAACGAAAAGTCAACGATTCGCCCATTCTAGGGGCAAAATCGTCATTTCTCCCGAACGTCCGCTAATCCTCGTCTTATCTCCGATTAGTCTCGCTAATCCATCATTAATTCTTAATTAACCCCGTTAATTCTGGACTGGTCGTCACAGTTCAAGGGATTTTGACCTCTCACGCTTGTCAAATGATCATGAACGGGGGGATTGTATGAAGTGTCCTCGATCCAAAGGAAGAAGTTGTCAAAAAGAACCACATATGGCTCTTCCCCGTTCGACATGCTTTCACAAAAAAAAAATGGATCAGACACTATGGGCTAACAAGCGATAGAGCAGAGCAATAAAAAGGACAATACTTGTCGAAGCGCTCTTGTTTTTTGATTTGCTGCATTCAACCAAGACTGAGACGGCCGAATCAAATCCTATGGCATGCACCAACGATAGAAAATAATGTATCCATACTTCTCTAGGGGAGGAACCAATGTTCTCCTTGAATTTGGAAGCCCACCACGAATCAAAAGAAGCTGTACACCCATACAAGGTTTTCATAGCATGCAGGAAGATAACAGACACCTTAGACAGGCCATCCCAGGCGGCAATAGCCAATCTCAAGTCAGAAGCCTCTAAACGGAATAGTGTCCCAGTATTTCCACCTTGTACATGCGGTACAGGAATCACTTGATAGAAACCAAATTGATAGGCACAATAATTAGGCTGGTATACTTTCAAACCGGGAGTTGACATGTTGGCCTTACCATCACCTTTCAAAAGATCTCGAGTGAGGATGGAACTCATGAAGTCTCGGACTAGAACTCTTATGCGGATTGGATCGGTTGAAAAACAAATAAAACCTCCTTCTCGAAACCATGGAAACTTCCTAATCACTTTGTCCTCCCAATGTTCTCGAGGGCAAGAAAACAATGTACAAAAGAAGGACATGTAGTTTCTAGTGGACAGAGAAAAGGGAGGCAGAGACATCAGCAATTAGGTTGGGATTACATCATCAGGATAGTCGATTGTACAACTCCACAATTGAGGAAATACCCAGTTCACCCATACTTGAACCATTTAGAGGGGACCATTCAAAGGAGTTAATCTCGCGGGATGAAGGACAATGGAGCACAGAACGCTATATATGTAGGCTAAGACAAGGGGCCTTGGAGCTATGCTGGAAAAAGAGACCAATACTTCAGTTATCGGGGTCCACTCCAACGTTGGACTCTCCATGGTATTAGGAAACATGAACCAGTCCAACCAGAAGCAATAAAACTAAAGTTTCTCATAGACAGATGATAGGTCTTTAATTAAACATTATTTTATAGTATTTTATACCCTTTATACTTAACTTTTAATATTAAAATAATAAAAAATTGGAGAAAATAATATATTTTGTGGGATTTTTGCAGAAATAAATAAGGCTTGGAATTTGGAGCATTTTGGCGAAAGAATCGTCCCGATTAGAATTATAACGAAGAAATTATAGACGAAATTCGGTGAAATTATATTAATTAATTTTTAATTGAGAAATTCATTTGCAAGCCCAAATCCATCATTCAAACCCAGTCCAAGATTTGATCAGCCCAATAGTCCATTGTGCGAGCCCAAAACTCGAGGCCCAGAAGCAAGCTCTCCAGTCCAGTCGCCGGCCCGAAATTCCCAGCCCAGCTAAACAAAGCCCAGAGCCCGCAAGCCCATCCTGTGCGTCCAGCCCAACCGATTTGTCAACAGGCGCCTACTGAAGCTTCTTTGTCGGTTAGAAGCGCGCATGTCGAAGTCCAGCTCTCCAGCTCAACATGTGTGCGCTGAACCTCTGGCCCCTGTTAGCGTGTCAGGCACCGATTTGTCCTCACTCTAACTCGCCTACAGCTACTGAATTTCCCAGCTTTTTCCAGCTGGTCTCTGCCGATGTGAATGACTCCTCCAATAATCTGATTTTCTGCATCAAATCTGCCCTTTTTTGGGTAGGTTTTCACAATGATTTCCACCCTAATCAGTCCCTAAGTCATCATTTCTCCATTTAATTTTTTATTGTAATTTTTATTTATTTTATTTTATTTTTAGAGTATTTTTTTAGCTTTTTCTCCCTATAAATAGGGGTTCATTTTCCTTGTTTAGGGAACTTTGTTTTGAGGCACACTTTGAGCCTTCCTTAGGAGAAACTATGGCAAAATATTTCCAATACAAAATTTAAGAGTTCAAGTCCGAATTTCCCTTGTTTTATCCTTTCCATCTTCACAAGGTTCCTGCCGCTGTTCGGTGTTCCTTGTGAAAAAAAATCCATTGTTCTCATTCATTCCAAAAGTGAAACATTTTCTCTTCATCCCCTTAAACTCTTTTATTTGTTATTGGTTCTATTTATAATGCAATATATGTGTTAGTTTTTCCTTCCTATCTTTTGTAAAATTGAATACAATTTCCATGTGTTTTACTTTCTAAAAATAATTTACTTCTTACATTTTAGCACTTAATCTTCATTTCGAAACTAAATGTTGATCTGCTGTTCTGGGCATTTAGAGTAGAGTTCAACAGATTTAATGTATGACCGTTGTTCGACACATTAAATCACAAACTTAAGGTAAATCGTATTATAAGTAAAAAATGATGTTCAGTGCATTTATAATATGAAAAATGTTTGAAGGAATATGAGTTTGTGAAGGTATGATTTCGTAATTAATTCGAATATATGCAAATGCTAGTGTGTTGGTGAATTTTGTGTTTAAAGAAAGTCCACTTGTACATAGGTTAAAGTAGAAGTAGAATTAGTTTTATACTTGTTTTTACTTGTATTTTTATGATTACGTTTTATACTTGTTTTTACTTGTATTTTTATGATTACACTTTACTCAAAACTCCCCAATCTTATTCTTTTATTCTTTTTCGCTAACCATTATTAATATTCCCTAATTTCCCCGGTTAAGAACGATCTCTATTTACCAATACTAAAATGACACCAAAAGGGTTTAGAATATGTATATACTTGAATTACATATTTATTTAAATGCGTATTTTAAGCGTATCAACAGACCCTAGGTAACGACCCGCGAGCCCAAGATTTTCGAACTCATTTTTGGTGCTGAGCTTCCTGCTCCCGTCAAATGGGAAAAAGGTGGATAGAAATTGGGAAAAGAAAAGTACAAAAGGGACGTCTGAAGGCAACCTGATGATTGGAGGACCAATATCCTCGTTTGAGTTGATGGAAAGGAGAAAGTGAAATCAACCGTATCCCCTAATAAGGACCGCCCAAACAGGACAACCATATCCAGGAGAGTTAGCGTCATGGGCCCAACTCAAAAATCAAACGTGTTTGTACTACTATTCAAAAAGCACAGTGTCGAGTGCAGAAGACCAAAATCAAGAGTAATGGGAAAAGTAGAAAGGTTTACTAGATGATATATTCTGCTGCGCCAGAGCTCATCTGGGTACAACTGTTGCATCCTTTGAACCCACCGTTTCTAAGGACATGCAAGACTTACATAACCTAGAGAAGGAATCATATGCTTACATGCAAGGTCTAGATTCGCCCATGAAAACAACCTTCATTGATATATAGGGGGAGCTTGGAAGTCTCTCAAACGAAGGTTGAGAGCTAACACCCTGTCTAAAAGAGAGCCCTTCGTATAATGGCCCGGCCTTCCAAAGGTAAAAAATTGACCATTTTACCCCTAGTCAAAGGGTTGACTTTTCTTGGTCAGAGTTAAAATGTTAACTTTTTAACCGAGATGGTTTTTGACGATTCAGGAAACGCCATTAGAAAGGTTTCGCTTTCCCGAGTACGTGGACAAGCAGCATGCTAGAAATAGAGATTAGACGGTTACCGTTTGGGTTTAAATTACATATGGGCAATATGGTTATTTTTCTAGGAATTATATTTTAGTTATATTTTATTGTGATATTTTTGTTGTGGCACATTTAGACAGGGACAAGTGTCCCTTATCTGTTTTGGGAGTGTGACGCCATCTTGGTGTGATTGTGTGTGTTAATAGGTGTGTTAGTTGTGTTAAGGGTTCGGCAGTTGAAAAGAAAGAGAGAAAAAACATAGTTTTGAGCTGAGGGGAGAACAGAGGATAGAGGAGATGAGAGTGAGAATAGTGGGAGGAAGGGAACAAAGAGGGAAGAAGAGTGGTGGAGGTTCTGGTCTGAGAAACCAACAGGAAACCCAAGATGGTTGTTTTTGGGCTTGGAACGGTTGGACCAGTTCTTGACGAAGAAGCTTGATACCAAGCTTGAGAACAACTTCCTTAGGTTCCTATGACCTTAATGAAGAGCCCAGACAGAGTTTTAGATGCAAGGATCAGACAGCCGAGGTGTGTTGGCCGTGAGTTTCTTCGACAGATCGATCATTTTGGGTAATCTCCCTGTTTTGATCATATGGATTTCTTCCTTAGTTGATTTCTAGTCGATTGGTCGAAACAGAGACGAAAAAGGTTGTAAAATGAGGGAGAAATGACCGGATCGGGTCGCCGGATCGGGCGACCCAAAAACTAGAAAATCGGGCAAGGAAAAAGATGAACAGTACTGCACAGTACTCAGGCACGTGGTCTCACACACAGCCGCTTTGGGTGGCGCGTGGTTGGGATTTTGGGTTCATGGCCAACATGTGTTTTCATCCTTACAATGTTACGGACATTTTGGCACACACTTCGAGATAATCAGACACCATGTCGGGGTAGTTTTGGGCGTCCGAAGCGCGTAGTTTATATTTAAAAATTAATATAACATTCTTGGGAGCTAGGATTTGTACTAGGAGGTTAGCCAAGGGCTTGGGAACCTTAACAACCTTGTATTAAATTTTTGGACAGCATACAGGACTCCCGGAGTCGACAAGGAGCGTCCAAAACGCGATTAAACGACGGAATTGCACTATGAGTGGAAGTTTTGTTTTATTTAAATATTGTACATGCATATTTATGAGTGTTAAATGTTTTATTATGTGTTTTTGGTGATAATTAGTTTATTGAGAATTTTATCGTATTTACGGTGATTTTGTGAATATTTTATTACGCATTTTCGAGGATTTTTGTAAATTCTGTTTTGATTTCCGATTCGAATGTGAATTTGGGGATTTGGAATGGAATTTGACTGGAAAGACTATGATGTTGGTTCGTCAGTGATTTTCTATAATTTAGATGGTTTTTACGGAAGTTACTCGAGGGTTCGCTTTACGAGGTTTTCTTGGATAATATGTTCCGAACTTTGGTTTTAAGTATAGATTTAGGCTGAACAAGGTTTGAACTATGGAATAAAGTGGTTTTGATATATTTATGGTTATCTTATGATTTTTGAATGATTTTCTTGGAAAATATTATTTGGGCACGTCTTACAAGGCACGACACATTGCTTGGTTCTGGGCTTAGGCTCGGGTTTCTGAAAGAGATGATGAGTATGGTTTTAGTATGAGCGATGAGTATGTGTTACTGCATTAGTGATGTAACCTGTGGTGATGATTATTATATTTTGTGATGTTTGTCAATTAAGTAATCTTAAACGTCGAGTTGGAGGCTCCGAATCCTGAGATAGGGCTATGTGTGGATGTGACTATGGGTTTGTGATAGGATTACATGAGGATATGTTCTGTTATTGTGATAGGTAGTCTCGGACGTCTAGCAAGGCTCTGTATCTTGGGGCTAGTGTATGATAGCGACTCAGACGTCAAGATGAGCTCTATATCCTGAGTCGGTTTACACTCGGACGTTGAGTTGGGCTATGTATCCCAAGTGAGTAAGTGATATACCTACTGGTAGTGCAATGATTGTGATGGTGATTAATGTTGTTCTCGTGCATTCGTGGTAATTTTACTATGTGTGAATTCTGTGATGTTGTGGGATATGGACCAGTTATGTGGTGGGGTGGTTGTCTATTGATATGATTGGCTATTGATGTGAGTGGTTAGTGATGTGATTAGTCCCAGTTCATTGTGTCTTTACCATTTTACGTTGATCGAAATACCAAGTTGTGATATGTTTTCATTGAGTTTTACAACTTGTATGCATGCACAAATTTCTAAAACGGAGGGTAAACTGTATGTTTTCTTAAATATATTTCTAATGTTTATTGATCATCCACTCACATTTTCTTTGGTTTGCACTTGCCCTCCAGGAATTGGTACGACGTCGGGGACCATTTAGGAGCGGAGGCATAAAGACATAGACGTGTTTTGGTGTGTAGTGTAAATTTTTTGTATACATAATGTTTTTACTGAGAACGCATGCTCTGTACATGACAAGACATGTAAGTAGGTATCCCTAGTTTGACAGTTGACGGGTTTTGGTTGATATAAATGTATTCAAGTTGTTTTCGCCTATTGAACTTTGCAACTGTTAGATAGGAGCAGGATTCCTCTGGATTATCTAGTTATGTCGGGAGGGTCCTGTCACTTCGAGTAGAGACCTAGAGCGAAATGACGATCAAAATCAATCATGAATCAGGGATCACATATAACTTCACCATCGTCCTCGAGAAACTCCAAGATATCACGAGAACCTCTTGAATGGGGTTCAAAGCCCACATCGCAAACCTAGTGAGTCATGGAGGTGGGTTCCAGGATGGGAAAGTTAGGAGAATCATTCTACTCTTTTTCCCGCGGGATGAGCTTGGAAGTCATGATTTTTTCTGGATATTGGAAAATGCTTGGGAGACACTGGTTGGAACTGTTAAAGGTACAGATGGAATTGGAAGATGGTCGAAAGTGTGATCGTGTGAATTTAAAATGTTTTATCATCGAAACATTTCATAGTCAAGGGTCAATGTTTACACCCGAAAAAATCCTTTCGGGCCGAAGCCAATGGTTTGAAAGGAATTAAAATCCCAAAATAGGAGACAAGCCTAGCCTAAGCGACTTTGAGCGTGGAGAAGAAGAGAAGCGTGGGCGGGGCTGATAGCACGAAGAAAACAGAGGTAAATGAGAAGTTTCCAACGGGAAAAAGGGTTGCATGGGACCCACGCGGGACCTAACTTGGTAAGTTGATAGCTTCTTCACTGACTATAAATAGAGAAGAATTCATCTTCTTAAAGGACCGAAAATCAACTAATCAAACTTAGCAAATTGATCTCTATCAATTTCTAAACATATGAACACCTTTAACCAAGGTTTCATGGTTTAAAAAGGCTGACTCTTGTGACAAAAACTTCTTCTTTCAACCTAGGAAATCAAGATGCAGCTTTTTTTCCCACCATTTTAAGGCATTTATGTCACTACCTAACCATCTTTCGGGCCGCTCTAGTAGTAATGTTATAATTTTTTACTTCACTTTCTTGCACTAACCTTCTTTCTGACCACTCGAGGTCATAAGGGTTGAACCTTCTTCCAACTGCTAGTTCTTGGATTGTCGATCGAGGCTCACAAAAGATTAACCTTCACGAAAAATCATTTCGACTACTGATTTAAGAAAGTCATTTTGACTACCGATTTACAAAAAGGCATCTCGACTGCTAATTCATGGCCAATCATTGAGGAATTCAAGCCTCATTTTTTACGTCTTGTCATTGGTTTTGAGTGCTCTGCCATCTCATGAAATGATGTAACGACCCATCCCGAATCTACGGGATTAAAGATTAATCAAGATTAATAGAGGATTATTGGACGATATGGGTGAAATGACGATTTTGCCCTTATAGAGGTGAAAAAGTTGAATTTTGACCCGGGAGGTTATTGGCATGTGAACCGTGATCCATTATGTAGATCGAGACGATATGAGTTTGTAGACAGGCGACACGTCGAAATCGAACGTTGTACGAAAATGTTCTGGGTCAAAGACCATTTTTCATAATATTCATGGTTGCACAAAAACCCAAACAGTTGACTTTGGGATTTGAAATTAGGACCCAAAATATCTTCTATAGACCAATGGATGAGTGACAAGTGTCACCCATTCATTGATCCACACCTTTCATACATGTATCTACCATTTTCCCTTATTCCATTTCGATCCAACACCGAAACCCACCCTAGAACCAAAACGATCACCCCCTCACTTGGTTCTGACCTGAGAGAGAGATAGAGAGAGACTGAGATGCTGGAGGAGGATGGCAGAGCCGCTGGCCGTAGAACCCAGGCAAAACCCGTAAACCGTAAAACTTTGATGGATTAGGTTTTTTATTTTAGACGTCATAATTGGAAACTAAAACTATGGTGGTCTTCTGGGAGTTCATGCGAGCTCATAGGACCAAGAAACAAAGAGAATGGGCCACTGGACAGCCCTGGAAGGATGTACAAAGCTTGGCCTTGAAGGTTTGGATTTGCACAGGTAATTTCTGTTCTTGATTCGTGGTTTTAAGGTCGTAGATCCCTTTCTGGGAAGTAGACGATTGTATAGGAAGAAAAATGGAGAAAAACGATGGCCAGACGTCTAAGTTTTAGCTGGGTAAGGTCGCGGGTCAAATCGACCCGTTACAGTCAAATGAGATGACCCGCCTGAGATTGAAGATGATGACGAGGCAAGCCACGTCATCACTATCAAGCCATGTGGTCAACTAGAGCGTGACACATGGCCAGGTATTAGTCCAGTCAACATCTGATATGGTAGCTCCACGTCAGCCATGTTAGACCACGTGGACCAGTGAAAGGGTGTCATGTAGCAGGGTGTCAGAATTTGTCAGGTGACGTGGCAGCTAAAGTTGCTGGTCCACGTCAGCATTGTCAGACCACGTGGACTAGTGGGATGGTGCCACGTGGCAGGCTGTCAAATATCAGTGTTTTCAGGCTGACGTTAGCAGGTGACATTAGCAGCTGAAGTCAGCATTGACCGTCGTTGACTAGTGTTGACCACCGTGAATCAAATTTTGATTGGCGTGCGAAAGTGTATGGACACGAATTTCGAGGTTAAATCGGTCTTGTTCAAAAGATTTTGACGATCTAAATCCAATAGTGGTGGTTTCAGGTCGATCAAAGATCGTTAGATAGGTCATTGAGAGGTTTTTAGCCTTAGGAAACGTTGACTATTCCGGGACTTTTGAGGGTTTATGGTTTGGACTTGTATAGATGGTTAGTGACCTTTGGGTATAATTTGGACATGTCCGGTCATTCCGGAGATTGTGGATTAGCCTCGGAGTGGCTTACAGCGGGGATTGTGAGCACGCAGCATAAATGGTCTGTGAGTGGACTTTGATTTATGAAATGATGCATGCATAACTGTTTTATATGTTTTATGAACACGATTTGAGATGCATTGATTGTATATGATTTAAATATGATTTTGCATTTCTGTAGAAAATGTTATTATGCACGTATTTCGAGATTTATGTTATATGTGATACTTGGGCTTAGGCCAAATTTCTACGTGCATGTGATTTATGTGATTTGAATGATTTCACGAAGAGGCGTGAAATCGAGGATTTAACTATCGACTTTGAATGATTTCACAGAGATGCGTGAAATGCTATTTCGGGCATGTGACCCAGTTGATTATTTACTTTGACTTGGATTACAGTCAAAGGTGATTTGGAAAAGGGATTTGAATTGTGAAACGGTTTTTGGATTTGGAAAGAATATTCGGGCATGTGTCCTAGTTGATTTATGGCTTGACTTAGAGTATAGTCAAACGTGAGATATATCGGGCTTTTGACCCAGTTCTGATTTATGAGATTATATATCGGGCTTGTGACCCAGTTATGATTTATGAAATTAGATATCGGGCTGTGTCCCTGCTGTGGATTTACGATATTGGATTTGATAGGATTTGGGGAATCCTGGATTTGGGGAATGTTTTGAACACCGTTTTTATGATGGTTTTAGGGAAACTGAATTGATGAACTATATTCCGGGCATGGGCCCCATTGAGATATTTTGAGATGATTTGTGAAATGTTTTCCACACTACCATCCTCTATGATTTGATTGTAGCTTCCAGACGTCGTAGATCCTGGAGAGGTCACGGCGACACTGCTTACAAGAGTGTCGGAGATGGACATTTTACAGATATTGAGCCAGGTGTTCCGAGCATGTAGATGTCATCGCTCAAACATCGAGATAGGGGTTCCGAGCTTGAGTTAGAACACCTAGACATTGAGCCACGGGCTTCAGAGTCAGGTGTATAATCGGATGTGTAACCCTGAGTCGCACGCTTAGCGCTGATATCGTGACTAGTGAGATGATTTAGATATTGGATAAAGAGGATTGGTTGATTATGTTTTCATGAGACTCCAAATGTGAGTCTATGTTTCAGGCAGAGGCCCAATTGAGATAATCTATGAGATTGTTTTGGGCTGAGGTCCCATGTGGTTTTGATTTGGGCTAAGACCCTACGTGATTTGATTTGGGCTGAAACCCTACGTGATTTGGTTTTGGGATGAGACCCTATTGAGGAAATGACTTTGATTAAGAAACATTTTTCACTGTGTATTGATTTGAAAAACAAATGATTTGCTTTTAAGAAAGTATTTGAGATACTTGTTTTCTAATGCATGCCTGCTTTGTACATGAAGGGTATAAATTTCTTTTCGTTAAATGATTTTATAAACTGTTATTTTTGTCTACTCACAGCTTTAATAATTTTTTATACCCTTCAGGTTGATCGCGGATGCGGGCTGTAGCAGAGACCGAGACATCACATGCCGCTGCATACTCCACAAGTCACTGCGCACTCTGGAAACTCCGAGCGGGTTATAATTTATCCATGGTCTGATACGTGGTGTCAGACGGGAGCAGGGCACATCCCACGATAATCCAGGGGGATTGGGATAGTCCTATCACATGATTTCCGACTGATACTCATTTTAGTTGATGATTTATGAAATTTCTTACTTCATACGAGTTTGAATGCGAAAGAAATAATTTACTTTTTTTGTATTTGTAATTTCAGTTGTTATTCAATTCTAGGACTTTTACATTTCTATACTTGTACTTTCATTTCCATTTCAATACAAACCAGATTTTCTTAAGTAGTAATTGGTACTCAGATTACATCATCCAAGCATGGTTCACGACTTGCCAATTCGGGATACCATCTTTGTGCATTGGTTTGAATACTTTGATTCCAACTAGAGAGAACCCAGGACCACTTGCCATCTAACTACTGAAATAACGATGTCGCCAACTTGAATATCATGGCGAAATAATTTTTGAACTTGGACTGTGCTGGAAAGAAAATATTTTAAAGTCCTTAAAAAAGGTATAGAAAAGAACAACACATGTTATTCTTGTTTGCTTGCCTCATAAGCGCTTTGATAAGAAGAAAGGTTCTTAGGCCAAAAACGGAACTCATTTAAACTGTCTAGTAGCAATTTCTACTAGTGGCAAGTCTGCCCTTGAGATGAAAGACTTACTTGCTTCTTGGTCTGCCCATTTAGGGTCGATCGTGGCTAAAAACTCATCGTACTCAGCCCATCCAGCATCAATCTCTACACTTAACTTCACAAGAAAGAAACTCTACAAGTGGTCCGCCTTCGTCGCTCTGCAGACCAAGTTCCGCGCGGAGGTCTAATAAGGGTTGTCTTGGAACATTCGACTCCTAAAATGAGAAAAATATTTTGGGCAGGAACAAAAATAAAAATGGTTGAATTTAGGAACATTTTCATGTAAAATCAACAAGCTATTTTTTTTTTTTTTATAACGGAATTTATGGAATAAGGCAAAGTGAAAAATGAAATATATGCACATGGGGTAAAATGAGACAGAGAACATATGAGCCAAAGTGAGACACAAGAAAAAGTATTAACTGAAAAGCAATAAATAAGCCTAAGTAATTTACTACATCAAATATTTGCCAAGCATAGCAATAAGCCGAACCAACCTCAAAACTAATCCGATTGGAAAGGTTTTTTTTGTTTGCCACGTAATACTATGACTTGATGGTATTCCTTTTTATATATTATATAGGAAATTTAGTATTTGAATTTCGTAAAAAGTTCGATTCTCATAAAATAGAAGGTGAATACATATTGTATAGATTGTAATCGCCTTATTTTTTTTTTTTAAATTGTATGAGTTCAAAAACCGATGCAAACCAAGTTGGATTGGTTTAGTTGCTGTTTTCCTATTTTATAATCCATGTGTTTAACCGAACCGAATGTATGAATAATTGAATATACTAAATGTTTAAGAACTAAGTATCAAGATAGTTTATTTTTTTTTGGTAATCAATTAAGTCTCAAGAAAGTATGAACCTCCCACTTTAATTGCTTACTAGGCACATCTTCCAATGTTACAACAAATCGTGGTCTATTAAGGAATTGATTTTTTTTTTTACTTATATTCCTAAACTTGGCCTGGAAAAGAAATTAATATAATCAAATTTATTAATTTGAGAAAATAGAAAATACAATGTAATGGTCTAAATTTTGAAACCAAACGAATCCGAACCAACACCAAACCAATCCGAACCAATTTGGTGGGTTTAGCAAATCAAGTGACTCCACGCCATGGTGATTCAGTTTTGATTTGAAATTTTAGATACCCAAATTGGTTTACAGTTGGAGCAAACACCAATTCAATCCAATCTTTGCTACGTGTATACAATAAGCTAAATAAATTGAATAAAAATAACATATTCCACCCTCTTTACAATTTACAACCCCCTCCTCGCAAAAATAAAAATTGTCAATTTTTGAAGGAACAAAAACACAAACCTGAGGTCAAAAGACAAGATCACATGAGATTAAATGGCAGAGGCTTTAGCAGCAGCCATATCCTCCAACTTGTCAAATTAGAAACCATCACTATATCAACTACTAATGAAGGAAAAGAGCTAAACATACATGATTTCTAGCACAACTTTAAATCACTGAAATCCATGCTTCCACTGCGAGAGCTACTGGCATTGCGACTATGTAATGAAAGGCCCCTCACATGGCCAGCCAAACCAGAACCATCGGCCTTACTTTCTAGAAAGTATTTTTCCCTCTCTGTGTGTTTTGCAGGTGGTGGTGGAATTGCAACAGGTGGAAGATGCCCATTTGAGTCATGTGATGGTTCCAAAGTAAGTGGTCGTATAAGTGGACGGTTCAGCCGTTCTCCTGGCTGGGATGATCCAAGCAAGCCCAAGTGGAGGCGCTCAGCTGATTGCTCTTCATCCTCAGGCCTCACACAAGCTTTTCCTTTCCGTAACCTGTCAAGTTTCCAGTCAAAGACAATTGAATTCTTACCACGAAATCATTCACATTTATAGATGTCCATTAAAATAAAAGTATCCAGTAGTAATACAGATTTAAATTGTTTATACAAATATAAAATGAGGATAATAAGTGAGATGTACAATCAAATTTCCAAGGAAAAGCTTAGAACTATATGTTGAACATACCTTCGGAAAAGCTGTTCAGCCTCCTCTTCCTCAACCTCTTCTTCGTTAAGATGGTTCACAGTTTACATAGGCTTAGAAGAAAGAAGTGCATCATGTCTTGCAAGAACCTTCTGGAGTTGCTCATTTAATTCAATAGCTCGAGACACGGCCTTCTCATCCCTAGGAAATGAAAGACTAAGTTTAACTGGAGTTGGAAGTGCTACAAGTTAAAAAAGCATGCACTTCTGTTTTTGAAGTATGTATAGTCTGTGTTCACGTACTTATCCCCTAAACCAAATTCTCATATTTTAAAAGAATAACTTTGGATCCATCTGAGCAACAGAAAATATTTAAGTTGCAAACAAAGATATTTGAAATTGTTACCTAATCCCTGTTAAGGAATCCCAGCTAACGGAGGAGATTGTAGATCAATCTCCTCCTTAATATCTGTTCTTCCTTAGTATATAAACTTACCTAGGATGTATATTGTCTAGTTAGGACTCTCCTAGTTCATACCTAGTTAGGACACTCTATTTCCTGTACAAATCTGCTACTCTGTACACTTTGCGAATTAATTGAATAAACAGAAAATTTCATACCTTGTATGGTATTAAAGCTGTAAAAGCTCCACCGAGCAACCCCAGAAAAAAAAACCCTAAACCCTAACTCATGGCTGCCGAACCCACTGCCGCTGCTCAACCCACTGTCGCCCCCGCTGCTCAACCTACTGCCGCTGCCGCCACTCTTAACCCTATTCCCCCACCACCCACTGATACAGTACCTGCCCTCCCCTCCGTCATCACCATTAACACCGCTGCTCAACTCCCTGTCAAACTTACAGACACCACCTTCTTCCCCTGGCGCGCACAATTCCATGCTCTCCTTCATGGATACGACCTTATGGGCTATGTGGACGGCACCTATCCCTGCCCTCCTCCCATCGAACCAGCCCAGCGAGCCTTCTGGTTCCGTCAAGATCAGCTTCTCCTCCATGCCATCTTGGCGTCTGTCTCTCCGCAGGTGATCACTCTCATTGCTGCAGCCAAGATCTCCGCTGATGCCTGGGGTCGCTTCAGCCGTCTCTACGCCAGCAAGGCCAAAGCCCGTGTTCTTGGTCTCAAGGAGCGGCTGATCCTCCTTCGACAGAATGGCCGTCCTGTATCTGATTACCTCCAGGAGGTTTGGGTTCTTGCTGATGAACTGGCCGCCATCGACACCCCTCTTTCTGATGACGACCTCCTCCTACACATTTTGAACAGTGTAGGCACTAAGTTCAAAGATATTGTTGCTGCTGTCCGGTCTCGAGACACATCTATCTCTTTCAAGAACCACCATGACATGCTTGTCCAGCATGAACTTGCCTCCAACCGTGACAACCCCTCACCTGCTGCCCCCATTACAGTCAATGCCACCCAAGCACCCCGTGGCTTCAACCGCTCCAACTGTGGCTACAATACCCGCTCCACTTCCCATGAGCCCAACCGCTCCACTTTCAACCAGCGTACCTATCAATCTAGTTCGGACTCCAGCCGCACCTCCAACCCTCATGGGAGCGGCTACCGTGGAACTTGCCAATGGTGTGGCACTCCCGGGCATAGTGCCAAACGTTGCCCACAACTGCAGCACCAAATAGCCCACCAACTCGTGGCCAACTCTCTCACCCCAGGTTACTCTGCTCCTTGGCTCCTTGATTCGGGTGCTTCTCACCATATCACCACCACCCCTCAACAGCTCACTGAAGTCCACACCTATAGTGGCCCTGATGAAATCCTTCTTGGCAATGGTAAGGGGTTACCCATAACCCACACTGGTAACACCACTCTCCCTACTTCCTCCTCCCGTCCTTTTAAACTCCAGAATGTCCTTTGTGTTCCTCATATGACCCGGAATCTGCTTTCTATTTCCCAATTCAACACTACTAACCGAACTTCTATTGAATTCTATCCCGATTCCTTCCAGGTCAAGGATCTCAGCACGGGGACGGTCTTTCTTCAAGGCCCGAGTAAGGACGGTGTGTACGAATGGTCCCCTTCTTCCTAACAACCTCATGCTATGGCAGGTGTGGTGGCATCCCCTACCTTGTGGCATCATCATCTCGGTCACCCTAGTCAAAAAGTCCTAGAATCTGTTTTTCGTTCAACTTCCATTTATGTACCTTTAAAAATTCCAGCATTTGTTTGTTCCTCGTGTCAATGCAATAAAAGTCATTGTCTCCCGTTTGGTGAGACTTCTCTTACAAGCACACGACCCTTACCGTTATTGTTCTCTGATGTTTGGGGACCTACCTCCTACATCTCCCCCGAAGGCTATGCCTATTATGTGATTTTTGTTGACCATTGTACCAAATACACTCGGTTATATCCTCTGAAACGAAAATCAGATGTGTACCCAACGTTCCTTGATTTCAAAAAATTGGTGGAAAACTACTTCCAAACCTCCATTGCCATTCTCTACACGGATGGCAGTGGAGAGTTCATCAAACTAAACTCCTTTCTTGTAAGTAATGGCATTCATCACCTGCTTACCCCCCCCCCCCCCCCCCTACACCTCAACATAATGGGGTGGTTGAACGGCGCCACCGCCATGTGGTGGAAACTAGTCTCACCCTCCTCCACCAAGCCACCCTTCCTCTCACTTACTGGCCGTTGCAGTTTATCTCATCAATCACCTTCCCACCCCCAACCTTCACAACTCCACTCCATACTCTGCCCTCTTTCATCAGCCCCCTAATTACACTCGTCTCAAGGTCTTTGGCTGTCTTTGTTTTCCCTGGATGCACCCCTACACCACTAACAAACTGCAGCCTAAGTCTGTCCCGTGTGTACTTCTGGGCTACTCCCTCAACCAAAGTGCATATCTGTGCCTTGATCCCACTTCAAATCGTCTTTGTGTCTAGGCATGTCCAATTTGATGAACCCTCATTTCCTGGACTCTCCCCTCACCCCATTGTCCCTACGGTCACCTCTGATCACTTTCTTCAATGGCAACCTCTGATCACTTTCTTCAATGGCTCCCCACTCTTCCGCCTGTGTCTTCTCTTCCCCCCTCTCCCGCCACCACCTCTGCCTCTCCACCCGTAGCTGCAGCACAACTGGACACCTCGGACACACCGTCCTTGCCTGACACTGAAGCAGCACCGTCCTCAACTGCTGTTCTATCTGATGCCTCTCTTTGTTCTTAAACAGGGCTCTCAGGTACTCTATTTTCTGGTCTATGTGGATGACCTGATTCTCACCGGCAATGCACCTCAGCTCCTCACCACCTTCATCCAACGTTTGGCAGCCCGGTTTTCTGTGAAGGATCTTGGCCCCCTCCACTATTTTCTAGGAGTGGAAGTTCTGCCCACTCCCATGGACCTGTTCCTCTCTCAGCACAGTTACATCCATGACGTCCTCACCATGGCCCATATGGCGGGTGCCAAACCAATTCCCACTCCCCTAGCCGTCTCTCCTCCTTTAACCCTCCAAGATGGTTCACCCCTAGCTGACTCTGCACTCTTTCGCCACACCATTGGAAGCCTCCAATATCTAAGTCTCACTCGGCCTAATGTTTCCTATGCCACCAACAAGCTCTCTCAATTTATGCATGCGCCCACAGACCTCCACTAGCAGGCCCTCAAACGAGTGCTCAGATACCTCAGAGGCACCATCCACTTCGGCCTGCATCTTCACCAGAAGTCCACTCATGAACTCAAGGCTGTGTCTCACGCTTTTCACAACATTGCCGCCTTTTTTTATGCTGATTAGGCCGCAGATCGTGATGACCGGAAGTCCACCACTGCCTATTTAGTCTATCTAGGTGGTAACCTCATCTCTTGGAGCTCCCGCAAGCAGAAGTCAGTCTCCAGATCATCTACTGAAGCAGAATACAGAGCTGTCCCTTCTACTGAAGCAGAGCTGGTTTGGGTACAGACCCTTATGAAGGAGCTTGGCCTTTCCCTCTCGAGTCCACCCAACATCTCTTGCGACAACATTGGCACAACCTTCTATTGTGCCAATCCAGCCCTGCACTCCCGCATGAAACACATGGACATCGATTTTCAATTTGTCCGGGACCATGTATCGCGTGGCCTCCTCACTGTCTCTCATGTGGCCACTGATGATCAGCTCGCCGATGCCCTTACCAAGACCTCGCTTCCAACTCTTACGTGACAAGATAGGTGTCGCTGATGGCTCCACCTACTTGAGGGGGCGTGTTAAGGAATTCCAGCTAACGGAGGAGATTGCAGATCAATCTCCTCCTTAATATCTGTTCTTCCTTGGTATATAAACTTACCTAGGATGTATATTGCCTAGTTAGGACTCTCCTAGTTCATACCTAGTTAGGACTCTCTATTTCCTGTATAAATCTGCTACTCTGTACATTTTGTGAATTAATTGAATAAACAGAAAATTTCATACCTTATAATCCCAACATTTTCCAAGTCTTACAATTTCAACTGATATCATCATGGAAATAGGAACTACAATTAAGAGATTATAATTAAAACCAAAATGTCAATGAGCACACTAAACCCTCTACTAGTCTGACGTTCCCACTTCTAAGGATCTGGAATCACCTAGCTTCCAAATACACAAACTCAAATATGCAACTCTAACATTTGTGTATTCCAATTACTATCACTTAATTGTGTTGAACAACTTGATTCTCCTTTATATAGTTAACTTCAGATCAATTCTCCTTTATATTGAGATTTAAACTTTAGATCAAGTACTAAGAAAGCCACCAAAAGGATACGAAACTTCTCATGAAATTTTGTATTTCATTAAATAAGAAATAAATAGATAATTATCCATCCTTATATCCTTAGAAAATGCAACTAGATATACATATATATATATATATATTATAAAGTAAATACAACCGAACAAGCAATGAAAAAATATCTTAGCCTGCTTGCTTTTATTATCCCTGTTTTAAATATCTTTGGCATCCTTTATTGAGAGCTCAACGAATAACATAACATGGAATATTTCATCACTTTAACAACAAATTTAGTTTTGAGAGTAGAGTACTCATCACTATGCAATCAATAAAAACGAGAAAATTATTGTACTTCACAAGATCAAGTGTGAACTCATCTTTTGCCTCCTAAAGAAACATGTCTAAGAGTCAACAATACAGAAGATAATTTGAAAATTCATGGACACTTTTAAACATCAACTTGTCAACCAAGTGGGCATGGAATGTAATTATCTCATTAGTTGACTCATTATAATACAAAAATACATGCTCCTCGGATTTATGCTTATCTCTAACGTGGCAGATGAAGATGCATGACTGCATTGGATGGGCTCTATTTTACAATGATGAAATCTAGACATCCTAATTGGATGGCTTTTCCAGTGATGAAATCCATAACCTAATTGGATGGATTATTTTGCATATTGAAGAAAATCAACATTAGATTCTTGAAACCAAATAACCAAAGATGTTTTCCAGAAAAAGCTAGCAGACCCCGAACCTTCGGTAGGGAAAAAATCGCCTTTATATCATACAAGATATAAGAAATCCACATCAAGAAATTGAAAATAGTCTCCCTTTGTTTTCTTACATTGGATTATCTTATGCAAACCCTAATGCTTCTACTTTCCTTTTTTTGTTTTGTTTTCTTATTGTGTATGACTTTATCATCTATAACTATGGATATGTCACCAGTAAAACAAGAAAAGTACAGAAAGAAACAATGAATCATTAGATGACACACCATTCACAGGATAAATATTCGTAGAAATTTGCACAAGGAATTATTTCTCATTAGTGCTCAAAATTGAATCAATCAGAGTGCTAACTGTAAGGTATAGAATTTTCTGATGTATTCACTTAATTAGAATTGTGTACAGTAGTCCTTTAAATAGACTCTAGACAGCTAAGCTAGGTATGTACATCTAGAAAAACTAGGAAAGAATCAAATCGATACAGATTTACACAGGAAAGAATCAGAGATGATTCTGTTGACTTAGGCCGAGCAGATCAGGGAGATTGATCCTCAACCTCCTGTGATCAGCTGGGATCTTTATCACGCCCCAGCAAGTGGTGCCGTCGGCGACACCGATATTGGATCGTAGTAGCTGAAAGTGTGGTCTGGGCAGAGCTTTGGTGAGGCCGTCACCAAGCTGGTCGTCTGTAGAGATGTGGAAGACATGCCGGTTCAGCATAAAACCAAAGCCAACATAGCTGCCCCCAACCCCAACCCCCACCCCCCCCCCCCCCCCCCATCACTGCCAACGCAACCCAAGTAGCCCGTGGCCCGTCCTACAACCGCCACAACCGCGGTTCTTCAGACCACAGATCCTCCACCGAGCTCTTTGACAACCGTGGTCCTTCTTCCCAGTGCTCCGGACCGCCCCACACCAACCAACGCAGGTCCAACAGCACCCCCGGCAGTGGCTACTGTGGGTTTTGCCAATGGTGTAGCACTCAAGGTCACCGTGCTAAGCATTGTCCCCAGCTCCAGCACCCATCTCAGCCCCCCGTGGCTAATCCTACTATCCAGAGCCACTCCTCACCTTGGCTCCTTGACTCCGGTGCCTCCCATCATGTGATTCCTCACCCTTAACAGCTCTCTGAGGCCACTCATTACCGTAGTCCAGATGAAATACTTCTTGGAAATGGTAAGGGGTTGCAAATCACCCACACTGGTAATACTTCCCTACCTTCCCCCTCCTTTCACCTTAGTAACGTCCTTTGTGTACCTCATATGACCCACAATCTGATTTCCATCTCCCAGTTCAACAAAACTAACCATACTTCCATTGAATTCTTTTCTGATTGTTTTCATGTGAAGGATCTCAGCACGGGGGCGATCCTGCTTCAAGGCCGGAGTAGGGATGGTGTGTACGAGTGGTCCCCTCCTTCCCTTCAACAACCTTAAGCTCTGGTGGGTTTGGTGGTCTCTCATCACCTATGGCATCGTCGTCTCGGCCATCCTAGCCCACAAATCCTCCAATCTGTTCTTAAATTATGCTCTGATACCATGTAAGGTATAGAATTTTCTGATGTATTCACTTAATTAGAATTGTGTACAGTAGTCCTTTAAATAGACTCTAGATAGCTAAGTTAGGTATGTACATCTAGATAAACTAGGAAAGAATCAAATAGATACAGATTTACACAGGAAAGAATCAGAGATGATTCTGTTGACTTAGGCCCAGCAGATCAGGGAGGCCCAGTAGATCAGGGAGATTGATCCTCAATCTTCTGTGATCAACTGGGATGTTTATCACTAACATCATATGCAAAATAAACCTACATAAACATCACCACTCCACTAGCTGGCGAATAGGTGCCAACAACTCTTAACTTTGCAAATAGAAACAAAATCACGTATGGAAAGGGCTATAATGAAGACTTCAAGCAGAGAATTTTTAGAGGCCAAATAGAGCCATTGGTTCGTCTAGGCCGATTTTTCACCCGGGCTTTGGATCCCTTTATAAAAGGATTCTAAAAAGAGTCGCCTTAGGGGGGAAGTTATGCCATCCAGTCAAGAAAAAGAAGCAAATCCATGTCACAATCCCATTTCATGATACTATCAACAAATTAAATGGCAATCAACTGAAATCCACTTTTGCTTTAACATAATACTAATGGATGCCAGATTATCACATAAGTAATAGATCTTGTACTGAAATTCCAATATGTTGTAAACTACTTTGAAACCAAGGTAGCTCAGATACCAAGAGTTCGTGCATGGTACTGGACCTCAGCATTTCTAAGGCGACAACATCCGACTGCTTCTTACTCCAAGTTACAAGATTGCTTTTTACGAAATACAACCAATTATTGATATTCGGCCCCAGGGTAGTCTATATTAAGGAATATCCCTCCACGGGTATTTCCTCATCAGAGGAGGTTGAAGATCAACCTCCTTAGTATCAATGTAAACGAGAATCATCTTGATTCCTTACTTAGTTTGTATAGTCAACTGTAAACACTTCCTAGTTAAAACTCCTAGACTTAGTATATACGTAGGCTCTAGCCGTGTACAAACTTAATTCATCAAATATATATAAAACATTTCATACCTTATATGGTATCAGAGCCATAAAAGCTTCACCAAGAAAACCCTAAAACAAACCCTAATCCTATGGCCGCCCAACCCACCGCCGCCACCGTCCCTGTCAATCCTCTTCCAGCTCCCCATTAAGTTCACTGCCACCACCCTCTTCCCCTGGCGAGCTCCGTTCAATGCCCTCCTGTCAAGACCCAACCCTTCTCGGTCAAGACCCGACTCATCTAGCACGATATTGTCCGCTTTGGGCCTACTTGTCCTTGCCCTCACGGTTTTGTTTTCGGGAGCTCACGGTGCAACTTCCCAGGGGGTCACCCATCATGGAATTGTACCAGCCTCAACTCGCTTTACTTTGGGGTTCCAATCCCCCCTAAAGCCACTTGAGCTCCCAAAAGGCCTCGTGCTAGATAGGTGTGTGCCTACACCTTTAAGGCACACCACCATTCCCCCGTCGCAGGAATGTGGGATCGTTCACCTTTCCCTACAGGACACGGGTCTTACAATCCACCCCCCTTAGGGCCCAGCGTCCTCGTTGACACACTTCCCGGTAAGGGTCTGGCTTTGATACCATTCGGTCAGGACCCAACCCTCCTAGATCAGGACCCGACTCATCTAGCACGATATTGTCCGCTTTGGGCCTCCTTGTCCTTGCCCTCCCGGTTTTGTTTTCGGGAGCTCACGGTGCAACTTCCCAAGGGGTCACCCATCATGGAATTGCATCAGCCTCAACTCGCTTAACTTTGGAGTTCCAATCCCCCCCAAAGCCACTTGAGCTCCCAAAAGGCCTCGTGCTAGATAGGTGTGTGCCTACACCTTTAAGGCACACCACTATTCCCCTACCAGACCATTCCCCCCTCGCAAGAATGTGGGATCGTTCACCTTTCCCTGCAGGACACGGGTCTTACAATTCATTCTGTCAGGACCCAACCCTCCTCGGTCAGGACCCGACTCATCTAGCACGATATTGTCCACTTTGGGCCTCCTTGTCCTTGCCCTCACGGTTTTGTTTTCGGGAGCTCACGGTGCAACTTCCCAGGGGGTCACCCATCATGGAATTGCACCAGTCTCAACTCGCTTAACTTTGAGGTTCTTATCCCCCCCAAAGCCACTTCAGCTCCCAAAAGACCTCGTACTAGATAAGTGTGTGCCTACACCTTTAAGGCACACCACCATTCCCCTCACAGACCATTCCCCCCTCGCAGGAATGTGGGATCGTTCATCTTTCCCTCCAGGACACGGGTCTTATACCTCCTCCATGGCTATGACCTAATGGGCTACATGGATGACTCCCATCCCTGCCCCCCGTCACAGAAACAGCGCTCCGCGCCTTCTGATTCCATCAGGACCAACTTCTCCTTCATGCCATCTTGGCCTTGTATCACCTCAGGAGAAATCAGTCTACCTTGGTGGAAACCTGATCTCTTGGAGCTCACGCAAGCAGAAATCAGCCTCTCTATCCTCTATAGAAGCAGAGTATCGAACAGTCACCTCCACAGTTGCTGAGCTCATTTGGGTTAAGTCTCTCATGGTGGAATTGGGTGTCACCCTCTCGGCAAACCCACCATTTCATGTGACAACATTGGCACAACCTTCTATTGTGCCAATCCTGCTCTCCACTCACGCATGTAGCATGTGGACATTGACTACTACTTTGTCCGAGGTCATGGCTCTCGCGGCCTCCTCAATGTCTCCCATGTCTCCACTGATGATCAACTAGCTGATGCCCTCACCAAGCCTTTTCCTAGACCGCGCTTCCAGTTCCTCCGTGACAAGATTGGTGTCGCAGATGGCTCCACCGTCTTGCGGGGGCGTACTAAGGAATATCCCTCCACGGGTATTTCCTCATCAGAGGAGACTGAAGATCAATCTCCTTAGTATCAGTGTAAACGGGAATTGTCTTGATTCCTTACTTAGTTTGTATAGTCAACTGTAAACACTTCCTAGTTAGGACTCCTAGACTTAGTATATACTTAGACTCTAGCCGTGTACAAACTTAATTCATCAAATATACAAAAAAAATTCCATACCTTATAGTCTAGATCAGTTTGTCTCACAACATGAAGGTGTGCGAAGATGGTAGAGAAGAAAAGGGCTTGGAGCACTTTAAGGTGCTGCAGATTGTGAACTACATTCAATGTGAAGAACCCGTGGGTTAATCACAAGTTGACTCGCAACACTGACTGAATATGAAATATCAGGTTCAGCAATGGCCATGCAAAATAGCTATATTACATGCTTCTTATGCATCTTAGGATTATCAACTGAGTCACCCAAGTCAAGCATCAATTTCGGGTTAGTCTTCATAGGTTGGCAACAATTTCGAACCAAGATAGCATGTATCCCTACGAATGACAAGAACAGATGTCCTCTCAGACAATCAGTTATTCTCTTTAATCATGAAACTTAAAGCTAGAAAGACCAAAGCTTCCTTAATTCTTATTTGATCCTAGATGGATAAGTTAAGAACTTTAGGGAACAAAATTGCCAAAAGGATTAAAAATATAATCCTCTCAACTGCAGTCTGAGACTTCAAACTCGAACTCCCTTAAGGAGGCCAAGTGCTTCCACCACTGGATGCCAACTACCCGGCACTCTTGCAATATTTGGCTAATATACATATAATATATAATATTTATATATATTATTATAATATATAC
Organism: Prinsepia uniflora; assembly: GCA_032719365.1. Lineage (NCBI taxonomy): Eukaryota > Viridiplantae > Streptophyta > Magnoliopsida > Rosales > Rosaceae > Prinsepia > Prinsepia uniflora. Next base: position 46,182,543 of record CM064870.1, on the reverse strand, counting down.
ATATATACACATTAAATTTTGAACATTTTGGTGACTTATAATTTGCCACTCTCATTATTCTTATTTTTATCTCCCTAATCAAACCCTAATTTCTCAACATCTCTCACCTCACTTATCATTGGGGTTTCCTAATGCAAGCTACTGATCACATGAAGCACCAACTTGACTCTTTAAGTAATTATTATGTATGTAATCACTGACTGCCAGAGTCAATCCCAACAAACAAATAAAGCACTGTCAAGTGTAATCAGGAGAACCACAAATTAAAAGAAAATTGAAGAGAGAGATAAAAATTCCAATGCTTTTTTGTCTAGCAAGGAAACGGCAATGGAAAATGCACTATATTTATTTATTTAAAATTTAAACGAATCAAATGATATTCCACCATCATACCTCAGGATTCTGACCATTAACAGCATCAAGGACTTCTTTCAAGACCTCCAATGCATTACTAGCCTTCTGAATAATGCTGCATGAAAGAGGCATGCAGTATTAAATAGTTTTCACGGGAAGCAGTAAAAACAACGATTGACAAGGATGTGAAAAAATATGCCACACATGGCATATAGGCAACATACTTAATCCAAGGTTATGTGGGAGGTCAAGTAGTCTTCTTCTCCACACATTATGTAGGAGGTCTTGGGTTCGACTCTCGTAAAGGACGAGGTTAATACCCAATGTATATGATGTAATCCCCTTCCCTCCCATATCATTGCATCAAAAATAAATATATATATATATATATATATTTATATATATATCCCATCATTACAAAATTCATATGGGAAACAAATAAAATAGATTAGCAGATAAAATCTCCATAACAATAAGAGAATTTTTTTTGTGATTGCATACGTTCTCAACTGTGTTGGGTATAATAGCTAGAGGAAATACATAAAGGCACAATTAGTAATTACCAGAAATCTAAAGGCCAAAAATATAGCTATTGGAAAGTGCATGATGACCGTATATTAGTTCGGATATAATAACAAAACATGTAATCACACCAATAAATTACATCATACCAAAAATAAGCATACTTTTCCAGGAACAAGAATGAAAACAAGATATGAAACAAATGTCTGTATGTTATAAGAGATGGATAAGCTAGCATGACAGATTATAGCTGTTAGCACCTATGACCTATGCACAATCCAATAGCCACTAGAATTCCAATAGTATTTAAAAAAATAATTTGTAAGCTACCTAGATTCAGGAATAGTAGGCGACTCAACTTGTGGCGCAACCACATGTATAGATGATGCTAATTCGCCATTAGGTAAACTATTCTTAGCTGATTGTGGCGTTGGGCAATCCCTAGGGACTGGATGAGGCCTTTGGGGGAACTCTAGTCAAGCACTCTGAAAATATATATTTTGCAAGGTCAGAAAATCCCATAATGTGAAAGTACTAAGAATTTTAGAACACACAATTTACTTAATATATTTTATAAAGAAAGAACCCACACACAATGCAAATATGTACTTTGAAGTTGACCAAGAAGAAAATGTTTCAAATATACTACCAAGTGACACTACTAAAACACTTGTCAAGTTTTCAGAAAAATAATATTCACTGTAAATGAGGTCATAATACATTGATGGACCAAACTAAATGAGGAACCAATCATTTTTCTATGAACAGAAATCAGAAGCATGTCTCGTTATCTTCTCATTATTTTCAGAATAATAACCCCTGAGTGTTCAGGGCCCATCTTGGGCTCAAACATTTTTCTTCCTTTTTAACTATTTTTATTTTATTTTTTCATTGTGTTTTCTTTTGGTAGAGAACCATACTTTAATTAAAGTGATAAGGAATCCACAATCAGATGAGAAAAGAAAATACAATAAAAGGCCTAGAGAGGTAAAAACACAAGCATTAATAATGTCTTTGAAACTATCTGGCTACACACACACGCACATGCACACTGTTGAACCCAAACATATATGCTATCCCCAGTCCCCAGAGGATTCCACTACTGCAAAATTTAAGCCTTCTCATCGATCGTATATCACCACTGGTGTCACGGGACATCAGGATACATCATAGATTGTGGTTATCAACAGTAGAAAATCATCTTAAAACAAAAAAATTAAATAAAGTAGAAACATAAAACAAATCGTAAGTTCAAATGACCCAATCAAATTATCTAAGTTTGAGAATATTTCTGAGTATCAACTGTCCAGTAACCGCACGCTTACCACTGCAAGACATCAATACTCAACAAACAACTCAAAATTTATACAAAGATTATTCGGAAAAGTTTCTGTGACTTCCCTTCTAGAACCCCACAAAACTAGCGGGCTTAGATGAATAAGTACTTGCATGTGGTCTCACATACGACATGAAGGATTTTTACAATCAGAAAAGATGAGTTCATTTAGGTCACAACTCCTGGGAATTCATAGATATGACATGGGCAACATGAAATACAAGTTTCAAAGGGACATGCATGGTTCATTTCAGCTTCAGCATTATTGTTTGCAGCACAAAAGCGTTACATAGTCAGTGGTTTTAAACATTTATTTTAACCCATCTAAGTTAATTTCCAACATAAGTGAATATATATACTCCATCCAACCCTTAAAATTTCTAATCTTTCTACCTACCACACAATGAGTGTCTCTATCAAAAAGCGACGCATGAACTAAGTTCAGTACTTTGCCAGATTGACTGTACCTATGCTGAAAAAATTGTATTCTTAGGAATCTATTATGCATGCGTACCAGCTTCTCAAAAGATTTTAAATCTCAAACATCCAAATGCTATTACGTATAGTTGAGCGGAACAAATAACAACGATCTTTATCATCTAGAACTCTATGTTCACGTGATGAAGTTAGTGCAATCTACTCATTTTCAGCTATAACATGACAAGAATTTAAACCCGCCACATTATGCTATATTTCTAAGAATTTTGATAGTTCTCATAAAATGAGAGCTGAGGTATTATATTGCCTATCTGTACCTACCACCAAGGATTGAAATATCGATATCGACGGATATATCGCTGGTCAAATTTACGGATATCTCGCCCCAAATATCGGTATCGATATCGATATCGTTTACGGTCAACAAAAATGACGGAAATTCGTCTAAAAGTTAGAAATTTAGAATGAAATTTTGAGAAAAACTTAAATACCCAAAAATGGTTATATATGACTAATAAAAACTATAAAATGACTTTGATATAATAAATATATGATGAATAATATGATGTAATATGATTCTGACGATGACTGATAATATAAAATCTTAAATATAAACATAAATTAAAGTGAGTTACTATAATTAAATGTTAATATATTAAAAACATAACAATAAACATACAAAAATTTAATATAAGAAAAATGATAAAATAAGTTTAAATATATTTAAAATTGGAAGAAAAAAAAGATGAAAAAATAGGATCAAACTTTGTTTAAAAATTGGAAGTAATTGATATATTTAAAATTGGATAAAAAATGAAAAAGAAAAAAACCCAAACTTTATTGAAAAGTGGAAAAAATGAATTCAAATGGATAAAAAAGGAAAAAAAGAAATGAATTCAAATGGATAAAAAAGGAAAAAAAAGAAATGAATTTAAATGGATAAAAAAGGAAAAAAAGAAATGAATTTAAATGGATAAAAAAGGAAGGAAAAAAAAAGGTAACTTATGGGTCGAGAGGGGTCGAACCTAAGACCCCCCAACTGAGAAGCAAAACGCCAACTAACGCTGTTAGCCAGCAACTTTGCAAATTAACTAACACCGATCATATAAATATAAACAATAGAAGTCATCCCCTACCTCCAGCCGGGTCTGCAACCCGGGTTTCCCGACCCGAAGGCAAGACTCGGCTCCATCTTCTTCGTTTTACGTCCGATTTTCACGATTTAATTGTGCGTCTTCATCGTTTTGATCCCAGGAAAGGATCTGTGGGCTCAAAACAAGAAATCATGTCGACATTTCGGCCAATTTCTTCCCCCCCCCTTCTTATATGCCGCCGGCCAGAAATACCGATATATCGGACGATATATCGGCGATAGTGACGATTTTTCAATCCATGCCTACCACTAAGTCATAATAAGCAGTATAATACTGAGGGAACTTTCCAGAAGCACCACCAAGGGACGTCTGTGTGGCATCTAGAAGTAGAAATATGCGCTCTCGCACTGGCAAGTCCGACTGCAACCACCAAAAAAATGAAACCCAGATAAACTGATCACGAAATCAGCCAATTGTCATCTACTCCCATATGAGAACAAGTTAATACCTTTTTCTTGACTATCTTGACTAGAGTAGGAAGGAGCCCAATATCGATCACTTGCTTATGAATATGTTCTCCTACATTGTTCATTAACATCTCCAACAACTACAAAATCAAAAGATAAATCGATTACTTGTGAATATGTTTTCCTATATTGTTCATTAGTATCATGGGGGACTTTTTATATATCTTTCCCTCTAATAGGCTCCCACTTTTCTTTTTTCCTTTCTATCCCAATACCATTAACCAAATTATTATCACAAAATCAAGCAGTTACTCACCATAACTGCATACAGTTGAGAATTTGCATTTTTACTCCCCAGTCGTTTTTTGATAGCTTTAATGACATCTCTAGCTTGCCTGCACGAACCAAATATCCATATATAGTGGGGTGAGGATACAAAACAATAAAAGTAATTCCAGTTCAGACAATTTATAATTATTGAGCTCATTTGTTCTTAAAATATTAAGCTTTGGAACACTCTGATTTCAATCTTTAAATTCGCCAGCTCAAGACTTGAGAAAGAGTAGCTTCTTGAACTTGGATGTGGCTAGAAAGCAAACATCTGAGAAAGGCATTTTTCGGATACAAATTCAAATGCAACATTGAATTTAAAAGTAATAGTTGTTAGGTAAGTGAGACTACTTATCTAAGTGGTCTCGTTCTTAAGGTACTATAAGCTACATGTTCCTACAAATGATTCATTCTATTGTTTGTCAAAATCGGCTATCCCATGGTCCAAATAAAGTAATGATACATAGATGAGGACGAACTATCATGTGCAATCTAGTTTACTTGTTCAATAACCCACATCATATTAAACAGGTACGCCTATAGAATATTGGTAGGTAAAATAACATTGGTCTGGTTCATATCACACCGAACCAAAAATACCTTATAACACATTACTACTTGAGAACAGAGTATAAAATTATTGTATAATTCAATGAACAGAAAATATTACTACTAAAAATGAAAATAACAAGGCCACGTGCACCAATAATTTGTTATATCTATGATCATGAGCAACTAATTCACAGACTTGAATATTCTTCGTCCAATCCATTTCAGCCAGTTTCTCACTTGTTGCAGAATTGACAAGCTCAGTGGCCATCTTTTGGTTAGTTCTCGGCTTAAAAAAAAGAGCAGAAAGTAAGCATATACGAAAGGCATCCAATTATTGTAGTATAAGTTGAGGGAAAATGAACTTCTGCATCCCCTGTAATTGATCCTGTGTAACCCTATAAAGTTTGGATATTTGTAACACTTGTCTGAAGTGTCTATTTAACATATATTGTGGATAAACCTGGAAGTAACTATCCTACTTAATATCCATGCCCTAACCAAATCTTTCCATATTGATCATCTGCCATTTCAAACCATCCATTTACTCGTCATCCTATTTACACATAAAACCATAAACCAAGAATGTAGAGAACTCGATCTTAAAAAATTAAAAATAAACAACCACCTCAGGAATGAAAAACCATAAATAATCTTTGTCTAACTATGCCTTTGATGTCTTAATCGTATACAATTTGAAACCGAAGACCATAAGAAGGGGCAAAGTCGAACTTTCAATTTCTATTCAATCAAACTACCCAAATGACAGCTACCACACACTAACAAGACAACTTTGAACACTAAAATAAGGCCATCTGGTCACAGCCAAAATTATAAGTAGGCGATCTTACAATTTATGGCAAGTATTTTTGCTATTAAATTTGAATGAAGCTCTGAGATTAATAAATTTGAATAACACTAACCTTAGACAGAGAATTGGAATGTTAGCAGCAACTTGAGAATTTGATATGCTACTCTGCAACTGCAAGCAAAAAAATTATTCCCATCTTCTTTTACAATAAAAATGAATCGAAGAAATGGAGGGGCAAAGAAAAATCATGTGATTCAACTAAAAAAGGGCAGAAATCTAGTGTACCAGTAAAGACGGAGATGAAGATGGAGAGCAACAAGAAGAAGGTGGAGAGGAGCTGGTAAACCCTAAACAGCTTCAGCATTTCCCAATACACTAAAAAGCAAAGCCAGAGAAATCAATCATGAAAATCAAATGATTTGATTTGGTAGTAATTATATATAGTTTGCGTTTTTTTTCAAAATCCGAGGTCAGAATCACGTGGTGTCCTGGGTGGGACCAACAATGGGTGTCATCGGAATGAGAGTGTGGCATCAATCACACCAAACCATCTTCGTTGTTTGTGTTTTATTTTGATTCTGGTATTAACAACTACATTTATATCTAAAAATTACAAATTACCTATTTTATATACGAAAATGGCTGTACATTTTCACCATTCATGAACAATATTTTTACCATTTTGCCCTTTTTTTTTTCTGTCCCTTTGTTGTGTGATATTTGTACCCTTGATCAACAGTCGTGTGCAACCTTTTCTTCTTTGAGACCGCTTCATCATTTTTTTTTTTCTCTTCATGGAGTACGTTTCATCTCATCATCCATCACGATCATCGATCATCAGTCCCCATAATAAACTTTGGTAATTTTTTTTTTATTTTGGGTACCTCAAAGTTGATCGTATGTAGGGCTGGGCACATGGAACCAAAATACCGAAACCGTACCGTTTCAGATCAAACCATACCGAAAAAAAACCGAATAGTAAAACCGTTGTATGATTGGTACGGTACCGAAACCGTACCGATATAATTCGGTACGGTTTCGGTATCGATATTTTAAAAAACCGTCCCGTACCGATACCGTACCGAATTAGAATATTTTTTTTAATAATTAAATTTATTTATTATTGGTTTATTAGGCCTTCTTCAAGAGTTGATATGACCATACATGTCTTAATTTAGCTTCTAAGAGTTGATATCTTCAACTTAGTGCAACTTTTTCAATACATATTTGAAAACTTAAGTCCTTCATAAATGTAGTTTTGCTTTTTCTTTAGTCTTTTCCTTGCTTTATAATCACAAATAAAATTTTGGCTCAAAACCGAAACCATACCGAAACCGTACCGAACTTAATTGGTACGGTACGATCTGGTTTCACTTTCAAAATATTGAATACCGAACCGTACCGTACCGATTAAAATTAAATGGTATGGTTCTGGTATCGATCAATTTTGTACCATACCGAACCGTGCCCACCCCTAATCGTATGTATAATTTGAAACCCTCTCACTCAGTCTTTCCATCTTTTGATTTGGGATTTTGTTTTCTTAGTGCTTACTAAAAGAGTACAATTTTAAATAAGTAAAGAATAAGAGGAAGAGATTAGCCAGAAAGGCATAGTGCGTAATCACTATTTGGAATCTTCTCCACTGTATGTTTACCTCATATTTTATTTATTTTTATAATTTGATAATTTATGTGCAGATCTATTTCCAGAAACTACATAATAAACCAATTATTAAATTCAATAAAAAACAAATATATATTTTCTCACTCATATTACAGTGTTTGGTAAAAAAATTCATTGTTTAATGGGCAATCTCAAGTTTTTTTTTTTAATACTAGTTTGTAAGCACCTTGATAGCTAAATCCCGGGGCACAAGTAGTGCTGGGCATTTAGAATCAAACAACCAAAATCATACTGTTTCAGATCAGATCAAACCGAAAAAATACCGAATAGTAGAACCGACGTAATGATCGGTACGATACCGAACTGGTACCAATTCATATCGGTATGGTTTTGATTTTGAGGTTTTGAAAAACCGTTACGTACCGATACTGAACCGAATTAGCATTTCTATATTTTTTTAAATAACTAAAACTATTTTCCTGTTGGTTGATATAACAATCATATACTAAAAACTATTATGAGTTCTTTGTAGTCTAGTGATAATAAATTTATCTAATTAAAATTATCTTGTCTACCATACTTGGAAATACTTTTGTAGAACTACATTAGAAACCATTTTTCTTAACCTAAATACTAACAACACTAGTAGTCACCTAAGGAGTTGGCATCATAATTCCTCATTAATAGTAGAAAAAAAAAGCTTGCTAACAGAGTATTTGTTACACTAGAAATCATAATTCCTCATTAGCATTCACCTAAAACCTAAATCCATAAAATTTTGGATCAAAACCAAAATCATACCGAACTTAATCGGTACGGTACGATCCGGTATCAATTTCAAATTGTGGAACACTGAACCGTACCAAACTGATTAAAATTAAATGGTATGATTTCGATATTACCAAATATCGTACCATTTTGAGCAGTGCCCAGTCCTAGGCACAAGTGATGCACCCCTGCAAAGTTGTATGATTTGTTGTTTTCTCTAATGTATTTTTTGTATTTTCCTTTGAAAAATAGAGAGCTGCATATCCACAACATGTATGTGAAAGATTATATTAATTTTTTAAAATGCAAGGTGTCGTACAGTTGGTAAACTATTACCTCTAAATAACGAAGTTCCTAATGCATAACTACATCATCCCCAATGAGGACTCAAGTGTAAAGACCAAGGTTCACAACAACGCTAAGTGCTTCTAGGGCGGTCGATAGGGGCCTAATGCCTAGGCGGTTTTTTTTTAGAGACAAAATTCAACAAATTAATAATATAATGAATACTATCGAAATAAAAATTAATTATCTAGATAAATAAATTGAGTTGGGAATCATAAATGTTGAAAATATAAGTTTTTTATTAATGTCATTATACAACATTCTATGTTTGTTAATTTATTATCTTTGTTTTACTTAATACTTATATTATTAACTAAGTATTTAATAAATAAAATAATTTATATAACTAAATATATATATAAGAACTTATATAACTAAATTTATAATTAAGGATGTACACGCAAATCCACCTAGGCACTTAACCATTATGCGGGACGGTTTATCACTTTCGAGCGTCTAAACGCTGCCTAAGTGGGCTAGGCGGCTGCTGTTTTGAACAGTGTTAGAGACATCTTATAATATTTACCAAAAAAAAAATTATGTAGCAATTACAAAAGATTTTTATATAATCAGAATTAATCCCACCTTTTATAAAATTCCATATTTCTCACTACAAAATGAGAAAATGTACCATCTCAATTTAATTAAATTAAAAATTGAGACTAATTGGCAGCATAATCATGTTCTGCAACATCATTGAATAATAAATGTAAAAACAAATATACATTTCATTAGACTTTTAGAACAAAAAAGGATAAGGACTCTTGTGGTAGTTTCTAAATTGTTCTATTTTAAAAAGGAAGAAGCTGTGAAATCTTTGGTCACTAATTTAGGCCTTCTTTAAGAAAACAGATCTTGGGTCACTAATTTTAGGCCTCTTGTGTATATGTCTTTGGACAATATTTGAGTGCTTGAAAATAAGATTCCTTTTTTTTTTTTAGCTCATTAACATTACGTTATTTGTATAATGTTCAATCATGTATTTATCACAAGTAGTTATTTATATTATATATGCATAAATATATATGTGTAGTTATTTATATTATATATATGTATATATGTATATATATATATATGTACAGTTAAAACTATATAAATTGAACTGAGGAAGATATGTTGTTTTGCGAATAATTAATATTTGTTAAATCAATAATTAATTAATTTGTTGATTAAGTTAATAACTTATTAATTTCTCAAGCTATTTATAATTTTCTTAAATATTATACATTATACTTAGTTTTTTTGTCTCACCAACTAACAATTCTATATATTAGCATAACCAAGTAAACTTCATGAATCTACTTATTTTTTCCAAAAATAGGTTATACCTTGTTCAATGTACCACACTATTGCATATATAAACATTAACTAAGAAAAACTCTATTTAAATAAATAAAAGCAATAGTTATACAACACAACATATATACAAGTATATGACGAGTACATCTCATCTCAAATGTTAAAGAAAATTTAAAGATGAAATCCATGGTGACATCACTTTCAAAGAGAAACAACAATGATGAAGGCCTCATAATCATATAAAAAACATTGTTGTTAGAGTAGAAATCAAATACGATACAAAAGTCTCCATGATCCCTACAAATAGAAACCGAAAAATCAACTAAAGTCAAGGTTGAAGCCTCGGGGTTGTTCAACCAAGAACTCTTCGATACTTCAACCAAGAACTCTTCGATACTTAAGTCAGTTTTGAGAGTGAAATTAGAAGAGTTTTAGAAAAAAGTGAAATAAGCTCAGTTATTTATAGGGAAGGTTTGAGAGTCACGGAACGTTCTATAGATCTATGGATTTTGTAATTAATAAATAATTTTTAATAAATATATTATTTATTACTTGATTTTAATAAAAAATTAGGAGAACATAATTATTATTGAGGCCTTAATCCAATTAAATATTATATTTAAATTATGCCATTAATGTAATTACGAGGGTAATTTGGACATCATAGAAATTATGGTTTATGTGGCAACTCCACAATTTTTCAGGTGATTTTGGATTCTATAAATGTCCTTACATCTCTTAGGAATTATGCCCCTCATCGTTTAGGAATTCATAGAATCCTAACAGAGGTAGGTTTTTTGGTAATCCTAGTAAACCATTTTGGAATAGGACTCCGTCTTATTTTGTATTATTTTTATGTCGAAAAAATTATGATGGGCTCGAAATGTTTCATTAAACTGCTATAAGTAGCCACTGGGCTTAGAGCTTTTGTGATTGGGTTTAGCTATAATTAGTCTCTTCATTGATGATGGGAGGTTTTTATTTTGAAATATATTCCTCATTAATGATTGGAGGTTTCATTTTCTTTATTTAATGGAAGATTATAACCTTCATTCCCAATCCCAAAAAACCAAAACTCAACCCTTGTTTTGCGTGTGGAAGAAAAAAGAAAGGTGAAGGTGAATTTAATAACAATTATTTTTCCCATTGATGTTTTGGGCAAAAAACTGCCATACAAGTGGAGTAAAGACAGTCTTTGTTCTCGAACAATAAGATCATTTCATGAAATGGGTGGAAAGAAAATTGAGGTTCCCCATTTCTTCTTGTTGGCACGGTTGGTCAAGATAATGTGAAGAAATTTTTATCCTCTTTTCTGTTTAATTTCTCTATATCAAAGCAGGTGCATTGTAGGAAGAAAATAATTTTCTTCTTTCCTCTCTTTTTTGTCTCTACAAGTGATGAAAAAAAATATATTTCATTTTCATTATTTTTCGTTTTTCTTTGATTTTTCCTCTCTTTGGACTCCTGGCGTTGAGTAGATTTAGATTGGTACCTTAAATGTTAGATTTGGGTTAGAATCAAAGATATAGGACCTCACCGGAATTTGGAAATTTTCCAGCAAAAATCCTAGAATTTGACCACCATTGACGGCAGCGACATTGGTGGTCCAGTCGTCATCTCCGGTGACGATTGGTCAATGTTAGTCAATGGTCAACTACCGTTAGTCAACTGTTAGTCATAACGGTCAACTAACGACACCTTAACAAAATATTCAAAATTAGCCAATCAAGCATGCTCAAGAAATAATCAGCATAGTCATCGTAAAATGTGCAAGTAAATATCAATATAAAAACAATTTTGAGGAATGGGGTCCACTCACACTAGTCAGGGAGTCAGATCACCTGACAAATCGAACTAATACAAGATCCAAACCGGTCCAATTTTAGATAACCATCCAAAAAGATTACAAACAACTCACAGGTCAACTTTCTAAGTCAAACCTCTCTAAGGTAACCTAAAGTAAGGCTTAGAAACATTTCAAACCAACCAAGACGGGCCAAAAACTATCTGAAACCCCTAAAAACAGTGCCTACACACTGTCAGGAGTTGAAAAACAGTTCCACGCGCTAGTTAGGGGCTGGAAAACCACCCCAAGTGTCGTTGTGGGTTGTAAAACAGCCTACGCACTGCCACACGCCTGCTTGGGGTCGAGAAATGCCGTCAAGCACCTCCACATGCTAGCAAGAGGTCCTACGTGCCAGCCAAAGGTGGTTGCTATGCACCTGCACTGTGCCACACGTCTGGTTCAGACACATAGAAATATTGACATATTATAATTTGACCAACCACTTTGCATTTGAATATCTTGTGCTGCTATCCTTGTATGTTGCATGCTAGTATAATGTATTATTTAACTATGAGTTCTATCAATGTGATTGGTGAGTTAACTGTTGCATATGCATATCTAGTTGATTTCATGGAGGACATTATACATATAAGTCCTCAGGGCATTATTGGGGTTGAGATGTTAGAACCCATTGTAGGAGTCGCTGATATCTAGTACCTATCTGTAGGCCACAAACCTGTCCTCCACGCGTCGTTCACTTGCGCTACGATCAATACTAGTTAATAGCGCTAGCTTATGTTCCGAGCTTTAGTGAGCATGTGGTGATGGTGCTAGGCACCGAGTCTTCACGTGGTCGTGGTATGCAAGCAAAGATACCATGTTTTTTTCATGAGAGTATGATTAGAGCGACGCATGAGTAAGAGTTTAGTGGGTTGACATATGATATGCATTTGCTAGAATGATACATTTGATAATTATTATAAAATTATTATTATTAATTGTACTATATGTAAGAAAAAAATTACTATTTGGGTTTACTAAAATTGAGAGGTTAAAACTTATTTTACTAAACATGGTTTTATACTAAATTGAATTGATGGGTCCACTCACCCATCTGCTTTTGAACCCCTTAGGTCCTATTAGTGTTCACGTACTTCAAGTACGCTAGCTAGCTGCGCTGACATTCACACCGGTGTTGGAGTGACATGGTGGAAATCATGTAACACATGTAGTTTGTAATTGTATGATTATCATTGGTGTCCATGTTTTGTAATTCTACTGTCATGGTGAAATGCAATCGATTTTCTTTGGTTACATTTTAGTCGACCACCTAAAACAAATTTTTTAATTATTTAGCTTTCCTCATTTAGACGTCACCGGCCAGATGCCAGCCAGCACGCCTCGATCTTGGAGCTCTAGTGGACTTTCAGGATCAAGGTGTACCAATTTGGTATCAATGCATGGTTTTAGTTTGTGTCGTTAGTTTTTGGACACATGATGATCATATATCCCGATTTCCCGTGTCCAATCCTCTCCTCGAATCGCTAGAATTGTTAGTTTTACACGCACGCAACCTAACCACGAGTTGTCGCGAGTTGTAATGAGATTTTGAGTTAGCTTAGTTAGCTTCGACTACGAGTTAGATTTTCTCTTCCATCGAATTTCACGTTTGGTTGGTGCGTACGAGTTTAAGACTCGTATGGGCGATGTGAACGAGTTATTCGATGATGTTGGTGGTGAATCCGCTTTTAAACATCAGGCTTGGTTGTTAGATTACCTCAAGATACGTGATTTTCAAAACCAGTATAGAAGTTTGAGTAGAATCCACTTTAGTCGAAGGTTCAGGGAATCACTCTGTGATAAGTGGAAACTACGCATTTTAATTAAACACTTAATTCACGCATACTCAACTTAATCCCTTCTTGAAGATTGTAGTATTAATAAGTTGAGATCGTTCTGGATCGGGGAATTAGAGACATTTAACAATGGTTAGTACAAAGAACAAAGGAATGTAATTTTTTTTGGGGGGGGGGTAGGAGAGAGAGAGAGAGAGAGATAGATAGATTGTAACAACCCGGACCTCCAAAAAGGGCAAAAATATAGATTTGGAAAAGATTGGTATAAAAATGACGATTTTATCCTTGTGAATAGTGTGGTTAAATGCTGACTTTTTGATTGGCAAGTCAAAGCAGACGTTAATCGATAACCGTGACGTAGTTCGGGACGTCACGAGTCCGTAGACAGGTGGCACGTTCGATTTGGATAATCTGGGAAGAAGTTATGGTATTCGGAAGGTCGAGAGCATTTTCGTAATGTGGTTAAAAAGAGGGAAATTGTTGACTTTTTGTTTAACCATTAGTTTTCACCCGAATCGAGGACCGTTAGATAGGTCTCGACGTCCTGAGTACAATGACAGGCGGCACACCATCATCGGACATCGGACGGTTAAGTTATGGGTCTAGATAGGTGAGGAGTAAAATGGTAATTCGGACTTTCAGGGGCAGCTTGGTCTTTTAACACCTGGGGAAATGTGTCCAATCAGATAAGGCCATCTGGGAAGTTGGGATTGGATATTTTGGGCTTAGTCCACAGGGTGTTTGACACCTGGCTACTTCCTAGAGGCTTCCAGCCTTCTCTCTCACGCTTAAACCCAAATTTAATTTGGCTGTTAATCGTTCAAATGAGAAAACACAGAGACAAAGAACATCTGTCAGGACCGGTCCCAAATCCCCCGGGATTAACGTGGGACCCGCCTGATCCTGTCTGACACCACGTGTCAGACCAGGGAAAATTCCATCTCTGCCCTCGTCGGGGCTATCAGAGTGCATCAGGATCGTAGGTGGAGGGGAGTGATGTCTCGTCTCTGCTACAGCCCGTATCCGCGATCAACCTGAAGGGCATTAAAACAAAAAAACTGTGAGTGGACAGAATAATATTTTATTCAAAACATTTCATAAAATTATGCCCTTCATAAAAGCATATACATGCATTCAAAAACCGTTTATCAAACGTTCATAAAATCATTTGCCAAACATATCAAAATCTTTCAAGGGTTCATGCCCGGCCCCATAAACCGTCATGACCCATAAATCCATTTGGGTCCCTGACCCAAAATCACAATTCAAAAACCAACTATCCATACATGTGGGAACTCAGCCCAAATCCATTCTCAGTGAAACACCAAAATAACGAATACGGGGTCTTGCCCCAAATCACTTTCCGAATCATAAAACATGGAACACGGGGTCTCCGCCCCCAAATCACTTTCATAAAACCTCATATGTACTCATACGTATAACCCATCCGCGGCTCTTCTGAGAAGATGCCAACTCGGGGCACACATCACCTAGGGAACACATCCCCGATATAAGTCACGATATCGACTTTATTCTAGTGTGCACACTACTCGGGGTCTCACTCCTAGTCTTCTCCCAGGAATCTCCATCTGGGAGGCTCAATCTCTGGATCTAGTCTGAGCTTTCTCTGGATCTGGTCCACACATCTCTTCGGAATCTGGTCCGGGACCACGTCATATCTAGTAACCACCACTCCTGGAACGGGATCCCTTTGGGGATACCCATTCTGGTCTGTGGATCGTGACTCTCCAGGTCGACGCTGAAGGAGACCATATAAACATATGGAGGGTTCATTCATTTCAATTCTTTTCTTTCTTTCTCAAATCACTTTTCAACTCGGTCTCATACCCGATTCATCTCAATAGGATTCCTCGAATCCGATTCAAATCCATTTCACATCCCTCGGCCTAAATCGACAGTTCAATAGGGTCTCATGCCCGAATACTCATTTCATAAACTGAACTGGGACTTAAGCCCGATTTCACAATCAACAGGGTCTCAAGCCCGATACCACGAATAACTGGGCCCTAAGCCCGAAACCATAACCCAACAGGACCTCATGTTCGATTTCGCAACCAATGGGGCCTTAAGCCCGATATCTCAACTAAATGGGTCTCACGCCTGATATCATAAATCAACGGGGCATCAAGCCCGATAGTATCACTAACTGGGCCTCAAACCCGAATCGTAAACCAACTGGACCCTCGGTCCGATCGTATCGCTCAAATGGACCCTAGGTCCAATTCCTCGTCAAATCAAATGGTCTCCAAGTTCGAGAGTTCATAAATCAAATGGGTTTCGTGCCCAATTTCATATTTCCAAATCCGAAACCCGTTCATTAAATCCTCATTGAAAACGCAGTATGCAAAGGTACGACATAAAGCCAAAAACCTCGAAAAACGTACAAATATGTCGATCCTAAGCTACCACAATCAAATGCACTCATGACATCACAAAAAATACATTAAAACACTTATAAAAAATTTATGCATGCATCAAGTTCGAAAGAAAGGTCCACTCACAGACCGTCCGATGCGGCGCCTCGATACGCGCGCCATAATCGTCTCCCGGGTCAATCGTCACCTCTGGGATTCCCAAACCTATCCAAATCGTAATAGAAGGTTACTAATAGCCTCATTAACCTCCCATTGAAGTCCCATAATTTTCCCGATTTTCTAACTATTTTTAAATTCGAACCTAAACCTTCGGACGTCCCGAACTATATCGAAACGGTGTCCGATTGACACGAAACCAGTCCCAAAATGTTCATTACATCGAATAGATAATTTCACATGTTGGAACCTTCCCCAAAAGACTAGACACGCACCCTCACGCGCCCAAAACAGGCCCTGCGCGTGGGCCTCACGGGCTAGGGTACTGTAGACCGTCCTTGTCCTCTAGCCGGTTCAGACCGGCCGGTTCGGTCCAATCTCTACAACTGGACCGGCGTGACCAGTCCAGGCCTCTACAACCTCCATTTTGGTCCGATTTCAACCCTAATCCATCATAATCTTCTAGTTTAGATCCTAGGAACTTAAACCAATTACTTAAAACCCCTAAAACCCACGAAACCCGACCGGTCCAACTTGAACCTAACGGTTCAAAGTTTCCAAAACCTTACCACGGCATCTGCCACCTACCAAAACCATCCCAGAAACCTACTAGCAACCTAAATAACCCATTAAAACTGATACAAACAGCCCATAATGCTTAAATCGACAAATAGAGGGAAAATGGGTTAACCAGGTACTTACCGTTTCTTAGCCGTGCACGGCGGCCCAGCCGCGTCCTGCCACCTTCCTCAACATCCTCAGCCTTCTCTCACACTCAGGGTCTCACAATCATGCTCAAAAGGGAAAGGTTGGATTGGTTTAAGGGGGTGTGGTGAGATCGGGTTTGGTTGTTTAGGGAGAAAGGAAAATGATCGATGCACGGGGAAGATGCATGAACATGTGTGGGCTGTGCAATGAATGGGTGACACTTGTCACTCATCCATTAGGCCTCCATAAAATATCTGGGCCCTACTTTAGTCCAAAAGTCCCTCGCCTCGTAATTCGTGCAATAGTACTATCGTACTTCCGTGAACCGTAACTTTTCCGTCGAACGTCCGAATTCGACGTGCCGCGTGTCTACGGATTCGTATCGTCCCGATCTACGGAACGGTCCTCGGCCCTTGGCCATTAGACATCCCGGATCAAAAGTCAACTTTTGGCTTAAATTACCAAAATGCCCTTGAACTTCCGAACGTCATAACTTTTTCCTCAGACGTTGGAATCGAGCGTGCCACCTGTCTATGAACTCGTGACGTCACGAACTACATCACCGTCATCGGCCAAAGTCCATATGACTGCCTGAACGAAACGTTAACGATTCGCCGATTCTGGGGGCAAAATCGTCATTTCGCTCGAACGTCTGTTAATCCTCGTCTAATCGTCGATTAGTCTCCAATTAGCGAGGCTAATCCGTCATTAATTCTTAATTAATCTCATTAATTCGGGACGGGTCGTCACAACATCGACCCATTTCTAATAAGTGTGTGTGAGTGCTTTGGCTTAAGTGAGTGGTCAGAGTCGCTCTAGTGAGTTGTTGATCGTGATTAAGAAAGGTTGGAGTGTGGCTGTGAGTGTGAGGGGCGAGAAAATCAGTGCAAACAGAGAGGGAGTCGTGGGTCGTGATGCAACCACAATCGATCAAATTGATCCAACTTGGTCTGAGGGACTGTTTAGAAGGCTGAGGATCACTTATTGGAACCAAAGAGTCACGGCGGAGGCCACGACGGAGACCAGAAAACAGGTGAGGTTCGGTTTCCCTTTTTTTTTTCCAGTTTTGGTTCAAAACAAAAGTCGTGGGTTTTGGAGCATTGTTGAATCGTTCTATTGGTCCTAACAGTTGTAGGAAGTTATATTTGAGCTAAGGATTCGAACCAGTGCCCTGAGGAGACGACTGGTGGCTGGGAACAACAATTGGAATTTCAGAGTTTTGGTTCGAAGTTTGGAAGGTAAGGTTTAGCGTTTTATTTTGTGATTTTGTTAAGGGAATCAATCATAAATTCAAGGACGAACCAAATGGTGAACAAAGGATTGGAAATGGACTGAAAATGGGTGAAAACTGGCCTCGTCGGATCGGTTGGACCGGACCGGTCTGGACCGATCTGAACCGGGTTGGCTGGAGGTTGATGATGACATTGTAGCAAGCGCGTGGCTCCCACGCGCAACCCCTTTGGGCGGCGCGTGGGGCATGTTTTGGGGAAGTGTCCAACATGGTTTTCACTCTAATCGATGTAATGAACATTTTGGGACAAGTTTCGAGTCAATCGGACACCGTCTCGGGTTAGTTTTGCGGGTCCGAAGGTTTAGGGGTTAATTTAATTACGTTAAAAAATCCTGAAAAATTGGGGAAATTAGCGTGAGCTTTAATAAAGTGTTTGTGACTTGGAATTGTGGTATTTGACAGGTCGGGATATTTCTGAGACAGTCGAGGAGCGTACGGAGCGCGATTGACGCGTTCGTACCTAGTGAGTGGACTTTTATTTTCTAACTGAGCATGCATAACTGTTTTTATATACTTGTTCCATGGTTTTAAATATGATTTTATGTTATTGGTTATTTTATATATGTTTTACATAATTGCAAGTTTTTCAAGCCATTTCTTAGATTTATACGTAATTCGGCACGTTTTACGAGATATAATTTGATTATGATTATGATTTTATGATTTTGGGATTTAAATATATAACTGGTTTTCAATGATTAGAAATGAGTTTTGAAACATGATTTGATAATCAAGGTTTTCGGTTTTAGAATCGAATTTTGGATTCGGAATGACAGTTCTGAACGCCGGCATGGCTTCAGAATAGTGATTTCGAATTCGGGTTTGGACATGGATTTAGAAATGATTTAAAAACGGTTTGGATTGGATTTGCTGGATCTGGTTATTGGGTTTAAAGACCCGGATATGATTATGACGGGGGCGGGCTCGGATTGGGTTTAAAGACCTGGATTGAGTTTAAAGACTCGGGAGTTTAAAGACTCGGATTATATTGAGGTCTGGATTGAGTGTAAAGACTCGGATAGATCCAGCAGGTTCGATTGGATGATGATATTTTGTATTTTACGTTTTTATGATGATGTTTCCATAACGATTATTATACAGTTTATATAGTTGGTTTCAGATACTTAGTTATGCATGCATGTTTTTAAAACGGAGGGTAAAATACTGGTTTGTTTATAAAAACTGTTTTTGAAACTCTTATTTCTTTTTAGTCCACTCACACTTTTCTGGTTTTTAACTACCCTCCAGGTCGTGGTGCAAGCGTCGGGGCTAACGTCGAGGCAGAGGCATAGAGTTTTCTGTTGCGTGTTTAGTCAGCTCACAGTAGGACTTTTGTTCGTATCCTATATTGTTACTATGCTCTGTATTACTGTTGAGCAGTTGTATTATAACTTCTCCCTAGTCTGACAATGTATGCTTTGTGGTTGCTTTGAGGTTATTTTGGTCTTTTGAGTGTGATTGTCAGACGGGAGCAGGGTTCGTCCCGGTTATCGAGGAGATAATCGGGGTGGGTCCTGTCAATTGGTATCAGAGCATAGGTTGACGGTTTGTGTCTGGCATGTGGTTGTGTCTAGGTCGTTATACTGAATTTATGCCTCTTTCAGAGTACGATCGACCATGCCTCCTAGACGTGAGCCTCCTCCACGACCTGCAGAAGACGTTCCGAGGGATGCAAGGAGTGCTACGATTGAGCGAGCCCAACGTCTAGGGGCTATGACTTTTAGTGGTGCGGCAGACCTTGAGGAAGCCCACAGGTGGATTACCCGACTTGAGCGGATTTTCGAGCTGATGCGATGCCCTCCGGAGGATCGAGTGTTGTTAGCTACTTTCTTGCTGGACGGTGCAGCGTATGAGTGGTGGTATACGCTTGAGTTGTCAGGATGAGACGCCCACACCGTGACTTGGGAGACATTTCGAGAGCGGTTCCTTGATCAGTAGTACTATCCCCGCTCATTCCGCGATGCCAAGGAGGCAGAGTTTCTTCAGCTTAAATAGGGGAGCATGACAATAGCTGATTACGAGCGGAGGTTTTAGATGTTATCCCGTTTTGCTCCTGCTTTTGTGGCTATGGAAGCTGAGAAGTGCTGCCGGTTTGAGTTGGGCATGCGAGGAGAGATTCGAGCCATTGTGATGGCTGACTCGTTTGCTACCCTCAGAGAGTTATCAGATGCTGCGGTGAGGGTGGAGGCTAGTCTGCCGGCACGACCACAGTTCTCGAGTGGTGTACGACATCGAGAGCATTCTATTTCTGGACCATCGAGTCAGTGGACCTCGAAGCTGGGCAATTACAGTGGTACTTCATCGGCGGGTGGTGCCCAGTTTGGTAGACTAGGCAATTTTCAGGGTTCCGGTTTCCGAAGAGTTAGAACAGAGCCGACTCCGCAGGTGAGTGCGACATCTGTTGCTTCTACTGGGAGGCAGAGTGGTGGACCCAGTCGGGATGTTTACTATTACTATGGAGAGCGAGGTCACTTCTGGCGTGAGTGTCCATCATTACCCCAGGAGGGTGGAGTAGGCCAAGGTACGGCGGAGCCGGGACAGAGTACGGCATCAGTTTCTGGGGTGGCAGGCACTAGAGGTGGTGGTGGTGCTACTAGTAGTTCGAGGGGATGCGACCGAACTTCAGGACCCCAGGCCCAAGTTTTTGCTATGACGCAGCAGGAGGCTCGATCAGCACCCGAAGTGGTGACATGTACCCTTACCATACTTGGCCATGATGTATATGCTTTGATAGATCTCGGGGCTACCCATTCTTTTATATCACGGAGTTGTGGTTTGGTTGCGGAGAGAGAGGTGTGTGCACTGTATTATGATTTGGATGTGAGTACGCCTACTGGTGAGGTGTATGTGGTGAATCAGATCCTGAGAGAGTGTTCGGTGTTGGTAGGCGATGTTGAGTTAGTGGCAGATTTGTTACTTTTGGATTTACAGGATTTCGATGTTATTCTGGGGATGGACTGGTTAACTATGCATCATGCTTCTATCGAGTGTTTCGATAGAAGGGTGACCTTTCGGACTCCAGGGTTACCGGAGACCACGTTCTAGGGTGATCAGCGTGCACTACCTACTAGGGTTATTTCGGCTCTGGAAGCGAGCAAGTTGTTAAGAAAGGGATGTCAGGGCTACTTGGCTCAAGTGGTGGACACACGTGCTACACCATTGAGGAGGGAGGATATTCCTGTAGTGCGGGAGTTTCCAGATGTCTTTCCGGAGGATTTGCCATGATTTCCACCTCACCGAGACATCGAGTTTACCATCGACCTTATTCCAGGTACGCAACCTATTTCTCGGACTCCTTATCGTATGGCGCCAGCTGAGTTGAGGGAATTAAAGGCGCAGTTACAAGAGTTGGTCGATACGGGATTTATTCGACCGAGTGTATCTCCTTGGGGAGCTCCAGTTTTGTTTGTCAAGAAGAAAGACGGAGGTTTGAGACTATGTATTGATTATAGGCAACTGAACAGGATAACCATCAGGAACAAAATCCCCTACCCTGGATTGATGACTTGTTTGATCAACTGAAGGGAGCATGGTACTTTTCAAAAATTGATCTTCGATCCGGATATCACCAGCTACGAGTCAGAGAGAATGACATACCTAAGATAGCTATTCGGACTAGGTATGGCCATTATGAGTTTGCTAACGCTCCAGCGGCGTTTATGGACTTGATGAACCGAGTGTTCCGGTCATACCTGGATCGTTTCGTTATTGTGTTCATCGATGATATTTTGGTGTATTCGAAGAGTGCGAAGGCACACAAGAAGCATTTGAGGATAGTGTTTAACACCTTGAGGAAGAACCAACTGTATGCGAAGTTGAGCAAATGTCAGTTCTGGTTGAATAGTGTTGGTTTTCTGGGTCATGTGATTTCGGCCGAGGGTATTAGCGTGGATCCTCAGAAGGTTGAGGCAGTAGCGAACTGGGAGCAGCCCAAGACAATGTCCGAGGTTAGAAGCTTCTTGGGGTTAGCTGGTTATTACCGGCGTTTCATTGAAAAAATTTCCATTCTTGCTGCTCCTTTGACACAGCTGACTAGGAAGGGAGTCCGTTTTTTCTGGGACGAGAGTTGTGAACAGAGTTTCCAGGAGCTGAAAAGGCGATTGACATATGCTCTTATGTTAGCCCTTCTGGATGATAGTGGGGAGTTCGAGGTATACAGTGATGCCTCTTTGCAGGGTTTGGGATGTGTGTTGACGTAGCATGGGAAGGTAATTGCTTATGCCTCCCGACAGTTGAAACCTCATGAGATGAATTACCCCACTCATGATTTGGAGCTTACAGCGGTGGTTCATGCGTTGAAAATTTGGCGACATTACTTGTATGGTGAGAGGTGCAGGATCTTCACGGACCACCAGAGTTTGAAGTATCTCTTTACCCAGAAGGAGCTGAATCTAAGACAACACCGATGGTTAGAGTTGATTAAGGATTATGATTGCACCATCGAGTATCACCCGGGGAAGGCTAATGTGGTAGCCGATACCCTGAGTAGGAAGTCATCTAGCTCCTTGTCACATTTGAGGATGGTTCAGTTGCCCTTGTTGGTTGAACTCCGTAAGATCGGAGTAGATTTGACTGTTGATAGTCAAGGAGCGCTATTAGCGAGTTTCCATGTACGACTTGTCTTGGTTGATCAGATTATCGATGCTCAGTTTCAGGACCCCGTTTTGGGCATCATTCGGCTTGAGGTTGAAGCTGGGGAGAGACATGATTTTGGGATTTGTGAGGATGGAGCCTTGGTAAAAGAAGGACGGTTGTGTGTACCGGAGGATGAAGCACTGAAGAAAATGATCCTTGATGAGGCTCACAGTTCAGCCTATGCGATGCATCTTGGAGGGACCAAGATGTATCGTACGCTTCGAGAACATTACTGGTGGATAGGTATGAAGCGTGAAATTACTGAGTACGTCAGTAAATGTTTGATTTGTCAACATGTGAAAGCCGAACAACGGAGACCCTATGGAGAAATGCAACCCCTGCCGATCCCATAGTGGAAATGGGATCATCTAACGATGGACTTCGTGTTTAAGCTTCCGAGGACGCCTAAGGGTCATGATGGCGTATGGGTGATTGTGGATAGGCTCACGAAGTCAGCTCATTTCTTGCCAGTGCGAGAGAACTTCAAGATGACGCAGTTTGTGCAGTTGTTTATCGATGAGATTATTCGGTTGCATGGTACTCCAGAATTGATAGTTTCCGACAGGGATCCGAGGTTTACTTCACGGTTTTGGCAGAGTCTGCAGGAAGCTTTTGGGATGAAGTTACATTTCAGCACTACCTTTCATCCTTAGACCGACAGACAGTCAGAGCGGACCATCCAGATTCTGGAGGACATGATGCGAGCATGTGTTTTACAGTTTCAAGGTACTTGGGAGTCGTATATAGCATTGATGGAGTTTGCTTATAACAACAGTTACCAGTCGAGCATTGGGATGGCTCCTTATGAAGCCTTGTATGGACGGAAGTGTAGAACCCCGTTTGTAAGACCCGGTCTTGGAAGCAAGAACGGTGAGCAAGACCCGTGAGCTTGAGAAGCAAGAACGGTGAGTAAGACCCGTGATCTTGGAAAGGTAAGATCGGTGAACGATCCCACATCGCTCGGGGAGGGAAATGTGAAGTACCTTATATGTGTGGGCACGTATCTATCTAACACAAGGCCTTTTGGGAGCTCAGTGGCTTTGGAGGGGATCGGAACCCCAAAGTTAAGCGAGTTGAGGATGGTGCAATTCCATGATGGGTGACCCCTTGGGAAGTTGCACCATGAGCTCCCGAAAACAAAACCGTGAGGGCTGGGCCTAAAGCGTACAATATTGTGTTAGATGGGCCGGGTCGTGACAGAATGGTATTAGAGCCGGACCCCGACCGGAAATGTGCCAGCGAGGACGCTGGGCCCCAAGGGGGTGGATTGTAAGACCCAGTCTTGGAAGCAAGAACGGTGAGCAAGACACGTGAGCTTGAGAAGCAAGAACGGTGAGCAAGACCCGTGAGCTTGGAAAGGTAAGATCGGTGAACGATCCCACATCGCTCGGGGAGGGAAAGGTGAAGTACCTTATATGTGTGGGCATGTATCTATCTAACACAAGGCCTTTTGGGAGCTCAGTGGCTTTGGGGGGGATTGGAACCCCAAAGTTAAGCGAGTTGAGGATGGTGCAATTCCATGATGGGTGACCCCCTGGGAAGTTGCACCATGAGCTCCGGAAAACAAAACCGTGAGGGCTGGGCCTAAAGCTGACAATATTGTGTTAGATGGGCCGGGTCGTGACACCGTTGTGTTGGACGGAGGTAGGTGAAAGGAGATTGACGACTTCAGAGTTGGTAGACCTTACCCAGGAAAAGGTTGCACTGATCAGAGATAGACTCAAAGCAACTCAGGACCGACAGAAGAGCTAGGCCGACCGTAGGATCAGAGATCTGGAGTTTGAGGTAGGAGATTGGGTCTTCTTGAAGCTATCTCCTTGGAAGAGTATTGTACGGTTTGGCAAACGAGGGAAGTTAAGTCCCTGCTACATTGGACCCTACGAGATTTTGGAGAGGATTGGTCCTGTTGCTTATCGGTATGCATTACCATCAGACCTAGCTAAGGTACATAATGTTTTTCATATGTCTATGCTTCGGAAATACATTCGAGATGACTTTCACATTTTGAAAGCACAACCTGTCGAACTTAGAGAGGATTTGATTTTTGAGGAGCAGCCTGTGGCGATTCTAGATCGTAAGGATAAGGTGCTACGGAGGAAGACGGTTCTCTTGGTAAAAGTATTGTGGAGGAATCATCAGGTAGAATAAGCAACTTGGGAACTCGAGGCCTTAATGAGTGAACAGTACCCTTATTTATTCCATTAAATTTCGAGGGCGAAATTCTTTTAAGGGAGGTAGATTGTAACAACCCGGACCTCAAAAAAGGGAAAAAAATATAAATTTGGAAAAGATTGGTATAAAAATGACGATTTTACCCTTGTGAATAGTGTGGTTAAATGCTGAATTTTTGATTGGCAGGTCGAATGGACGTTGACCGATGACTGTGACGTAGTTCGGGACGTCACGAGTCCGTAGACAGGTGGCACGTCCAATTCGGAGAATCGGGGAAGAAGTTATGGTGTTCGGAAGGTCGAGGGCATTTTCGTAATGTGGTTAAAAAGAAGCAAATTGTTGAATTTTTATTTGACCATTAGTTTTCAAGCGAATCGAGGACCGTTAGATAGGTCTCGACGTCCTGAGTACAACAACAGGCGGAACACCGTCATCGGACGTCGGATGATTAAGTTATGGGTCTAGATAGGTGAGGGCTAAAATGGTAATTTGGACTTTCAGGGGCAGCTTGGTCTTTTAACACCTGGGGAAATGTGTCCAATCAGATAAGGCCATATGGGAAGCTGGGATTGGATATTTTGGGCTGAGTCCACAGGGTGTTTGACACCTGGCTACTTCCTAGAGGCTTCCAGCCTTCTCTCTCACGGTTAAACCCAAATTTTATTTGGCTATTAATCGTTCAAATGAGAAAACACAGAGACAAAGAACATCGACCCATTTCCAGTGAGTGTGTGTGTGAGTGCTTTGGCTTGAGTGAGTGGTCAGGGTCGCTCTAGTGAGTTGTTGATCGTGATTAAGAAAGGTTGGAGTGTGGATGTGAGTGTGAGGGGTGAGAAATTCAGTGCAAACAGAGAGGGAGTCGTGGGTCATGGTGGAACCACAATCGATCAAATTGATCCAACTTGGTCTGAGGGACTGTTTAGAAGGTTAAGGATCACTTATTGGACCCAAAGAGTCACGGACGAGGCCACGACGGAGACCAGAAAACAGGTGAGGTTCGGTTTCCCCTGTTTTTCCAGTTTTGGTTCAAATCAAAAGTCGTGGGTTTTGGAGCATTGTTGAATCGTTCTATTAGTCCTAACAGTTGTAGGAAGTTATATTTGAGCTAAGGATTCGAACCAGTGTCGTGGGGAGACGGCTGGTGGCCGAGAACAGCAACTGGAATTTCAGAGTTTTGGTTCGAAGTTTGGAAGGTAAGGTTTAGCGTTTTATTTCGTGATTTTGTTAAGGGAATCAATCATAAATTCAAGGACGAACCTACTGCTGAACAAAGGACTGGAAATGGACTGAAAATGGTGAAAATTGGCCTTGCCGACTCGGTTGGACAGGACCGGTCTGAACCTGGTTGGCTGGAGGTTGACGATGACACTGTAGCAGGCGCGTGGCTCCCACGCGCAGCCCCTTTGGGCGGCGCGTGAGGGCGCGTGGGGGATGTTTTGGGGAAGTGTCCAACATGGTTTTCACTCTAATCGATGTAACAAACATTATGGGACAAGTTTTGAGTCGATCTGACACCGTCTCGGGTTAGTTTTGCGTGTCCGACGATTTAGGGGTTAATTCAATTACATTTAAAAATCCCAAACAATTGGGGAATTTAGCGTGAGCTTTAATGAAGTGTTTGTGACCCGGAATTGTGGTATTTGACAGGTCGGGATATTCCTGAGATAGTCGAGGAGTGTACGGAGAGCGATTGACGCGTTCGGACCTAGTGAGTGGACTTTTATTTTCTAACCGAGCATGCATAACTGTTTTTATATACTTGTTCCATGGTTTTAAATATGATTTTATGTTATTGGTTATTCTATATATGCTTTTCATAATTGCACGTTTTACGAGGCATTTTTTAGATTTATACGTAATTCGGCACATTTTACGAGATATGATTTGATTATGATTCCGATGCTATGATTTTGGGATTTAAATATATTGTTTGATCCTGAAATGACCAACTCGATGAGACCCGCTGGGGGTTCTAGGACCAGTCGTGTGGTGTCTCGGGCCCGCCGGGGGCGTCGTGATTCGGCAAGGGTCCTGCAAAACTAGACACCGGTGTGGTGTCGGCCAAAGGGGCTCCGATGCCAAAGTTAGTATCTGAATGCCGAGAGGCAAGTAAACACAGTGCTCTGGGTCGGTTCTGAGTGTCCTACCTTTGTGAAGGGTTTCAGGGT
This sequence comes from Prinsepia uniflora, assembly GCA_032719365.1. Classification (NCBI taxonomy): domain Eukaryota; kingdom Viridiplantae; phylum Streptophyta; class Magnoliopsida; order Rosales; family Rosaceae; genus Prinsepia; species Prinsepia uniflora. The sequence continues at coordinate 46,155,436 of CM064870.1, read as the reverse complement.
ATTTATAGTAGCCATAACTGTGGTAGGTGGGCTACTGTTATGGGAGCAGGTGGTGCTTGGTGGCTGGGAGCCGTCTGACAAGCCCTGGATATCCGGAGGAGGCGCCAGCTGGAGTCCCAACCTGCCTCCGTCAGGGAGTTGGTGTGGCAGAGTTGGTTAGGAGACTGTCGCAGCCAGCTGTCGTCTGTTCACTGTCAGGTGCCGAATGGCGGGAGTGCAGTACGGTGCCGATCAGCGGGCCGTGGGCCGTGAGGGTGCCGATCAGGCGATTGGTCGGCGGCCTTCCTGTCCTGGTGGGACCTGTGCTAGGGTGGTCGGTCGATATGGTATCAACATATATAATTGGTTTTCAATGATTATAAATGAGTTTTGAAACATGATTTGATAATCAAGATTTTCGGTTTTAGAATCAGATTTCTAAACTCGAGATTTAGTTTTAATGCTTGAAAAAGGGATTTTCGAATTTGGATTCGGAATGACAGTTCTAAACACCGGCATGGCTTCAGAATAGTAATTTCGAATTCGGTTTTGGACATGGATTTAAAAATGATTTAAAAAAAGGTTTGGATTGGATTTGTTGGATCTGGTTATTAGGTTTAAAGACCCGGATATGATTATGACGGGGACGGGCCCGGATTGGGTTAAAAGACCCGGATTGTGTTTAAAGACTCGGGAGTTTAAAGACTCGGATATTATGATTTTCCCTCATAGGCTTGTTGAGTTTAAAGACTCGGGAGTTTAAAGATTCGGATTATATTGAGGTCTGGATTGAGTTTAAAGACTCGGGACTTTAAAGACTCGGATAGATCCAGCAGGTTCGATTGAATGATGATATTTTGTATTTCATGTTTTAATAATGATGTTTCCATAACGATTATTATACGGTTTATATAGTTGGTTTCAGATACTTAGTTATGCATGCATATTTTTAAAATGGAGGGTAAAATACTGGTTTGTTTATAAAAACTGTTTTTGAAACTCTTATTTCTTTTTAGTCCACTCACACTTTTCTGGTTTTTAATTACCCTCCAGGTCATGGTGCAAGCGTCGGAGCTAACGTCGAGGCAGAGGCAGAGGCATAGAGTTTTCTGTTGCGTGTTTAGTCAGCTCACAGTAGGACTTTTGTTCTTATCAAGTACTGTTACTATTCTCTGTATTAATGTTGACTAGTTATATTATAACTTCTCCCTGGTCTAACAATGTATGCTTTAAGGTTGCTTTGAGGTTATTTTGGCTTTTGAGTGTGATTGTCAGACGAGAGCAGGGTTCGTCCCGGTTATCGAGGGTGGGTCTTGTCATAGATAGATAGAGAGAGATAGAGGATGAATTGAATCTACTCCTAATTAATCTTTATATATGTGATCACTTCATCCACTTACCTTGCTTACGCACTAACACCTGCACACATTAAATCAATCATAAATTCTAAATCTCAATTACCTTCATAATTTTTTCATATTATAAATGCGCCGAACAACATGAAAACACTTACAAAACAATTCACTTTAAGTTGTTGACTAAATGCACTCTTCAATCTTATTCTAAATGCACCGAATAACGAATAAACATTTAGCGTTAAATTGAAGTATCAAGCACTAAAACATATGAAGTTACTAACATTCATAAACGATAACACATGGAGATTAAATTTAAATGTTTACATGTGTTAGAAGAAGAAAACCAAGACTTGTCTATTTAATTTATTATTGTGTTCAAACAAGAAATAATCAAATAGAAATTGAATTATAAACATAACCAAGAATAGATACAAGAGTTTAGATAAATGAAGTATAGTTACACTTTTGGAATCCATGAACAGTCTGTGACGCAGTGTAACGACCCGAACCTTTGTTATTATTTTTATTTTATTGTGAAATGACTATTTTACCCCTAAAGGGGGAGAACTTTGAATTTTGACTCGGGAAATAATTAGGACTTTGACCCATGACCGTGACGTAGATCGGAACGTCATGAATCCGCAGACAGGCGGCACGTCAAAATCGGACTTCGTATGAAGAAGTTATGGTCACGGAAGAGATTTTAGCGAAACTTACGAACGGAGAGCAAACTTAAAATAATATTAAAATATTCAAATCTGTGCAAATCCCTAGAATTAATCTGAACCGTCGGATGAGTGACAAATGTCACTCATCCTAGAGATTACTATTCCCAAAAAGCTGGGTCTACACATATTGGTCCCTTTTTAATTATTCTCTTTTCCCTCAAATCACCCCAGCCATCCATTTCCTGCCCCATTTAATCTGGACCGTTCATTTCTGTCTGCCTTTTCCCCTTTATCTGCACGATCACTCTCCCTCTCACTCGCACAAACCATTTCACCATGAGAAAACACACGGCCTAACCATGTTCAGACCCCCAAATGACCACCGTCCTTATCGCCTGCATCTCCATCATCAGCCGACCCTCATCACCTTCCCTCTGTCTGCAAACCCAGAAAAACCAACCCAAACCCGAGACGAGCTGTTGGATCCAGGAAACCCAAACCACACAACCTCGTCTCCTCGACTCGAACCAAGATAGGGCTGAGACTGTTAGGACCTCAGGAGGACGGAGAGATAGTCAACACAACCCACGGCGGCGACACGACGAAGGTAAGCCATGAAACCCGAGAGGCCCAGTTTTTCCCAAGACTCTGAGTGGCAATGCGTAGCCTTAGAACCGTGACATCATTATTAGGCATCGAGGGTGTCGGGGTTGGGTTTTACAGTGTACTATTATGTTGGTTTTCCCTTTTCGATTATTATATGATTCTGTGATTATGATTCTATTATGATACTATGTTTACTTCAATGCATGCAAGTTTTGGAAAACGGAGGGGTAAAACCTTATGATTTATTATATTATTAAATTGGTTTTATAAACTGTTTATTTTTGGCCCACTAACTTTTTAATGTTTTACTGACCCATCCAGGCCATGCCACGTAATTAGAGGAGGATACGAATGACGAGGCTTAGTCTAGTTCGTTGTGCACCTACACACCCCAAGTGGGTAGGTTGAGCACTAATTATGTAATCTGACTATTGTGCTCATGTTTTTTATTGTACTATCCCTAGTCTGATAGTATATAACTCTGAACTCTTATGTTTAAACGTTATCTGTTTAATTTGAAGTATTTTGATTTGAGTAAGGGTACTTTTGGTATGTTTGGAGTCGTTTTCAGACGGGAGCGGGACACTTCCCTGGATGGTCCCAGTGGGATTGGGACGGGTCCTGTCAAAAGTGGATGGAATGGATGGATATTCACGAGGTTCTCCAAACAGCGGAAAGAATCTTGTAGAGATGGGAGAAAGAAAAGGGGAACTCGGGCTAAACTCCTCTCTTTGGCCTTGGAATGAGTGATTCGCTTACACAAGGTCTAGTTATTAACACTCAATTAATGCATTGCTCAATTTTGAACCCTTTTTGTGTAGATGTTGCATTGGTAAACAAGGATCATTCTGGACCGAGGAATTGAAAGACATTAAAAATGTTTAGTAGAAAGATTAAAGATAGGGGGTTTAAAAGTGTGCAACCAAAGTTACGTTTTACAACTAAGAATTTAAATGCTTATGCTAATTTGAACCTGCAAACCATAGATTAGTTTTATAGACAAAACCGACATTTTTACGTAAGCAAATTCAAACCAACAATAACATTATTTACTCTACTCCTACTTAACATATATACACGTGACACCATCATCCACTTACCATGTCCACATGTCAATATTAGCACATACTTAACCAATCATGAAATCTTACCTTTATTACCTTGATTACCATCATAAATTCTTCATATTGTAAATGCTCCGAATCGCGGGAAAAAAATACTTACAATATGATTCACCTTAAGTTGTTGATTGAATGCTCCGAATCACGGAAAAAACACTAAATCTCTTCAAACTAAACTTAAATACTCGGAATCGGGGAAAAAACACTTAGCATTAATTTGAAGATTAAGCATAAAAACTTAGGACGTAATAAAAATTTAGAAAGTAAAATGTAACGACCTGAACATGATTTTATTGAAATTTTCTATTAATTAATGCAAAATGACCATTTTGCCCATAGTGGGGAAAAAGTTGACTTTTGAACCGGGATTTTTTTTGGACTTTGATCTATGGCCGTGACGTAGATCGGGACGTCACAAGTCCGTAGACAGGTGGCACGTCGAAATCGGACGTCAGACGGGGAAGTTATGGTCACAGGATAGAAATCGGTTATTTTTACCCCTCGGGATTTGAATTAATTAATGCTTAAATCTGATTGGTGGGAGATTAATTGTGTGCCCTTGGATGAGTGACAAGTGTCACTCATCCCATTAGTAGGCTTTCCTAAATGGTGGATCTATGTCTGATTGGTGAGTTTGATTTAATTCATTTTTTCCTCACATCTCTCATCCCCACTGTGCATCATCTTCAAATCTATCATCTTTCATTTTCCTCTAAACCGTGAACAGCCATTACACCCAAACACCACAGCCTCACGTCACTACCTTCATTAGCCACTATGACCATCTGAGGGTGAGGCTAGAAAGACAAGGACGACGTGACAGTGAAGCTAGGCAAAGCGGAGACACGACGGAGAGGTGAGAAAATCCCAAACCCGAAAGCCCGTTTAACCATTTTTTCTGACACGCCCCATCCCAATCCCCCCGGGATTACAAGGATGAGGCATGCTCCCATCTAACCCACGTGTGACACGTAGGCTGGACACATGTCTAACCTCTATGTAACATGTAAGCTAGACCAGGGATACCCAGGCTAACCATCCAACTACCTTTCAGAGTGCGCATGAACCGTAGTGGAATGTGTGAGTGTAATGTCTCGATCTCACCAACAGCCTGCATTCGCATCAACCTGAAGGGCATCAAAAACAAAAAAGACTGTGAGTGGACGAAAATAAATAAGTTTATAAAACATTTTACAGAAAAAGACATTTTTGCCCTTCACGTAAAAACCAATGCATGCATTCGAAAACTATTTCATTTCTAATGTAATAAAACCATTTATGAAAACCAGAAACCATTTCCTTTTCTCTAATCCCGGGTCTTAGCCCAAAACCATCAAGTCAAATCAAATACGGGAACTCAGCCCAAAAATCCGTAAATCCAAATCACATATAAAACCATAAATCCAATCATTTGGGGCCACTGCCCAAAACATCTGAAAACCATATGAAACCAATCATGATATCACGTAAATCCGAAGCACATTTCCATTAATCAATCGAACCTGCTGGATCTCATATCAACGAGTTTTTAAACTCAATATCAATCCGAGTCTTTAAACTCAATCAGGCCTTCCTGGGTAACCAACGAGTCTTTAAACTCAATAACAGGCCTCAGGGGAAATCAATAACGGAGTCTTTAAACTCAAATCACATATAGGGCCCTCCCCCGTCACAATCAATCACCGGGTCTTTAAACCCAAATCCAAATCCAGTAAATCAAAATCAAAACCATTTTATCAAATCCAAATCCACAAATCCATTTCCAAATCCATATTCGAAATCATCATTTCGAAACCAGAATCCAAATCCACAAATCCATCCAAAATCACATTTAAACCGAAATCTGAAATCATATTTTATCGAAATGGGACTTACGGCCGAATTCACTTTCAAACCCAATATCATATCATCAAATCATTAACAAAACACAAAACGTATAATGATAGGACGGTCCCCGAAAGGGGCATTGATAACCGTGCCCGGTCCTGCTCCCGTCTGGCAAGATGACTGAAAATCCCGAGTTACCCTCAGTACTTGCCAAACCAGGGATAGCCACACGTACTTACTTATGCCTCCGCCCCTCGTACAACCTCGAACAACGCGCCACGACCTGGAGGGTCAATAAAAACCAAAAGGTGTGTGTGCACAAAAATAAATCAGTTTAGCAAAACAGTTACGACAAACGTTTTTACCCTCCGCGTAAAAACGAATGCATGCATACAAAAATCATTTTGCAATTAGTTAAGATTTTCCACATAAGAAAAACTGTGTATCAAATTTCAACATAAGGAAAAACTCGTATGAACCTCAAAATCATTTTTCCTTTCTCAACCATCGGGTCTTAGCCCGCAATCATAATCACCGGGCCGCAGCCCAAAACCACGAATCAAAACCAAATGCACAACATGATCCAAAACCAAAACCATATACCGGGCCACTGCCCAACTCAACTGAAACATCAGAAATCTTCAATAAATCACAAGTCAATCATTTTGCTGGATATCAAGTGCGCCCGAGTCTTTAAACTCAAAACCATGCGCATAAACAGGCCTTCCCGGGATATCAACGAGTCTTTAAACTCAGAACATAATCAATAGTCCTCGGGGGTATCACAGTAACCGAGTCTTTTAACTCACGAGTCTTTAAACTCATTAAGGGCCCTCCCCCGTCATCAATTAACCGAGTCTTTAAACTCAAAACGTGCTCCAACAATAGCACCCGTGTCTTTAAACCCAAAACAGTTTTCGACGGGTCTTTAAACCCCAAAACAGTTTATCAATCACGACAACGTGGGATCCATCCCAAAATCACATTTTTCACAACAGGACCCATGGTCCGAATTTCCCCATTCAATTCCCCAAATCATACTTCACAAACATAATCAAATTACCATTACACACGGGGCATGTACAATCATACCAAATCACTTTATTAAATCCTTTTTCATTCCCGAATTCGAATTCGCAATAATGATTCCGTAAGCTGGCATCCGGAAGCATCATCCCGAACCCAAACCAAGAATCCGCTTTAAATTTTCGAAAACCGAAATCTCGTAAATCAAAGTTACTTTTGTGCCCCGAGCATCAAGCCCGAAATCACCTTTTTCAAATCCATTTTAATTCTTAGAAATCACTTCTTTCTCAAATCTCATTTTCAACACATCAAACCACAATCATAATCACCAAAATCACGATCCAATCGAAACATACTCAAAACCCATTTTTAAAATCCTCAAAATCACAAGTCTCATTTCAATTCCCAGATTCAAATATCAACAGTGATCAAATCACAATAACTCGAAATCTCGTAAACGTGCAAATCCGAAACGTTCCCGAAAAACATGTCAAAATCGTAAGTCACACTCGCAAATCATAAACAACCTTCTTAAATCATTTTACACCCATTTCATATAACTTCTTTCATTAAACCATCATTAAGCACACGAGTGACCATAGTCTCAAAATACGTGTAATTTCACATGTATAATAAAAATACGTATAAATACGGGAATCAAATACGTATAAATACGGAAATCAAAATCAATCACCACTTATAATCATAATCATAAAATCATAGAAATAATTTATGCATGCATTAAATTTTGAAAGCAACGTCCATTCACACACCGTCCAATAGGGCTCGGTTTCGCGCTGCACGCAGTTCCGTAGTTTCCGACATTTTCCAACAACCCGAATCCTGCCCGAAACACATCCCCGGGTCACTAAGGTGTCAAATAACAACATACTAATTTCCCATAATTTTCCGGGAATTATTCGTTAATTAAAAATGTAACCTAAACCTTCGGACCCTCGGAATAACATCGAGACGGTGTCCGAAAATTTCGAAACCAACGCTAAAATGTTCGTTACATTGTGTAGGGCAAAAGTCATCTTGAACTTACCACGAGAAAACCTTCCACGCGCCATCACGCGCCGCCGCAAGCGGCTGCGCGTGACACCCACGCGCCAGCTACAGTAACTCCAACGGTCACCATCCTCACCCGATTCCACTGTAAAACGGGTATGCGACCCGCGACTGGACCTGATTCAATCCCTGCAAATATCCACTTAATTCCTTCAATTAAGCTCTCAGATAGCATCGAAATGATCCTAATTTAAGTTCTGTTTTACTCATTCACGTCGTCATGGCCTAAAACCAGCTCAATCGAATACGGGTCCTAATCGGGTTCGTAGTCCCCATTCATCACACAGTCACTGCTTCCTTCAATTGATCAGTTAGGAAGCACCGTAGACTCACCCTGACGATGATTGTGAACTCAATTTCACAAGAGCTTACCTCCATGACCACGACTCCAAACTCGCTTTTCCGACGAACAGCCGTCCACTGTTCATCACCGGAAGTGTAGCAATACTCATCGTTTTCTTCAATTTCTTCACTCCGTAGCATCGCAGGATCCATAAGAACATGTTTCTGAGCTCAATTTCAAGGTCTTAAGCCTTTAACCATCTGGACTCCACCACGACCCGTTCCCAGAAACTGGACTCCAGTCTGGGGTCAAAACACGACCACCTCCATTCGATTTTTGCGTGGTTGCAGTCGACACCAGCCCAGGAAGCTACAATTGATCTCTGTTTCAGCCCTCTCAACTCATAGATTAAATTTTGATTTTCCCACCATTTTCTTCGGTTTTTCCCAACTTAGTTTCTCCCTGGTTTTTCCCTCAGTTATTCCTCCCCGAACCAACTTCTCAATTCACTCTCCCTCTCTATGTTTAACCCGTCCATCACAGCAGCCCAAGGGAAACTCAGTCCCACTCTGTTCTTTGTTTCCCGCAAAGGACCCAAAACCAATTCACAAGGCACCCGTGCTCTGTTCAGTTCAACACCACCCCAATTCATGTCCCCAAATCCACCGCACTCTTGCCTGCCCGAGCACTAATCAGGCCACTCACTGCAAAAACAAACCCAGTGCTCCAATTCCAACCTCACTCGTGCACAACTCACCCTCTTGCCCATACTCTGTTTTTATTTCTAAATTGCACGCCCAGTACAGCTCTTCACCATCCCAGGCATGCTGGCCTCCCACTCAGCCCTCAATTGCCTCCGATTCCAGTCCTTGTTAGTGACGATTGTCACAGGATTCCTATCCCAAACCACTAAGAAGCTTAAACAAATCATCACTCTGTTCAACAACGTTCCACTCACGGCTGTTCAAAATGCAGCAGCCAAATTACCATTTTGCCCTCAGTTGAAAAATTACCAAATTGCCCCTCATCTTTCGTGACCCGTAACTTGGTCCTCCGATGTCTGTTTCATGCGTGCCGCTTGTCGTTGTACTCGGAGCATCAAGACCTTCCTAACGGTCCTTGGCCCTCGGCCATCGGACCTCCTGATCAAAAAGTCAACTTTTTCCCTTATTTCATCCAAATTACGATAATGCCCCCGGGCTTCCGAACGTCATAACTTTCACCATGTTCGTCCGAAGCGGACGTGCCACCTGTCTATGAACTCGTAACGTCCCAAACTACGTCACGGTCATCACTCAAAGTCCACTTGACTGCCCGAATTAAAAGTCAACGTTTTACCCACAACTAGGGGCAAAACGGTCATTTTGCCACGTTCGTCCGATTCCACCCAACTAATCACTGATTAACCCTCATTAATCATGGTTAGTTACCAATCTAATCCCGAATTCCGGGATGGGTCGTTACATGTAAACAGTATAAAATCATCCATCAAAATCATCATCAAAGCATAGCATAAACCATATTCTCGAAATACATGCAATTACGTAAATCACATCGAAATACGTGTAAATACGAAAATCATAAATATCGCAATCATAAGCATAGAAATCATATATCGAAAACATATAAAATAGTTATGCATGCATTATAATTTAGAAAGCAAAGTTCACGCACAGACCATCCTCAATACGCGTACAATACGCCTTTCCCGGCTACTCCAAATCACATTCTAAGATCACTAACTACTTCAATAACCTTCCACTAAATCCTCGTAATTTTCCCAGATTACTAAACGTATATAAACTCAATCATAAAACTTCGGACATCCCGAACTATATCAAAACGGTATCCGATCGACTCGAAACCAATCCCAAAATGTTCGTTACATAGAAACCATCAAAACACATGCTGACAACATCTCCCAGAATTGCCCCACGCGCCCCCACATGCCACCCAAAGGCATTGCGCGTGAAGCCCATGCGCCGGGACACTGTTCATCTTTAACCTGCGATCAACCCGGTTAAGACCGGTTTCTGCAAATCTGGTACACCCGAACTGAAGAGACCGGTTCTCCCCCACTTCTTCTCCGTTATCAACTCTTTTAATCCCTATAGCTTTGTACCACTAATTGACAGGACCCATCCCAATCCCCCCGGGATTAACGCGGGATGACCCTGCTCCCGTCTGACACGAAGTGTCAGACAAGGGATATTTCCGACCTTTGCCCTCCCGGGCTATCAGAGTACGCCAGGATCCGGAGGAGGCATGTGATATCTCGGTCTCTGCTACAGTCCACATCCGATGTCAACCTGAAGGGTATTAAAAACAGAAAGATTGTGAGTGGACAAAAATAAAGAGTTTATAAAAACATATTTCATACAAGACCATTATACCCTTCACTAAAAAGCATGCATGCATAGTAAAACCATTTATCCAAACACATATGTTTAAAACATCCATAATTAGGGTCTCAGCTCCAAATTCTGTAAATACAAGTCACCCAGGCTCCTGCCCAAAACCATTTACAGAAAACCATAGTATAGTAAACATACGTGGGATCTCAGCCCAAATCCATTTATCATCATAAAACACAATTTCCCAAACCAATTGAAATCATGTTTATCCATTATATTCATATCCAGAACCTGTCACGGTGAAATAAAGCTACGCGCGTGCTAACCAGGGTCTCAAACCCAAGTCTCTCCAGGGTCCACCCAGGTCAATGTCCGTAGATCAATGACCCTCCCTGGAGGTAACGAACTATGCCCATCCTGAGAGTAAGGAACCCAACTGGGGGGCGACTTCACTCAGTCAGTGCTCCGTGACTACTCCGGGGTCCACCCAGGCCAACGACCCTCCCCGGAGGAGACAATCATATATAAAGGATGGAATATGAAAAACCATTTGAAATCATTCTTGAAACCTTTCAAGGATTCATGCCCGGCCCCCATAAGCCGTCATGAACCATAAAATCCTTTCATGGGTTGATGCCAGTTCCCATAAACCGTCATGTCCCGTAAATCCATTTCAAGGGTTCATGCCGGTTCCCATAAACCATCATGAACCATAAAAACCATTTGTAATACATAACTGGGCCCTAGGCCCGAATCCACATACAAACTGGACCTCCGGTCCGAATCGTAAACCAACTAGGCCTTCGGCCCGATGCCTCGTTAAATCAACTGAACCTCAAGTCTGAGAGTTCATAAATCAAGTTTACCTTTTCAAATCCAAAATAATTGCATTAAACCATTTCCAAAACCATAAGAATGGAAAATCAGAGTAAAACCGAAAAACCTCGATTTACGTGCAAGCACGTAAATCGCCTCGTAATGCGTGAAATCATATAAATCACAAGCACCCAAGTCAACATCATAAAATCATATTCATAATACATATAAAACATTTATGCATCCATCACATTTTAGAAATCAAAGTCCACTCACAGATCGTCCGAGTTGTCGCCTCGATTTGCGTGCCATAGGCTCTCCCGAGTCGATCGCTATCACTGGGACTCCCAAACCTATCCAAATTTTAATAGAAGGTTACTAACTACTTAATTAACCTCCCATCAAAGCCCCGTAATTTTCCTGAACTTTTAACTATTTTTAAACCGACCCTAAACCTTCCGACACCCCGAGAACTATCGAAACGATGTCCGATTGACACGAGACCAGTCCTAAAATCTTCGTAACATCGAATAGAAGATTTCCCGTGTTGAACACTTCCCAAAATTATGGACCACGCGCCCTCACGCGCCCCTAGAAGGTCGAAAACATTGTTCATCGTCTTCAACCTCCAGCTACTGTTCGCGGCACTGTTCACAGAACTGTTCATCCGTCGGTTTTCTCCGGTTTTTGGACCGATTCAAGGTCAATTTTATTCCCTTTTGATCCTAATATGATCCTACTCCTATTTCTAATCATTTAGACATTAAAAACCGAAGGAAAAACCACCAAAACCGTGCTCTTCAATCCGGCCATGGCGGAGGCATTTTCCTCCGCCGTCCACAATCGTTTCCGGCCATCCCCAACCTCAAAACCTATCCCAACCTTCACCCTAGGTCCCCAGAAACCTAACCTAGGTCTTAGAATCGAACAAAAAGAAATAAAACCAAATTTTGAATTTTTGAACACTTCCATACCTCACGGTCGAGCTCCGCCGTCCACCACCGTGAGCCACCACCGTCCCCAGCCGTGGCTCGCCGTCCTTCGTCTCTCATCTCTCTCTCACAGTCACACTTGGGCTCATAGGCTGAATGATGGTGGGGTGTGGTTTCGGGTTTGAAGAAAAATGGAGAAAATGGGCAAAACATGGATGGTTTCGGGTTTGATGGAGAAAATTGAAGGAAATGATGATAGTTGATGGCTGATGAGAGAAGGATAAATAGATGGCTAGGATTTGATGGATTAAGTTAGATGAATGGCTATGATTTAATGATGTGTGGATTATATTATAAACTAATAAAATAATAATAATTAATTAGTATAGATCCACAATTTAGGGGCTCTAGCCAATGGGATGAGTGATACTTGTCACTCATCCATAGGTCCACCTAAAATATCTGCCCAATCAGATCTTGCCAAATCAGCCCCGTCTCGAAGTACGTGCATAGTGAAATCGAACTTCCGTGACCTATAACTTCCCCGTTCGAAGTCCAATTTCAGCATGCCGCCTGTCTATGGATTCATATCGTCCCGATCTATGTAACTGTCCTCGGCCATCGGCCATTGACCCCTCGGTCAAAAAGTCAACATTTGACCCACTTTTAACCAAAATTACCAAAATGCCCATAAACTTCTGAACGTCATAACTTCCTCCTCGAACGTCAGAATTGAACGTGCCACCTGTCTATGAACTCGTGACGTCACGAACTACGTCACGGTCATCGGTCAAAGTCCGTTTGACATGCCGATCAAAAAGTCAACGGTTTACCCACGCTAGGGGCAAAACGGTCATTTCGCATTTTTCGTCCGATTTTGCCCAACTAATCAAATCTAGAAATTTGGGACGGGTCGTTACAACCTTCCTTCCTAAATTAATTTCGTCCTCGAAAATACAACTAACCTAACTCTAACCGTTCTTCCCTCCTTAATTTAGTTTCGTTCTCGAAACTCCAACTATCCTGATTCCACATCCACCCCGTGGAAAGTAGAATCTACCTCACAACACGTGTACACGTGTACACCAACTAACTAGAACAGAACTCGTCCGTAACCAGACTTACCACCAACACTCACGTCGTATCGACCTCATTCGACCACATCGAATGACAGTAATCGCATGTTCCGAACTGACACCACTTGTCAGTATCAGAACAGTCCAAGTATCCTATGAGTCAACTACTCGTAAAACCTACCATCTCGCTGACACATACAACTCTACGGTTCCTTCCCCAAACACTAATTATCCCGCTATCTACTCCCACCGGGAGTCATCGGACCTCACTAACCGATTCACGTTGACACCTTCGACAAACTGTCACTACTTGACAGTCGTCAGTCAGAAACTGACACGATACACACTCGTGGTTACACTAACCACCAGCTAACTCAACCTTGAGTAAACACTTACCAACCATTCACTGGACCCGTGTGTAACTAGACCCATTGAAAATACCATGACCCAATGCACAGTATCCAATGTCTAGTGCATGATCCAATGGTATCGGGACTAAGACGACTACCAACACGCTCACCAACGTACCCATGGTATAAACTATATACCATCACCAGGCACGACAAGTCTGCCCAGTACCGTACCTCGAACAACGTACAAGGTACGTACATCTACCCATCAATCAAACGACAACCACCCAGGTAGTAGCCAGTCACGCTTCAATAATGGAGTCCATTTGTCCAATCCAGCATCATACAAATCAAAACTCCAACCCATCATCTATTTCCAATTCCGAATCCGAATCTGCAATTTCGTAAGAAATCCTGAATTCAAACCCAGAAATCATATCCATAATCATGTCCAATTTTAGAATCCGAAACCATCATTCCGTAGACTAGTATTAGGAATGACCATTCCGAACCCAAATCCATAAAAGAAAATCCACTGTCAAGCTCCAGAATCAAATCCTGAATCGTCACCCAGAATCCGATTCCAAAACCCAAATCCAGAAATCCTCTTTCAAGTTCCAAAATCAAATCCTGAATCGTCATCCAGCAATCTGATTCCAAAACTCAAAATATCGTTCACGTCTACCGAGACGCACCAAAATCGAACCTATCGGTTACCTGCTCATCCGATTACACACCATACATTAGATTGACTTCATAGAGAAGTCAATCCCAACATCCACACAACTCTAAGGTTGACCAAATCCGACCACGTCGGAAAACTACTCACCTGAGTAATATACCACACGGGATTCACTTCGAAAAGAAGTTCAGTCCCAACATCCTCAACTCAAACATCCAGGTAAGAGCGATAAACTCTCCACCTATCTGGATTATCAAGATCACAATCCAGATCCATCACTACGTCAACCGACCATAGACGTCACGATCCCTGATCGTCACGACGTCCAAAGTCCTCAATCATTTCCCACATCTAAATAGATTAGTTAACAACGAGACAGGCCGAGACTGTGGGTTCTCACTGATTACCTCGTATCGATCTTTGTCATTCCACCTAGGAAAATCCAAAGATGATCTGAAACGATGACACCAAAATTCACCCTACGTGAATGCAATCAAAACTCGCTGCACTCACCACGTCACGTAATCCAACATCGTCTGCCACCAAGCAGAAAATGCAAAATCTCAATCACCTAACAATACACGACCAATGTACTGGTGACACAACCATCATCTACCGTCGAGAAGTCACCCAAAATGGCTTTGAAATACCCAATACCAATGCGGAAAACCCGCATTCCACTCGTCACCTCAATCGCAACCCCACGCGATCTCGAAGTTCTAACAAGATTGGAAACAACATACTCGGACATCAACCACGTGTCCCCTAACCAATTTAACTCTATCTGAGATCCACTCTGGGACCACAGATACCGATCATATACGTAACTCGATGGAGTCACATCCCGACTCGTGACTCATCGCCGTCACAATCACCGGCACCAGCACAAGCACTAGTACTAGTATCAACACTATCACCTGTCAGCATCAGCACAAAGTGTCCACACTAGCATCAACAATATCACTATCACACCATGTGCAAAACTGACAACCCTGGATCTCCGCTCATACCGAGCAACGACCCCGAACCTCTGTTCGAATTGGAGAACTCTGCCTCCCTCGTACCCAACAACTCTGGGTACAATCACCCTGACAACTCATACGAGAAAAGGAAACGTCACCTGAACATCCCCGATTCCCGACAATCGTAACTACAACCACTCTCGGTAGTAGTGCCAGCCATAACTCGTGCAGACCCAACTACCAGACATCACGATCTAGACTCCGCATCCAACAGAATCAACCGCCCGTACCAACTACTCTGTATCCCACTCAGGGATTCCATCGACAAGTACCAACCCTGATAACTTGTCCAACCGAACTCTAACCAGTCGTAACTCGACTAAACCAATGTCGCCTACCAAGTCACCCATGACCTTAGTTGCACCAACAATCCATCACAACTACGGTAGTACGACAACCAACTAGGATTACACGAATCCGACCGATAACTGCCATAAGCAGTAAATCCATTTAACTTACCAATATCCGATCATTGGATGGTCACAATTTCCAACCAGTCGTCGGAACCGATCCTACGACATCGTGAAAGACGATCCCAACTAACCGTCTCATGATCAAAATGCTAACGTACGAATACGTTCATCCTTTCATAGGGTCCCACACTGTCAACCCTGACAGAACTATGGCAACCCCGGCATCTAGTGCCGAACCAAGACGTTCCACGGTTCAATCCTACTAACTATCGTACCGGCACCCGAACATCAGGTTGATAACAAACTGTAGCCCATTGAGATATCACATCCTCGACCTGCGTACATACTCCAAGAGCTACACGGTTGCTCGAATAGAGACAACCCCGCTCTGATACCACGCTGACAGGACCCATCCCAAACCCCACGGGATTAACGCGGGATGACCCTGCTCCTGTTTGACACGAAGTGTCAGACAAGGGATATTTCCGACCTTTGCCCTCCCGGGCTATCAGAGTACGCCAGGATCCGGAGGAGGCATGTGATATCTCGGTCTCTGCTACAGTCCGCATCCGATGTCAACCTGAAGGGTATTAAAAACAGAAAGATTGTGAGTGGACAAAAATAAAGAGTTTATAAAAACATATTTCATACAAGACCTTTATAACCTTCACTAAAAAGCATGCATGCATAGTGAAACCATTTATTCAAACACATATGTTTAAAACATCCATAATTAGGGTCTCATCCCCAAATTCTGTAAATGCAAGTCACCCGGGCTCCTGCCCAAAACCATTTACAGAAAACCATAGTATAGTAAACATACGTGGGATCTCAGCCCAAATCCATTTATCATCATAAAACACAATTTTCCAAACCAATTGAAATCATGTTTATCCATTATATTCATATCCAGAACCTGTCACGGTGAAATAAAGCTACGCGCGTGCTAACCGGGGTCTCAAACCCAAGTCTCTCCAGGGTCCACCCAGGTCAATGTCCGTAGATCAATGACCCTCCCTGGAGGTAACAAACCATGCCCATCCTGAGAGTAAGGAACCCAACTGGGGGGCGACTCCACTCAGTCAGTGCTCCGTGACTACTCCGGGGTCCACCCAGGCCAACGACCCTCCCCGGAGGAGACAATCATATATAAAGGATGGAATATGAAAAAACTTTTGAAATCATTTTGGAACCTTTCAAGGATTCATGCCCGGCCCCCATAAGCCGTCAAGAACCATAAAATCCTTTCATGGGTTCATGCCGGTTCCCACAAACCGTCATGACCCGTAAATCCATTTCAAGGGTTCATGCCAGTTCCCATCAACCGTCATGAACCATAAAAACCATTTGTAATACATAACTGAGCCCTAGGCCCGAATCCACATACAAACTGGACCTCCGGTCCGAATCGTAAACCAACTGGGTCTCCGGTCCGAATCGTAAACCAATTGGACCTCCGGTCCGAATCGTAAACCAACTGGGTCTCCTAGAGTTCATAAATCAAGTTTACCTTTTCAAATCCAAAATCATTTCATTAAACCATTTCCAAAACCATAAGAATGGAAAATCAGAGTAAAACCGGAAACCTCGATTTACGTGCAAGCACGTAAATTGCCTCGTAATGCGTGAAATCATATAAATCACAAGCACCCAAGTCAACATCATAAAATCATATTCATAATCCATATAAAACATTTATACATGCATCACAGTTTAGAAATCAAAGTCCACTCACAGACCGTCCGAGCTGCCACATCGATTTGCGTGTCATAGGCTCTCCCGAGCCGATCGCTATCACCGGGACTCCCAAACCTGTCCAAATTTTAATATAAGGTTACTAACTACTTAATTAACCTCCCATCAAAGCCCCGTAATTTTCCCGAACTTTTAACTATTTTTAAACCTACCCTAAACATTCTGACACCTCGAAAACTATCGAAACGATGTCCAATTGACACGAGACCAGTCCCAAAATCTTCGTTACATCGAATAGAAGATTTCCCGTGTTGAACACTTCCCCAAATTATGGACCACGCGCCCTCACGCGCCCCTAGAAGGTCGAAAACACTGTTCATCGTCTTCAACCTCCAGCTACTGTTCGCGACACTGTTCACAGAACTGTTCATCCGTCGGTTTTCTCCGGTTTTTGGACCGATTCAAGGTCCATTTCATTCCCTTTTGATCCTAATATGATCCTAATCCTATTTCTAATCATTTAGACATTAAAAACCGAAGGAAAAACCACCAAAACCGTGCTCTTCAATCCGGCCATGGCGGAGGTATTTTCCTCCGCCGTCCACGGTCGTTTCCGGCCATCCCCAACCTCAAAACCTATCCCAACCTTCACCCTAGGTCCCCAGAAACCTAACCTAGGTCTTAGAATCGAACAAAAAGAAATAAAACCGAATTTTGAATTTTTGAACATTTCCATACCTCACGGTCGAGCTCCGCTGTCCACCACCGTGAGCCACCACCGTCCCCAGCCGTGGCTCGCCGTCCTTCGTCTCTCATCTCTCTCCCACGGTCACACTTGGGCTCATAGGATGAATGATGGTGGGGTGTGGCTTCGGGTTTGAAGAAAAATAGAGAAAATGGGCAAAACATGGATGGTTTCGGGTTTGATGGAGAAAATTGAAGGAATTGATGATAGTTGATGGCTGATGAGAGAAGGCTAAATGGATGGCTAGGATTTGATGAATTAAGTTAGATGAATGGCTATGATTTAATGATGTGTGGATTACATTATAAACTAATAAAATAATAATAATTAATTAGTATAGATCCACAATTTAGGGGATCTAGCTAATGGGATGAGTGACACTTGTCACTCATCCATAGGTCCACCTAAAATATTTGCCCAATCAGATCTTGCCAAATCAGCCCCGTCTGGAAGTACGTGCATAGTGAAATCGAACTTCCGTGACCTATAACTTCCCCGTTCGAAGTCTAATTTTAGCATGCCGCCTGTTTATTGATTCGTATCGTCCCAATCTACATAACGATCCTCGGCCCTCAGCCATTGGACCCCTCGGTCAAAATTGACCTCCTTTTAACCAAAATTACCAAAATGCCCCTAAACTTCTGAACGTCATAACTTCCTCCTCGAACGTCGGAATTGAACGTGCCACCTGTCTATGAACTCATGACGTCACGAACTATATCACGGTCATCGGTCAAAGCCCGTTTGACCGCCAGATCAAAAAGTCAACGGTTTACCCACGCTAGGGGCAAAACGGTCATTTTGCATCGTTCGTCCGATTTCGCCCAACTAATCAAATCTAGAAATTTGGGACGGGTCGTTACACTAATTGTAGTCGATCTATGACATCAAAACATAGAATTCAGGTCTCGATCATACCTTCCAAACCGAAGAACAATTGGCCAACATTCCGTCGTCCAGTTCTCACAATCCCGGCCACCTCCAGCCGTAATTTTAAGTATATTAGTTCCCTTTTGACCTCCAGAACCTCATCCTAGCATTCAATTCGATTATTAACTTCTAAAACACAACTTGTCATATTTGAATTCAAAACGGAACTTCACGATTTCTTACCTTCTCTCACCGTCGTGAGCACCGCCGTGGCCTTCATCACGTTTTTCTCAATTCCTCCTTTCATTTTTGTTCACAAATCACTGGCAGAGGATGACGTTTGAGGGTTGTTTCTCACGGTCACTCTGTTTCTCTCTTTCTCGGCCTACAGTCACCGAATACATATACTTGCACGTTTTCATCCTGGTTTAAAAACGATGAAAGGCAGTTGTGAGGCTTCCACAACCTTCCAGACAAGGGACAAGTGTCCCAATCTGATTAGGTACAAATCCCAATGCAAACAAATTATCAAAATACGCTTTAGGCCAAATTACCAAAATGTCCCTCAACTTCCAAGCCTCATAACTTCTCCATCGAAAGTCAGAATCGGACGTGCCGCTATTCCAAGGACTCGTGATGTCCCGAACTACGTCACAGTCATCGGCCAAAGTTCGTTTGACCACCCGCGTCAAAAGTCACGTTTCATCCACTTCCAAGGTCAAAACGGTCATTTTACACCGTTCGTCCGAAATCACTCAACTAATCACCACTAATCCTTCATTAATCACTAATCTAATCCCAAAATCTAGAACGAAATGTTACATTTTCGAAATTTGGACTTTGACGTCTATTAATCAAAGGGGTGGTTTGGGTTTTGTTCTAGGAACCAGGACGAGTGTGTTGGACCTGTTTGGGAGGATTTTGGTGACCTAGGTCGACGAGGAACAAGATTGGAAAACCGGTTTCTATTCATCGATCGAGGGTAAGATTTCAATGAGTTCTTCATGTTTTCAATTAGATGGATCTCTTAGTTCGGATTAGGCGAACACGTAGGATGAAATGGGGATGAATTTGGTGCAGAAATGGAGAAATGGGAACCGGGTAAGGGTCGCGGGTCTGCTTGACCAGATTCAGGTATTCAGGCTAACCCGTCGAGAGGTTAGGGACGATGATGTCAGCATACTGATGTCATCATGTCAGGCCTATTAGACCAACAACCACTCAGGAAGTGACAGGACCCATCCCAATCCCCCCTGGATTAGTGCGGGATGACCCTGCTCCCGTCTAACCGGGAGTGTCAGACAAGGGATATTTCCGACCTTTGCCCTCCCGGGCTATCAGAGTACGCCAGGATCCGGAGGAGGCATGTGATATCTCGGTCTCTGCTACAGTCCACATCCGATGTCAACCTGAAGGGCAGTCAAAACATTAAAAGCTGTGAGTGGATAAAACAAGAGTTTATAAAAATATTTCCATAAAGACATTTGTACCCTTCACTAAAAAGCATGCATGCATTCGAAAACCATTTATCCCGAAAAACCATAATGAAATCAAGTACACGGGCCACTGCCCAAATCCATAAGGGGCTCAGCCCAAATCATAAGAAACTAACCATACGGGCCATTTCCCAAAACCTTCTAAACGCACATCATACATCATATCATATATCATATTTATATCATATACACATATAATTCACACAACCAATCCGGTCACGGTTTCCAAAGCTACTCGCGTGCTAACTAGGTCTCAATCCGAGTCTTCTCAAAGTCAAGATCAATGTCCGCAGACCACTGACCTTACCCGAGGTAATAGTAATCATATCCTTCCTGAGAGTACGAAAACCAACTGGGGGGTGACTCCACTCAGTCGGTGCTCCGTGACTACTCTGGGGTCCACCCAGGCCAACGACCCTCCCCGGAGGAGATAATAGAAGTAAAGGAAGGTATATGAATACATATATATACATAACATAAACGTTCATGCCCGGTTCCCTTGAATCGTCATGATCCATAACATCCATTAACCAGGGTTCATGCCGGTTCCCATAAACCATCGTGAACCAGAATGACCTGACAAAGGTTCATGCCGGTTCCCCTAAACCTTCATGAACCACAATGACCTTTCCAGAGTTCATGCCGGTTTCCATAAACCGTCATGAACTTGGAAATCCATCTAGGGTCCCTGACACGAAGTCATCAGTGTAAAACAACTGGGTGTCATGCCCGAATATATGACATTAGCTGGGCATCGTGCCCGATATCTAAGGGTCAGTCACGACTCTGATCATAGTGATGCGTGCAACCATCCATCCAGGACCGCTCTCAATCCTGGTATGTTGTCGTGAACGAATCAACCGACGGGACCACCACAAGATCATGGTGCACTCATCACCGATCGCTATCCTGAACTGTTAGCACTCCGAAGTCGAGCCTCCTCAGGCTGCCCGACCACGAATCGTGCATCGTGACCTCTTCGGAAGGAACACATCCCAATCCGGAGGCGAGCGTCGTATCGTCGATCGCTGTGCACATAGCACCCGTCGCGACCACGATTTAGACCCGAAAGTCGTAAATAGTGCCATATGCCCGAGACAAAACCAAATGGGTCTCATACCCGAGTTTATCCATTTAGAAATCCAAAACTATTTCATTAAAACCAATAAAGAAATACAAACCCGTATAAGCACTATATAAGGCCGAAACCTCGAAATACGTGCTTATACGTAGCCACATACAAATGCACCCATGGCATCATCAAACAAGTAATAAAACATATAATAAACATTTATGCATGCACCAATTTAGAAAACAAGGTCCACTCACAGACCGTCCGAGCTGCCGCCTAGATTTGCGTGACATATGGCTCTCCTGAGCCAATCCGACCTCTCCGGGTCATCCTGGCCTGTCCAAATCATATCCAAAGGTTACTACTAACCTATACAAGTCCATATTAAGAACCCTAAACTTTCCCGGAAAAGTCAACGTGTCCCGTACACGTTTTCCAAGGTGAAAAACCTCAAATTGACCAATCTAACGATCTCCGATCGACCCGAAACCGCCGCCATTGGATCCGGATCGTCGAAACCTTTAAAATGACACTGGGCCCACTCAAAACACTGTTCACACGCACCCCCACGTGCTGGTCAATGCGTTGAAAAGTCAACGCTGACGTCATGCACTGACACCTCTGACAGTGCCACGTGTCAAGCTCCCATTGGTCCATATTCTGACATGTCAGCTGACATTGTCAGATTTGACATGATGTCGTTATCCCTGACATGATGACGTCATCAGTCATCCCTGTCCTCTCGTCGGGTCGACCCGAAGCCTGCAACCCGGTCGTCGTGACCCGCGGCTTGACCCGGCCGGTTCTCCCTGCTCCGGCCACCAAAACTCCTCCTGTTTGTCCCATTTTCGTCCCCTCATCCTAACCTACAATCCTATGACTTTAAAACAGAAGAAAAACATCGAAAACCCGTACCTTCAATCCAGCCATGGCGGCCATGACTTCTCCTGCCGTTCACGGCTGTTCCAGGTCGTCCAACACCTCGAAACCAATCCTATTCATCTCCTGGGATCCCTAGAAACCTTACCCAATTAATGGAATCGAGTAAAAACCATTAAAATCCAATTTTAAAAATTCGAATATTTCCTTACCTCACGGGTTCACTCCGCCGTGGCCTCCATCGTGGGCCACCGTCCAGCCTCTCGGTCCTCAACCCCTCACACTCCTCACACGGTCACTCTCAGCTCACACAAGCGGTGAATGGTGATGGTGTGTGGGTGTTTCGATTTTTGAAGAAAATGAAGAATATGGGGGATATGGGTTTCAGGCTTTAGGAAGAAAAAAGAAGAGTGATGGCTGATGAGAGAAGTGGGATAGATTAGATGAGATGAGTGGTGAGGATTTGAGAGATTAAAAGGAATGGATGGATAGGATTTGATGTTGGAGAGATTAATTATAAAATAATAATTATATTAATATTTAATTAAGTAGATCCACAATTTAGGGTATTGACTAATAAGATGAGTGACACTTGTCACTCATCCATGGGACCCACTCAAAATATCTGACCCAATCAGAAAAGGCCACCTCATCATCGCCTCGAAGTACGTGCATAATGAAATCGAACTTCCGTGACCTATAACTTCCCCGTTCGAAGTCCGATTTCAGCGTGCCGCCTGTCTATGGATTCGTATCGTCCCACTCTACGTAACGGTCCTTGGCCCTCGGCCATCGGACCTCTCGGTCAAAAAGTCAGCATTTGGCCCCATTTAACCAAAATTACCAAAATGCCCCTAAACTTCCGAACGTCGTAACTTCCTCCTCGAACGTCGGAATTGAACGTGCCACCTGTCTATGAACTCGTGACGTCATGAACTACTTCACGGTCATCGGTCAAAGTCCATTTGACCCCCCGAATGAAAAGTCAACATTTTACCCACGCTAGGGGCAAAACGGTCATTTTGCATCGTTCGTTCGATTTCGCCCTATTAATCACCGATTAACCTCACTAATCGTGATTAGTCACTAATATAATCTAGGAATTTGGGACGGGTCGTTACAACCTTCCCTCCTTAATTAATTTCTTCCTCCAAATTCCAACTGACTTAATCTAACCGTTCTTCCCTCCTTAATTCGTTTCGTTCTCGAAACTCCAACTATCTCGATTCCACAACCTCCACCTCGTGGAAATAATTCGATCTCACGACACGTGTACACCCGTACACCCACTAAACAGAATAATACTCGTTCGTACCCAGACGTACCACTAACACTCACGCCACATCGACTACACTCGACCACATCGAATGACCGTAGCCATACGTTACGAATTGACACCACTTGTCAAATCTACCAAGTCGCTGACCCAACCAACTAGACGATTCCTTCCTCAATCACCAATCTAACCTGATGTCTGCTCCCACTGGGAGTCATTAGCCCTCACTAATCGATCCACACTGACACCTCCGACAAACTGTCACCACTTGATAGTCGTCCATCGAAAATTGACACTATTCCCACTTGTGGTTACACTAACCACCAACATACTCATCCTGAGTATACGTATACCAACATCTAACTCGACCTGCGTGTAACTGGACCCCTCAGAAATACCATGACCCAACGCACAGTATCCAATGTCCAGTCCACGACCTCAACTAATCCGATGGTATCGGAATCAATCCGACTACCAACACACTCACCAACCTACTACAGGTATAACCTATATCCGTCACCAGGCACGACAAGTCTGCCCAGTATCGTACCCCGGACAACGTACAAGGTACGTACATCTACCCATCAATCAGACTACAACCACAACAACAACAACGTCAACACGACGACCTAGGTTGTAGGCAATCACGTTTCAATTATGGAGTTCACTTGTCCAATCCAGCATTAGAAAAATCGAAGCTCCAACCCATTATTCATTTCCAAATCCGAATCCGAATCCGCAATTTCGTAAGAAATCCCGAATCCAAACCCAAAAATCATATCCATAACCATGTCCAAAATCCGAATCCGAAATCATCATTCCGTAAGCCGGCATTTGGAATAACCATTCCGAACCCAAATCCATAAAAAGAAAATCCACAGTCAAGCTCTAGAATCAAATCCTGAAGCGTCACCCAGAATCCGATTCCAAAACCCAAATCTAGAAATCTGATTCCAAAACTCGAAACCTCGTTCACATCTACCGAGACGTACCAAAACTGAACCTCTCGGTTACCTGCTCAACCGATTACCCTATTACCATCGATTGACTTCAAAGGGAAGCCAATCCCAATATCAACATATCTAGGCTGACAAAATCCGACCTCATCGGACACTTATTCACCTGAGTAATATACCATACGGGATTTACCTCGAAAAGAAGTTCAGTCCCAACATCCTCAACTCAAACGTCCAGGTAAGAGTGATAAACTCCCCACCTATCTGGATCATCAAGATCACGATCCAGATCCACCACTACGTCAACCGACTATAGGCGTCACGATCGAGATTCATAGCTGTGTCACCCGATCATAAATGTCACGATCGAGGATCGTCACAATGCCCAAAGTCCTCAACCATTTCCCACATCTAAACAGATTAGTCAACGAAGAGACACGCCGAGACTGTGGGTCCTCACCAATTACCTCGTATCGATCCTTGTCATTCCACCTAGGAGAATCAAGGATGATCCAACACGATGACACCAAAACTCAACCTACGTGAATGCAGACAAAACTCATTGCATTCACCACGTCACGTAATCCATCATCGTCTGCCACCAAGCAGAAAATGAGGAATCTCAGTCACCTAACTTCGATATACTCAACTCCACTTGATGACCCAAGACAAATCCTGGGTTCACCAACCAATACACGATCAGTGTACTAGTGGCAACCAACCATCACTTACCCCATATACCATGGCAGAACCTGAGAAGTCACCCCAAAATGACTTCGAAATACTTATTACCGATGCGGAAAACCAGCATTACTCGTGTCACAAGGTGGGAAACCGCTCCGCCTAATGACTAAGCGCCTAGGTGGATTTGCGGGTATATCCTTATACATATTTAGTGGATTTGCGTGTACATTTTTATACATATTTAGTTATGTAACTTCTTTTATATGTATTTAGTTATATAAGTTATTTTATTTATTAAATACTTAGTTAATAATATAAGTCTTAATTAAAACAAAGATAATAAATTAAAAAATATAGAATGTTGTATAATAAAATTAATAAAAAAAACTTACATTTTTAACATTTATGATTCCCAACTCAATTTATTTATCTAGATAATTAATTTTTATTCTAGAATTATGTGATAATATTCATTATATTATTAATTTGCTGAATTTTGTCTTTAAAAAAAAAACCACTAGGCTTCCGCCTAGATCCCACCTAATTGCCTAGGCGCTAGGCTCCTATCGACTGTGTTAGGAGCGCCTAGCGCCGTTTTGAACCTTGTAGACGTGTTAAGAAGAGTTTTTTTTTTTTTTTTCTCCAAATTGTTAAGAAGAAAGTTAAGTTGTGGCAAACCGTCTTAATAGCCCATACAAATTTTGTCATATTACTCCTACATAAACAAATTTAATTGCATGGGATAATAGTGTGATGAAATGATGCAATGGTGTAACAATTTGGGAAGTTAAATTAGATGAGCTCAAGTTAAGTGTAAGATAAGACGAAATGAGAAGAATGGCTTGGAGCTAGCCAAGAATGGCTCCACCCTCGGGCGAAGTCCCACTAGATGCAATCAATCACACGCAATTTGAGTCTCTGGTTCCATCCGATTAAATTCAAGTAAATCCAAATCTGAACTACATTGGTATGATTCCGCCTAGCTTATGTAGGCAGCCTAGTATAAAATCTAAATGTAACTGCAAGCCCAAACAGAATCCTTGATTCGTGCAAGTCAAATTCACCCCAAACAAAATCCCAGTTCGTGCTAACCAAGTTCGCCCAAAACACTAATCTCATGACAGTTCATATGAAACCATTTCAATGCAGGCAAACAAATAACTAATACATGATGGTTAACAAGAGGGATTTTCTTAGTTATATATTATTCAAATCTCATGTAGAAGCTCTTCCATAAGAGCTTGAGGTCTATGGAAGGTGGGCCGGAAAAAGGAAAAAAAAAAGGTTTAAGAAAGGAGAAACGAAAGCATAAACTGAATATTGTTGGAACCAGTTTTGTAACCCAACCAACAAACCCTGTAGCATATAATTTGATTGAACAAAGCTTTTGAGGATGCAATGGTTACGCCGGTGGAGATGGCTCGTACTTGATAAGGAATTTTGTCATCAAGAACGGCCGCTTGGAGAAAACTGAACTACATTATCTCAACCACTGCGCGACTGACAATGCTGCCCTGGTTAAGATCATGGAATGCGTCGTTGGACTCTTCGAATTTGTACCTTCTTGAAACAGCATTAGTTAGATTGAATACTCCTGTTTCTGCCAGTTTAACCAACTTAGGAAGATCCTGCCTGGCCCTTCCTCCATATGATCCAATGATTTGTATCTACACCACAAGATCATTGTCAAGTAAGTTTAAGATGTTTTCTGAAATACTTCTTCCACAAAGAAAAAACAAAAGTTTAAGATGTTTGCTGAAATACTTCCACAAAGAAAAAACAAACCTGCGACCAAAGCTGGATTCAACAAAACAAGGGATATGAACTATAATGATTTTGTGGCTTTTTAGATGCAAGAGGAATTAAATTTTAGAATATCATCTAGCTCTCAAATCCCTTTGGTGCCTTTTTCCCCCAAGACCAATCAGATCAGGGGTCACAGATGAAAACTACACTGTAAAATTATTATAGCAACTGTTATTTCCACCTATGAAAAAAGGCCATTCCACACTCCTCCGTTGTAAAGATGCAATCTGATGTCTAAGGCCGGCCCCTAGAAGTGACTGTGTGATGCAATCTGATGTCTAAGGCCTCTAGAAGCGACTTTGCTCTCTTCTCATTCCACAAATTTCCTATGCATCTTACCTACCATCACGCTCTTACAGATATTCAAAAGACTTAAGTTAAACAAATAACAGCATTTTTCCATATTATTCCCGAGATCAGAAACTGTTATAAAAGAACAAGGTGTTTCCTTAGTCAAAATAGACAAATGAAAGATCAAGCACCTACTTATAAGTTCTTGTAAGAGTTTCCAAAGATTTCTCAATTTTCATCTGATCCCTATGATCTTATCAGAAGTACACCTATCTACGTTCACCTTAATAAATGCAGATGCTGTGCCAAAAAATATCATACCATATACAAAAAATTTGGTGTAGGACAGATCTGAAACCTACGAATTAGCAAACTAGCAGAAGCAAACTCTAGGAAAACAAACATAAAACTTAAAACATAGGTCTGGAATCACTCCAGTGGCTTCACACCCGAAATTGGCTTCACACCAAAACTTGGTTTCGCACCAAAATAGTCTGGATTCGCTCTAGGGGCTTCACACCCGAAAGGGGCTTCACACCAAAATAATCCTTTCGCAGGAAAATATACCCAAACTTTTATTCATAAACACATCTCTCTTCCATTGAATTACAATGGCGTATTTATAGGGAATTAAACAAATTAGAAATCCTAATTAAACTGGAATTAGAAAGAACATCCTAATCCAAATCCTAGTAGAACATGGAAACATGCCTACTCCTAATTAAAACAGAAAACAGAGATAAACTAATCCTAATAGAACATGAAAACATGTCTATTCCTTAATAAAACAGAAAACAAAGATATACTAAAACCCTAAAGACTAAATTGCCCTTGACCATTCCGCATCAAAATTGAAATGCAATTGTCACTATGATGCATGATTTCTCATACTCACCTTTCTACGAACAAGACGGTTTATATCTACTTCCCCAACTGCACCAGCTTTTGAAAGACCAATCATTACAGCTTTTCCTCCATCTTTCACACTCTGAACACATTGCAAAAAGGTCTGCGGCCTTCCGAGGGCTTCAATAGCAATGTCCACACCCTTTCCACCAGTTATTTCCTGTCCACAAGAAGTGAACTATAACAACCCAAAAAGAAACTTAACAATAGAGGGATAGAACAAAGAAAAGGTTTCACTTCATCTCAAAAATCAGTCAAAGCAGATTATGTTCCACGTAAATCTAAAACAAGTTACATGGTTACTCTTGTGTTGAGATGAAGACAAATCTACTGGTATATGCACTGATTTTAATGAAAAACTATACAATTCTGTTTTTCTTTAATAGAAAACTATGAACTTAATTTTTTATTGATACAATTAAGATTAATTCATATGCCCTTCGCGACCACAACCACCGGTTATTCATCATGACGAGTACCATTTTCTTTATCCAAGAATCTTGATTTCTGCAGTATGTATGCATGTGTCCATGTGTGAGAATTATTCTCAAATAAGGTCCTTTTCATATTTTTTTTTACCAACTCAAATAAGGTCCTTCAATGTATTCTTTAAATGAGGAATAATTCTCAACCCCCAAAGACATAGGCATAGTGGAGATGCATAAAGATCTAGTTCACCAACCAGGCATCCCAACCTCCATATCTCATCTAATGACTGATAAACAGGTCCTCGTATAAGGACCTTCTCTTATTAGGAAATTATTGTATATTATTGTTGGCTCCATGGGGTAGTTTCATGTTGTTGGTTGGACTGTGACTTGAAACAAAACAAGCCAGCTTCTTTCGCAACATAACAGTAAGAATAAAACAAGTCATCGACATTGGCACACCGCAATTAGCACAAATTTACCTTGAACAAGTACTATACCAATACCGTATCATATCATACTAAAAGGAAAGGAAATTTCTTTTAGGTATGTACCATTATTTTTTCAACAGCATCTTCTTTAGCTGCATTTATAGCATGACTAGCACCAAATATCTTCGCCTTCTGCAGTTTTTCATCTTGAACATCCACAGCAATAATATCAGAGGCACCAAATGCTCTTGCTATCTGCAAACAGCTGTAGTAAGTGATAAACTATTAAATCTATATAATAACTTCATGAGAAAAGGTAAAGGAAGCAATAACATTAAATAAAACCCACTCAAGATAAAACCAAAGTTCCTAGCCTTGTATGGACTATGGATGAAATGACAGCTAGTCCAAAATTAGTAAACAAAAAAATAATTAAAAGCCTTAGCATCAATCAAATGCGGAAGCCATAAGACAATAATGAGAAAGTGAAGGAAATAGAGGAAGACAGAGGAAGAAAGTGCTCAAAGAAGGGAACAGAAAAGGGCAGCCTGCTTCGACAATCTTGTTTGATCCGGTTGAGATTGTTTGCGTTTACCAGCGCCTGTCAACCAACCATCCTACAACTATGGTTGGAGAACGTGCAGACATCAAAGGATCAATTTCTGCAAGCGTCAACAAGATCTGAGTTTCATCCAGACAGCCATCACACAGAGGAGCATCTTAATGGAGTTCATGAGGAAAGAATAATTTGGCATGAGAGGGGGAGAAAAGTGCAAGATTTTATTTATTGATTTAGTATTAATGCATACCCATAAATATAACAATGCATGATAGTAAAGCTTACTGTAAAGACTTCGCACAATAATAACATATGTGGTGATGTGAATGCATTGATTTCCCAACCAATTATATTGCAGGGAATAGAGTACAGAACTGGGAATTGAGAATGTTGTGCATTAATTGTGACAACATTATTATGTACAATTTTAATGCAGCTTATGCTTCTTAAAATTATTAACAGAAAGTCAGACGTGATGCCACAAGAATTCTTCTATCTAGATGCTTTTGTATGCATATTCCTTTCAGGTGGAACTTTTGCTATAAATAGTAAATGCTTTTAACCATTGTTATTCTAAGAACCCAACTTTTATTAAGGAATGGAGAAATTTCAAGAACCATGTTTATTCATACAAAAACATTGCCAAAGAGATGACCCAAGTTTATACTACATAAATTCAAACGTACTGATCAAGAAGCATATAAATTTACTGGGTAAAAGGTTTTATAGGTATACCTTGATCCAACACCCCCAATTCCGATCACAGCAACTGAATCCCCAGGACGCACCTCAGCCGCATTAGCCATAGCACCATAAGCAGTAAATACTGCACATCCTAAAATTGCAGACTCTGTGTATGGCAATGACTCCGGCAAACTAGTCAATCCATTTGCTGGCACAACACAGTATTCAGCAAGGCCTCCCATACTATACATATAAACTGGTTTTCCTGCAGAATATAGAATACTTTTAAGCTAACAAGCAATGATGTGTAATCCACATGATTAGCCAACCTTATCACATGTAGATAAAAGGGCTGAGTTCGAAGGAAGATGAATGTAGAAAGACGTTATAATTAAGTCAGGACATAAGTACACAGCGATGTGGCAATCAAGATGAAATGTGATACTAAGATTCATCTTTTTCTCTCTCTTTTTTTTTGGGGGGTGGGGGTGGGGTGGGGTGTTTGTAAAGGAGGAGGGAA
Organism: Prinsepia uniflora; assembly: GCA_032719365.1. Classification (NCBI taxonomy): domain Eukaryota; kingdom Viridiplantae; phylum Streptophyta; class Magnoliopsida; order Rosales; family Rosaceae; genus Prinsepia; species Prinsepia uniflora. The sequence continues at coordinate 46,124,554 of CM064870.1, read as the reverse complement.
GGAGGAAGGGGGAAAGAGATAGAGTGAGAGAGAGAGAGAGAGAGAGAGGAGATGCTTACCACTGCTGCGTAGGAACAGCCGAGTCTCGCCATCATAAAGGGTTCCTTTTGCACGGTTATAGGCAAAGAAATCCTCACATAAATCGTCATGGCCCTTCTCTCAATTAAGTGACCAAAAATAATCAACCGTGTGATATACATTTTTCCCCAAAAAGAAGATTGTAATTACCACATTTTCAAAGCAGCCAATAAACCATTATTGACGAATAACAGATTGGAGAGAACAAATAAAGTACCATCTATGAGTAGTATTACCTTTGAACAGTAGGAACAGTTACCACAAGGCATGATGAAGGCTCCAATAATGAGGGATCCAGTTGGTAATCTGAAAATTTGAGAACATGCAACTAATAAACAACTTTGATTGTCATCTGGTTCAACCACAAAGTCAAGCATCCACACACATGCATGCACACCCATAATACGTATAGGAAGATATCAGTTCACACAAGTAGAAACTATGTATAAGACGATGCACAAGTCACATCCTAGAAATATCAAAATTCGCATTTCCAAGGCATATCAGCCAGCTAAAAACTCATCTGCTTACCGTTATGAAATTCCAAAATATGAATCCACTACCATATTCCTTTGAACTTGAATTTAGAACTTCAAACCCACACAATCCATCGTCCATCCATTACATGAAAGCCCAAAGTTTTTGTAATTTATAATACACCTAATTATAGACTTGTGTCTATAACTTCCAACCAGAAAGTTACATCAAATGCTCCATCTCATATAGCAAGCCTTTAAAATGTAAAATCGATACATTATTAGTTATCCTATCAGTTACTTCATTTTTTTAATACCGAATAACTCTGTTCAAAACTAATGGTACATTTTGATGGGATACTTTAAGGGTACTAAGAAATTTCAAAGTAATTTAAAAAAAAAAATAGAATGTAAAAGTTGGATTTTGCATATGATACTTATCCCCGTGGAATCTAAAGTCGGAATTTATGAGCCCCAAATTTCAAGTGTCTTTCCCTATTGAATTTATTAACTGAAACAAGGAAATCAGTATATGTCATATCAGAAAGGCTGCTTTTTATCTATTTCCAAGTTCATTTCTCCATTGAAACACACTGATGCGGTAGGATTACACCAGAACCTTCATGACTTACATTTATGAAATATTAAATCCAATAGGGAGTATAACTGCACAAGAATCCCACAAAAATTATAGTAGTGTAAAAGGTATAGACCGGTGCCAACAGATATCTACACTTTATGATAGAGCAAATTTATAGAACATCGTGAACATTCGTGTGATCTAATGAAGGCACCTTGCTATGGTTTTGTTGTCTGTCCCTGGACCATGTTCGACAACCTCACCAGTTATCTCATGCCCCATGACACAAGGGCTAGAAAACGGAAGCTCGCCCTTCATAACATGCAGATCAGAGTGGCAAACTCCACATGCTACAACAGGAAGTTAAACATTAAAATAATCGGACAACAATGTGCACCAAACATAAATAGGTGAAACATATGGGATACGCATCCACAATTTAGTCAAAACCAAAAAGAAACAAGGACGAGAAGTTTAAAATTCGTTTGTTTGAACAACAAAGATTCCGTGGAGAGATCATACAACTGAAATAGAAACACCCATACCAGAAAAACTTATCTGAAACCCGTCATATAGATATACTACAATTCAGAAATCATCTTCCACCTGGGCACCCGTGTAAGAATTTATTTTAGTCTCTAGAAATTAAATAACTTCAATAAGATGAAAAACTTGGGTTTTCAATTTCAATTTTTTCTTTTCTTTTTTTTATTCATCAGCCGATCCCAATCGGCTTTATACTCCTGGGTACTTTTTATCAAAGAGTTAGAAATGAATAAGTCAAGAATCAAAATCAACCGTCACAATCACTCAAAACAGTTAAATGATGAACAAAGCAACAGTGAGAAAGAGAGGATTAATTTTGAATATTTACCCTTGGTTTTGATGAGAACTTCACCAGATTTGGGACGAGGAATGTGAAATTCCTCGATGGTGAGAGGCTTGTTGGCTTCTCTGAAGACAGCTGCCCTCATGGATGACGGCATTCCACCGCCACCCAGTGAGGCGGCTTCAGAGTGAAACCACCTGCTACTACTATCGGTCTTCTGATTGCCATCAAATTCAGACGCGAAGTTGTTGTCATAGTTTAGGCATTGTCCCACCAGGGACGACGATGATCTGATACTGCTAGAGCCAGTATTATTGAACCACCAACCAGAAGAAGAAGAGGATGTTGTTGAGGAGACGAGCCTTTTCGCCATGGAACTGCGGATCTTCATCATCATCTTTCTCTCTTTGTTTCAGAAAAATAATCTAAAAGCGTTAGGCAGACAAAACGATGACTGTAATAACACCCACTCAGCCTCATTGATTTTAAAATAATATTCAATTAGGCAGGCTAATGTTTTTGGTGTTAAAATGGTTACAAATCTGTTAAAACTGCTAATCGATTCGTTTTAAATTATTATTTATTCAACGTTTTACGTTTGATCGGATAAAAGTCAAACGGTAGAATCCAAATTGTTCCATTAATAACGGTTTGGATTTGGATTTTCATTTTAAAAATCCGTTAAATCTAAACCGAACTATTAATGAATATATTAAATTTTATTAATGTCTAAATCTATTATTAATACAAAGTAAAAATAATAAAAATAAAAATAAACCTAGATATACCCATATAAGTATATGTATACACATATAAGAGTACAATAAAAGATTATTAAATAGTTTGTGTGTTTGATAAATCTTAGTATAATGATAATATTTGTAATTCAATACTTAGCAAGCTTAATATATAACATTTTGAATATTGAATATTAATTTTTTTTTTTTGTATCCTGATTTTTTCTATATCCTTATTTTTTTTATTTTTTAAAGGTTTTAAACCGTTTTGATCTAAATCGAACCGTTAACCGTTAGTAATGGTTTAGATCGAAACGGTTTTATTTCTAATTTTAGAAAATCCAAACCGTATCGAACCATTAAAATTTTAACGGTGTAAATTTAAATATTATCAATATTCATATCGGACCGCACTATACGCACCTTAATTGGTGATGGGAAATGGAATTACAATATATATATATATATATACTCCAAATTCCAAATGCCAGGTGGCACTGGCAAATGGCAATCAATCCGCCAATTGGCAATCAAACTCAAAGGAAACATTGAATTTTGGAGATACAAAAGAAAACGTGACAATCGATCTCACTCCTGCAGCCTTCATTAAAAATATGAGAAATGTTTGAGAAAACAAAATATGAGAATTGAAATTTCAGTGTTTGGGCATCATGACCATAGAGAATAAATATTACAAAAATTATCAATTCCATGGTTTGGATAAGTCATGTAACCTGACCAAATCTTGTCCGTACAAAAATCACCCGGCAAAGTGTGTCACAAATTGAGTCGTAAAATAACCACCGGCACCACCCACCAACCACCCCAAAAAAAAAGAGAGGACAGTTTCAAAGTTTTGTATATTTTTATCTTTCATTTTACAGGAAGATTATGCATCGCGTTGAAAACTGCACCGGATACAGAAATGATCATCTATTACATTCATCTAAAGACATTCATGGTTAGAAAGCTCATATATAGCTAGGAGTAGTACGTGTAAATGGACGCACGATCACACTCATCTAATTTGTTATCACCTCATCATGTTCATATGCATGTCTACTACGAAGACATGTTTTGTGCAAGATGCGTTAATTTACAGATCGAGTCAAATAAGATATATACCAATAGCAAATTAGCAATAGATGAATGAACACGATGCACAAGACAAATATTATACAAACTGACTACTACTACAACTTTCATTACTTCTTCATCTTTAGCTTCGGACCTCGTTTTTTAGTGGCCAATCCAACTTTAACACGCCCTCTCTTGGCATTAGGCAGCTTCACCCCACCCAGCCCAAACATCTGCCACCAATGTAATTTGTTCTTCTCAACGTGGCCGTGTCCGTGGCCGTGATGAAGGCCAGGGCCATTCCTTAATCGCCGTATCCCACCTCCTCCTTTTGCCACCTTATTTGATTTCTTTGAATACCTAACGTGCCTCAAAAGCCCTTCCGCCAGTGCACGGAAGTGCCCGACCTCTTTCTGCTTCTTATTATTATGTCTCACCAATGATTTTTGGACTCCTCCTCCATGATGATCATCAATGCCATGCTTGTTTTTGCGGTGGTGAACCATCATCTTCCGTGGGTTCTTCCACCCCGAATGGCCACCACCACCATCAATGTTAATATTTCTGTGATGATGGTGGTGGTGATGATGATGGTGATGGTGGTGGTGAAAGATAAGTCCTAACCTCTCTTTCAGCCTCCTTAACCGTTCAATTGACTTGTCTGGATATCTTATAGGGTTGTAAAAACCTTCCTCCTCCTCATGTGAGCCGCTACACCTACTATCCGGCGAAAACTAGCTTCTTCCCCTAAGGAGAAATCACTTCTCATTTGTCCCCTAGACGGTCGATTACTTGGACTCCAGTAATCCTCCTCAGATCCACTATTACTACCAGAAGGAACGCTTTCGGTTTCAGTTTCAGTTTCCTCGTTTGTCGAGGTTGACCAAGTTTGGGAATTACTAGTACTCCAAGAGGGCCTAATCTCCTCCTCCAATACTTGCGTACGTGTCGTCCCTTTCTTCTGACGGCCCCAATCAGACCTCCTCTCACTAGGTTTGTTTGCATCTAACGGAACTGGCCGTATGCTTATCTGATGGGGCCTCTGGCTCCTTTCGTCTTTTCTACTCTGACTCAACTTCTCACCAGGTCCAACTCTAACTGAAGAAGCTTTGAGCCCCATCGACTGACGACGTGCCATTGATGATTCATGTCGCTGCCTAGGAGAAAACTTCCCCGTTGTAATCTCATGTTTTTTAGACAGTAGTTGACTTGCCTGCCAAGTAAGCAACAAAGGCAAAGACTCTTCCATGTTACTCGCCTCTCTTCTGTTGGTAGTAACTACCTGTTCTCCCTCTTCTATTCGAACTATAGATATAGTTATAGCTACAGGAGGTTGAGGAGGATGAGTAGGGCTAACTGAAGGCTCAAGATTAGCATTAGGACTGTTATTAAAAGAATCCACCGATTCAGAAGAAGTCAAGATGCGGGCCTCGAGTTCTTCAATTGCATTTGCAACAATTTTAGTCTTGGAAACCAGGCAACTGTAGGTATGGTTCTCTTTGCTAGCTCAACACGCACACACTAGCTGAAACTGATTGAATCGGGAGTAGCCCGTGACTAGTTTAGGATAATAAATGAACCGATTAAACTCTGTTTTAATTGTTGTTTGGATTGTGAATCAATGATGAATGTGAATGATGATCAGTGCACGATGCAATGCACTCAAAGTGTTTGTAAAAATGCCTAGCACTGGTTTAATGATCACACTCATAATTCTGAGAGAAACTGCATGTATATTTTTTTATTACATTCACCTCTCACACTGATATGAATCGCACAGAGTATATTACATCACTCTCACACTTGAATTCAGTTACACACACAAAGCATGACTCAATTCTAGCCACTCACATTAGGACACTTGTCATCTCTAGAATCTAGACTACACCTGTAGACTAACACACACATTGAGAGGATGAATCTGTTATCCACCTCAGCACACACACTCTCTTCTGCTTTCTATCTTCCACGTGCTACTAACAAAGTCATACCAGCTTAGCAGCTTAGTCATCAACACTCCCCTCTAAGCTAGAAGCTGGTTTAACACCTAGAAGTAGTCTTAGTTTCCCAAGTCTGTCTTTAGGTAAAGCTTTTGTAAAGATATCAGCAAGCTGATCTTCAGTCCTGCAATATAACAAAGTGATTTTGTTTTCCTGCAAAGCTTCTCTGATAAAATGATACCTCATAGAGATGTGTTTTGTCTTTTGATGAAACACAGGATTCTTTGCATTTGCAATGGCTGACATATTGTCACAAAGTAGAGTAGTAGGCTCCCCTTACTCTTCTCTAAAATCCTTTAGAACAAATCTTAGCCAAATTGCCTGTGTAGTAGCTTCTGCTGCACTGATGTATTCTGCCTCTGCTGTGGACAAAGCAACACTGCTTTGTTTCACAGATGCCCAAGAGAACACCCCACTTCCCATGGTGAAAGCATATCCTGAAGTGCTTCTTGAATCATCTTCAGAACCTCCCCAGTCACTGTCATAAAACCCAACCAGAGTAGAGACTTTGCCTTTGACATACTCAATTCCTTAGGAAATTGTTCCTTGAACATATCTTAGAACCCTCTTTGCTGTTCCAAGCTGCTTGCTTGTTGGACCATGCATATATCTTGATAGCACACTTGCTGCATACATGATATCTGGTCTGGTTGCTGTTAGATACAGCAAACTCCCTACTAGTTTCCTGTAGAGATGCTCATCTGCAGGCTCACTCCCATCATCCTTCTTCAATTTATCTCCTGGAACCAGTGGTGTACTCACTAGTTTACAGTCTTTTAATCCAAATCTCTCAAGTAGAGTGGCTGCATACTTTCTTTGGTGTATGAAGATGCTTCTGTCTGTCTGAATTACACCCATTCCCAGAAAAGGATGCAACAACCCCAAGTCAGTCATCTCATACTTCCCCATCATTGCAGATTTGAATTCCTACATCAAACTCTCACTGGATCCTGTGTAGACAATATCATCTACATAAATTGAGACAATGAGAATCCCTCAATTGCTTGCAGTTTTCACATACAGAGTAGCCTCACTTGCACTCTTGACATAGCCACACTGAGATAGAAATGAATCTATCTCACCATACCAAGCCCTAGGAGCCTGCTTCAAACCATACAATGCCTTCTTGAGTCTATACACCTTCCCTTCTTCCTCTTGGACTGCATAACCTTCAGGTTGTTCAGTGTAGACTTCTTCTTCAAGATTTCCATTTAGAAATGCAGACTTCACATCTAGTTGGTATAACTTCCAACTCTTTTGTGTTGCAAGTGCAATCAGAGTTCTTATTGTGTCCAGTCTTGCTACTGGGGCAAAAGTCTCATTAAAATCAATTCCAGGCTTTTGTGCATACCCTTTTGCAACAAGCCTTGCTTTGTGTTTTTGAACTGACCCATCCAAGTTCAGCTTGGTTTTATACACCCATTTTACTCCAATAATAGGTTTATCCACTGGTCTGTCAACTAGGTCCCAAGTACCATTCTTGTTGATCATGTTGCGTTCAGTTTCCATAGCTGCTTTCCACACTTTATCTTTTGCAGCCTCTTCATAAGTTTCTGGTTCTATGAAACGCATATGACATCGTGCATGAATATCATCAATACTCATATATTTCACAGGAGTTTGACTTGAGGAATCAGATCCTGAATGTGTATCTTCAGTCTGTATCTGATTTTCTTGTTCAACCCCTGCTGGTCCTTCATCTTGAGGATCAGATACATAACCACTGAATTCCAGACTATATCCTGCACCATTTCTCATAGAACTTGATCCTGTAGTGCATCTATTTGCATCACTCCAATCCCACTGAGCATTTTCATCAAACACAACACTTCTAGATATAACCATCTTCTCTGTTTGCAAGTTGTACAATCTGTAGCCCTTCTCACAACTTCCATACCCCATGAACACACATTTTGAACTCTTCTCATCCAGCTTCTTTCTAAGCTGGCTAGGGACATGAGCATAGCATAGAGCACCAAACACTCTTAGATGCTTCACTCCTGGTCTCCTCCCACAAAACTTCTCAAATGTTGTTTTCTCAGCAACTGCCTTAGTAGGACATCGATTTTGTAGGTACACTGCTGTGTAAACAGCTTCTCCCCAGAACTTGTAAGGAATCCCCTTAGCATGCACCATGGTCTCTTGATGCCACTGAGATCACAAAACTCTTCAAATTCCTTTGAGAGATACTCACCTCCCCTATCACTTCTTATCTGCTTTATCTTATATCCACTTTGCAATTCCACCATTGCTTTGAACTTTTTAAACACATGTAATGCTCCTGACTTGTTCAAGAGAAAATACACCCAACACATTCTTGTGCAATCATCAATAAAGGTCAGAAAATACCTGTTTCCACCTACAGTTTTCTCCTGCATTGGTCCACAAATATCTGTGTGAATCAGATCCAAAGGAATGGTGGCTCTCCATGCTTTCTCCTTGTCAAACATTTCCACATGTTGCTTATCAATCACACATCCTTCACATACTGCACTTCCTTGAGCTGTTAGTCTAGGTAACCCCACAACAAGACTTTTCTGTTGCAAAGTCTTCAGACTAGCATAGTTAAGGTGTCCATAATGTTTGTGCCATAGTTCTGCATCCTCTAGCACCACAGTCTTCATTGCTAAAGGATTGATGCTTTCCAAAGTGAGTGGAAAACATCGATTCTTTGTCATAGGTACTCTAGCAATCTTATCCTTCATCTCCTTGTCTCCAAATATATCCACTATGCCATCACCAAAAACCAGATAATAGCCATGTTCTAACATTTGTCCCACACTGAGTAGGTTTTCTTCTAGGCCTGGCAGCAACATGACATCTCTGATTTGTCTTTCACCTTGCTTGGTTTGTATGACTAGTGTTCCCTTTCCTGCAGCTCTTACAAGCTCACCATTTCCCATCTTCACCTTCACTGTTACATCTCTATCAATGTCTCTCAGCATTGATTCTTGTGCAGTCATGTGATTACTGCATGCACTGTCCACATACCACACCTGATCATCTTCTTTCACAGATGCAGCATTACATGCATAGAACAGAGTCTCTGTGGTTTCTGTCACCTCCTTTGCTAGGTTTACTGTGGCAGACTGTAATGACCCGTCCCGAATATCGGGATTTAATAATATTTAATGGTGATTTACTAATCTGGGATTAGTTGTGTGATTTTGGACGAATTGTGCAAAATGACCATTTTGCCCCTGGGCGTGGGCAAAACGTTGACTTTTAATTCGGATGGTCAAACGGACTTTGACCAATGACCGTGACGTGGTTCGGGACGTCACGAGTTCATAGACAGGTGGCACGTTCGATTCCGACGTTCGTGGTGAAAGTTATGACGTACGGAAGTTCATGGCGTTTTCGTAATTCGAACGTGATAAGGGGAAATGTTGACTTTTTGATCGGTAGGTCCGATGGCCGAGGACCGAGGACCGTTAGGAAGGTCTCGATGCTCTGAGTCCGTAGACAGGCGGCACGCATCAATCGGAGTCCGTATGACCGAGTTACGGGTCAGGATGTGTGAGGGGCATTTTGGTAATTTACTGCACAAAGGCAGAATGGTAATTTCACGGAGTGTTTGAACGGTTACTGTAGCACCGTGGAGGGGAACATGGCCAGCGCACGGGTGGTGTGTTTATGGAGCAAATTGATGGCCTAAAACTATTGTTTATGGGTTGTATGGATTGTTTAATTGCTTTGTGCGATGCCAGGCTGTGTGGGACGGTGGATTTGGCCATTAACTATGGCTGGTACACGAAGAAAAGCAGAGTGCTTCCCACATGTGTTCAGCCTTTCCAGGGCCCAATTGAGCGAATTTGTGATGGGTAATGTGTTTAAGGGATTGAGTGAAGTGTGCTGGGATTGAGAACGAAAGGAATGGAGTGGAAATGGTGAAGGATTGTTCTGAAACCCGAAACTGGTTTTTGTGAAGTTCAAATTCTAACTTCTAGTTTTAGGCCAGCCCAAGCCTAATTGATGATTGATTGAGCTTCCTGGAACCTCAACGAGTCGATCCAGATCAAATGTGGCAAGCTTTGAGGCTCCTAGTGCCGTGGACGGACGCGGTGGACGGCAGGAAAATCCAAGCTTGAGTCGTGGTGATTGAGGTAACGTCGTGTTTAATTAATCATTCGAATTGGTTCGTTTTAATCCTAATAAGCTTCCTGTGAAGTTAATTTGACAATGGTTGAGGATTTGTGGAGTTTTGGTGATCGGCCCGTTTTGGGTGATCACGGGTTGGTGGCACGATTATGGATTGGTTGATGTTAATCGATGTCACAGAACTGAAATTGTTTGCTAATGATTGTTTTAGGATCAAGAACGGACTGAATTGATGTCGAATTGGGTGTGATTGAGCCGGATCCTATCGCGGGTAATCAGACCCGTTTACCAGACAAACGGGTGAAGAAGGAACACTGTAGCAGTCACTGTAGCAGGCGCGTGGCTTTCACGCGCAGCCACTCACGGCGGCGCATGACGGCGCGTGGGCACGAATCTCGAGGTGAGGTCAACATGACTTTTATCCTATACAATATAACGAACATTTTGGCGTCGGTTTCGTGTTGATCGGATCCCGTTTCGATATTGTTCGGGATGTCCGAAGGTTTTAAATCCAGTTTAAAAATACGTAAAAATTCGGGAAAATTACGGAACTTGAATAGGATGTTAATGATGAGGTTAGTGATCCTCTAATGTGATTTGAACAGGATTGGGAGTCCCGGTGATTGTGGTGTGGCCCGGGAAGGCCTATGGCACGCGTATCGAGGCGCTCGGTTAAACGGTCTGTGAGTGGACATTGGTTTCATAAATTCGATGCATGCATACTGTTTTATGATTGTTATAATTATGATTAAATGATTTACTTTGGATATCGGTGAATTTAAAATGATTTCGCGTATTTCGAGGTGAATTACGTATTTGCACGTAAACCGAGATTTTCTGGATTTGCACCGATTTCCATAAATATGGTTGGATATGATTTCATGAAACGGTTACGAACTTAAATAATGTAAAATCGGGCCAGGGGCCCAGTTGAACTATGAAATCGGGCCAGGGGCCCAGTTAACTTGTGAAATCGGGCCAGGGGCCCAGTTGATTTCTACATACGATTGCGGGTCAGGGACCCTAAAATGGAATTGAATAAATGTTTTCTGGTTTACATTTTATATATATGTTCACATGCTGGAATCAATAAATGGCTTTGATGATATTTCGGTTATGGCACGTTTCACGGTATTTGGGCATGAGATCCGTTTGATGAAACGTAACGATCGGTTCGGATTTTACCTACATATACCTATATGTTTTGCATGTGGATATCAATAAAATGTATTTAGTACTGCAATGTATAAATCCTTCCATATTATATTGTCTCCTCCGGATGAGGTACCCCGGAGAGGTCACGGACGTCTAGTACGTCCTGCGTCTATGACGCTAAGCATCGGGGATGCTGTACCCGAACGGGGTTCGGGGATTGAACTCGGAAATTGAGACCCGAGTGGCACGCGTAGCCTTGTGATTGTGACCTTATTGACGTCAGGGACGTCAGACATCAGGGATGTCGGATTGGAGTGTATAGTGCAGTGGCTAAAATTATGGTTATGGTTTATATTATATGCCTTATGGTTCATATTACTGGATTGATGAAATAACTCTTGGATTGACTTTTGGAAATTGAAACTATGCTTTGGTTTCCGGGCTAAGGCCCTAATGGTTATTTCTAAATAAATGTGTGATCATTGGTTTTTGGCACATGCCTATGGTTTTACTAAGGGGCATAAATGTCTTATAAATGTTTTAAACAGACTTGTTTATTTTCGTCCACTCACAGCTTTTTGTTTTCAATGCCCTTCAGGTTGATTCCGGATACGACTGCAGCAGAGACTTGAGCATCGTACACCTCCTCCATCGATCCTTACGCACTCTGGAAGCCCGTTTGGGCAATGGCAATCGGTTATCCCTTGTCTGACGCCTCTTGTCAGACGGGAGCACGTCACATTCCATGGTAATCCCGGGGGGATTGGGATGGGTCGTGTCACAGACTTTCCTGCTTTGTTTGGTTCAGGACACTCCCTTGACATATGTTCAAAACGTTGACAATTATAGCATTTCACTTTAGGCACTGATTTGTCCTTGTGCCAGCATTCACCAAAGTGATATCTATCACATGGTTTACAGAACATCCTTTTCCCCGTCTTTTCTCTCCTTGTGAAGTTTGAGCTCTGATGATGATGATGAGGTTTCCATGAATTGGATTTCTGATTCCAATTTTTGTTTCCTTTTGAAAACTGATGGGTTGAACCCTGTGATCCATCATTTCTAGCACTCTTTGCTTGTTACTCACCATCAGGCTTGCAAAAGCTTTCTCATCTACACCTGAGTGTCTCTCCTGTCTTTGATCATAAGATCTTATTGAGGCAACAACATCCTCAACAATAATAGTATCCAGGTCTCTGGTTTCTTCAATGATCGACACAATCGAATCATAACTTTTAGTTAGACTAATCAGAATCTTCTGTGCTATCCTTCTTTCAAAAATGTTTTCACCGTAAGTTTTCATTTCATTTATAGTGTCAAAGAGTCTAGACAGATAAGTACTTAACAGTTCATCTTCTTTCATCCGGGTGTATTCAAAATCGCGTCTAAGGACTGGAGTTTAACGGCTCTCACCTTCAAATCACCTATGTATTCTCGTCTTAACATATCCCAGGCACCCTTAGCAGATCCTTCATTCCTGATCTTAGAGAAAATAGAGTCTGCTACTGACATTTGGATCAGTCCCAGAGCCTTGGCATGACAGGACCCGCCCCGATCCCATAGGGACCACAAGGGGACGTGCCCTGCTCCCGTCTGACACCCAAAATTCATACCAACTTTAATCTCAAAACATCAAATGCATAAATAACCAAATTAAAGTTATACATCAAATCCGAATTAAACAGAGGTCAGACAAGGGATGAAATCCAAAATTACAAGTTGCGAGCACGACTATAAAATAAACCTGCGGGTAAACCACCCAACAGGGGTTCAGGTACACAGAAGTAGATCTATGCCTCAGCCTCAGGTTCCTCCTCTACCTCAGTAGCACGACCTGGAGGGGTTACCAAAACATTAAGGGTGAGTGGGCCGAAACTCAAGTTTATAAAATCGTTTAATAAGTAAATCATATAATTTACCCCTCCGTTTTCCAAACATGCATGCACTAGAATTTAAAACCATAAATCATATAGTATGAACCATAAGGCATGTAATAAAATCATAAGATAAATTTTAGCCACTGCACTATACACTCCGATCCAGACATCCCCGATGTCTGACGTCCCTGACGTCCGATAAGGTCACAGTCCCAAGGCTACGCGTGCCACTCGAGTCTCAATTCCGAGTCCAATCCCCGAACCCTGTCCTGGTACGGCATCTCAAATGCCTAGCGTTGTAACACCCCGGAAATTCGAAAATTTGAATATTGTAATTTAATGTATGAATTGACGTTTTTACCCTTGTGAATGGTATGGCCAAATTGTTGACTTTTTGATTAGTGGGTCAAATGGACTTTGACTAGTGACCATGACGTAGTTCGGGACGTCACGAGTTCATAGACAGGTGGCACGTCCAATTCGGACGATCAGGGAAAAAGTTATGACTATCGGAAGTTCAGGGGCATTACCGTAATTTGGACTTTCGGGGCGAAAATGTTGACTTTTCTTTTGGCAACAAATTTTTGCATGACTCAAGGACCGTTAGGTATGTCTTGATTTCCTGAGTACGTAGACAGGCGGCACGCCGAAATCGGGACTTCGTATGGCTGAGTTACGGGTCTAGGAAGTGAGGGACATTTTGGTAATTATTGAACCAGGGGCATTTTGGTCATTTTTCCCTGGTTACTGTAGCAACAGCGGGGGACACGGGCAGAACCACCATGTGCGCTGGCTCTGAGTGCGATTTGATTACTGGTGTGTGTGCTGGAAAGTATTGATTGTTTAAACCTTTTTGAAGCATCAAACATGGTCTGATTCATCCAGCTACACGATCAAATTGTTAATTGAAATTCGAAGCTTTCGGGGGACAAATTTCAGTGGACAGATTGGACACCCACGAGCCTCTGGGACGGTTCAATTGTTTTAAAACTGAATAGGAATTGTGTAAGCTTCATTCTGCTGTTGAAGGAACGGAGAATAGGTGAGGAAACCAGAGAAACCATTTCGGGCAAAATTGGAGGGAAAATCGGGTTTTGATTTCTGGTGAGTGTTGGACCAAACCAAGGCCTGGTTTAGTCTTCTGGGAGTGTTTGGAACTCAACCACATCGAAATCGAAGGCTATCAGCCACGGTTAAGCTGGGACGGAGGAGGCTGCCGTTTTCAGAGAAGTTGCAGAGCTTGGGATGACAATCTTCAGGTACTCTCAGACCCAATTGATCATTCATATTAGTTCGTTTTGATCCTATTGAGCTGCCTGTGAAGTGAATTGAAGTTTGAATTAGAAACCAAGAAGTTCTGGTGATTGACCTGATTGGTTGATCACGGGTCGATGGGTCGTTTGGGGATGTGTCGAGGTTGATTTTTGTCACAGAACCTAAATTGGATAGTTATTTAACATGTTAGGATCAAATGGGATCAAAATCGAGTAGGAATTGATGGGTAATCAACCGGGTCTGGACGCGGGTTGAAGACCCGAATAGCAGGGCTATCGGGTGAAGAAGGTGACACTGTAGCAGCTACAGTGTCAGGCGCGTGACTTCCACGCGCAGCCACTTTGGGCGGCGTGTGAGGGCGCGTTGGACCTTATCTCAGATCACGATCAACATGACTTTTGTTCCTCTCATCATTCTGAACATTTTTGGTGATTTAACCATGTTGATCTGAGATAGTTATGAGGGTCAGTTTAGGGCCGGTTGTCTCGGGATACGTGTTGGACGGTTTCCCCGAGCCGGTTTCTGTTTCGGGCTTTTCGGTTAAATGTTTAAGACTTGTGGTGACCCTTGCATGTGATTTGGACTGATAGGAATTGTACGATAATCCCGGTACAAGTTCGTACGCGCAGTTTCATCGCGGGATCGTACTGTGAGTGGGCCCGATTTCATTAAACCCTTGCATGCTTAAATGTTTTCTGATTTACTTATATGTTCACATGCTGGAATCGATAAATGGTTTTGATGATATTGAAATTTCGGTTATGGCACGTTTCACGGTATTTGGGCATGAGACCCGTTTGATGAAACGTAACGATCGGTTCGGATTTTACCTATGTATACATATATGTTTTGCATGTGGATATCAATAAAATGTATTTGGTACTGCACTGTATAGATCCTTCCATATTATATTGTCTCCTCCGGATGAGGTACCCCGGAGAGGTCACGGACGTATAGGACGTCCAGCGTCTAGGACGTCCAGCGTCTATGACGCTAAGCATCGGGGATGCTGTAACCGAAAAAGGTTCGGGGATTGAACTCGGAATTGAGACCCGAGTGGCACGCGTAGCCTTGTGATTGTGACCTTATTGGACGTCAGGGATGTCGGGATTGGAGTGTATAGTGCAGTGGCTAAAATTATGTTTATGGTTTTATTATATGCCTTATGGTTTATATTATATGATTGATGGTTTTAAATTCGGTTGCATGCATGTTTGGAAAACGGAGGGGTAAATTATATGTTTTACTTATCAAATGATTTTATAAACTTGAGTTTCGATCCACTCACCCTTAATGTTTTGGTAACCCCTCCAGGTCGTGCTAATGAGGTAGAGGAGGAACCTGAGGCTGAGGCATAGATCCGCTTCTGCATACCTGAACCCCTGTTGGGTGGTGTACCCGCAGGTTTATGTTAGAGTCGTGCTCGCAACTTGTAGTTTGGATTTCATCCCTTGTCTGACATCTGTTTAATGGGATTTGATGTATAACTTTAATTTGGTTATTTATGCATTTGATTGTTTGAGGTTAAAATTGGTATGTATTTGGGGTGTCAGACGGGAGCAGGGCACGTCCCCATGTGGTCCCAGAGAGGATCGGGGCGGGTCTTGTCAAGCGTCCTAGACGCTCGACGTCCCTGACGTCCAATATAGCAATCCTGCTTCTGAGTCACTTTACGGTCCGGTTTCTCCGTAGAATGACCCCTCGCAGGCAATGCGCCGTGACCACTCCGGGGTACCACATCCGGAGGAGACAGTATCATAAGAATGGATCTATACAGTGCAGTACCAAAAACATTTTATTGATATCCACATGCAAAACATATATATATATATATATGTAGATCAAATCCAAACCAATCTTTAAGTTTCATCAAACGGGTCTCAAACCCAAATACCGTGAAACGTGCCATAACCATAATTTCAATATCATCAAAACCGTTTCATGATTCCAGCATGTGAATATATAAGTAAATCAGAAAACATTTAAGCATGCAAGGGTTTAATGAAATCGGGCCCACTCACAGTACGATCCCGCGGTGAATCTGAGCGTACGGTCCTGTACCGCGATTATCGTACAATTCCTGTCAGTCCAAATCACACGTAAGGGTCACTACAAGTCTTAAACATTTATCCAAAAAGTCCGAAACAGAAACCGGCTCGGGGAAACCGTCCAATACGTTTCCCGAGACAACCGGCCCAAAACTGACCCTTCTAACTATCTCAGATCAACAGGGTTAATTCACCAAAAATGTTCAGAATGATGAGAGGAACAAAAGTCATGTTGATCGTGATCGTAGATAAGCCCCAACGCGCCCTCACGCGCCGCCTAAAGTGGCTGCGCGTGAAAGTCACGCGCCTGACACTGTAGCTGCTACAGTGTCACCTTCTTCACCCGATAGCCCTGTTATTCGGACCTTCAACCCGCGTCCAGACCCGGGTAATTAACCCTCAATTTCCACTTGATTTCACTCGTATTTGATCCTAACATGTTCATTAACTACCCAATTTAGGTTCCGAGACATTAATCAACCTCGACAAGTCCCCAATCGACCCATCGACCCGTGATCAACCAATCGGGTCAATCACCAGAACTTCCTGGTTTCTAATTCAATTTCCAATTAATTTCACAGATAGCATAATAGGATCAAAACGACCTACAATGAACGATCAATTGTGTCTGAAAGTACTTGAAGGTTGTCGTCCCAAGCTCTGCGATTTCTCTGAAAAAATGCAGTCACCGTCCCAGCTCACCCGTTGCTGATGGCCTTCGATTTCGATGTGGATAAGTTCCAAATACTCCCAGAAGACTAAACCAGGCTTTGGTTTGGTCCAACAATCACCAGAAATTGAAAACCCGATTTCCCTCCAAAATTTCCCGAAATGGTTTCTCTCTGGTTCCTCACCTATTTTCAGTTCTTTCAACCGCAGAGTGAAGCTCATTCACTTCTCAATCAGTTTTAAACAATTCAAACCGTCCTAGAGGCTCGTGGAAGCCTTACTTTCAACTGAATTTTGTTCCCCGAAAAAGCTTCGAATCTTCATTAATCAAATCGACCGTGCAGGGTGGATGGTTCGTGCCACGTTCTAAAGCATAAGTGTAACGACCCGTCCCAGAAATTAAAGTTTAGATAGTGATTAAGATGGGATTAGTGAGCTTAATCGGTGGTTAGTTGGTCTCGTTGGGGTCGTTAGGGTAGAATGACGATTTTACCCCTGGTTTGGGCAAAAAGTGGACTTTGAGTTCGGGTGGTCCAATGGACTTTGACCGGTGATCAGGACGTAGTTTAAGACGTCATGAATCCGTAGACAGGTTGTAACGACCCGTCCCAAATTTCAGGATTAGATTAGTGACTAATCACGATTAGTGAGGCTAATCCGTGATTAGTTGGGCGAAATCGGACGAACGATGCGAAATGACCGTTTTGCCCCTGGTGGTGGCAAAACGTTGACTTTTCAATCGGGCGGTCAAATGGACTTTGACCGATGACCGTGACGTAGTTCGTGACGTCACGAGTTCATAGATAGGTGGCACGTTCAATTCCGACGTTCGAGGAGGAAGTTATGACGTTCGGAAGTTTAGGGGCATTTTGGTAATTTTGGATAAAAGGGGTCAAATGTTGACTTTTTGACCAGGAGGTCCGATACCATTACGTAGATAAGGACAATACAAATCCGTAGACAGGCGGCACGTCGAATTTGGACGTTCGACGGCGAAGTTACGGTTCACGAAAGTTTCGGGATACTATTCCCAGCGACACGTTCTACGAGACAAAAAGTAAGTTTTGTCTTTTGTGGGCCCAGTTACTTTTCAGCAACCAATGGACGAGTGACACTTGTCACCCATCCATTGGCCAACCTCACCCATTCATGCACCAAAACCCATCCCCGTGCATCGTCCATTTTCTTTGTTCCCAAACACAAACCCGATCCCATTTCTCACCCAAAAATCCAAACCATTGACCTGTGAGCATAACTGAGAGGGCAGAGAGATGGAGAGGACCGGTTGGACGTGGTGGCTGGCCAGGCAGAGCCGCCGTGGGCGGCGGAGGAGAAAACCCGAACGAGGTAATCGGTTTTGCCCGTTTAATCCATTTTCGATTTCTAGTTGTTATGGGTCGATTTGGACAATTGGTTTGAGTTAAATAGGTTGCTAGGGAGTTATTAGAGAGGTTTTGGTGGTGGTTGGACGTCGGGGAATCCCTGGGAGGTTTCGGGAAAATTGAACCGGTCGGATTTCGAAGATTTTAGGTAGTTTTATTAATTGGGTTAGATAGGAAATGAAGAAATAGGAATTTAGGAATTGGAATGGAAGCAAACGGACCGAAAATGAGGGAGAAGGAGACCTGGACCGGTTACGCCGGTCCAAGTTGCAGGAAAAATAGGACCGGACCGGTTCGGACCAGTCTGACCGATGTAGGGGATGACAGGTGACGTCATCCTGCTGACGTCATCATGTCAGGGATGACGTCAGCATTGTCAGATCTGACAATGTCAGCTGACATGTCAGAAAATGGGCCAATAGGAGTGCGACACGTGTCACATGTCAGTGCACAGTCAGCACTGACATGTCAGTGACGTGGCCCAATCAGGGGCTGACACGTGTCACTGACGTGGACCAGTGCCGTGATGACACGTGGCACATGTCAGACTGCCACATGGCACTAACAACATAGTGACGTGGACCAATGAGAGCATGACACGTGGCACCTGTCAGAGTCTGACATGTCAGACCTGAAAGCTGTCAGATGACGTCAGCGAGGACGTCAGCAGGTACTGTAGCTGGCGCGTGAAGCCCACGCGCATCCACTTCAGGCGGCGCGTGAGGGCGCGTGGCAGGGAATCTGGGGAAGCTTCCAACATACGAAATCTTCTATTCGATGTAACGAACATTTTGGGACTGGTTTTGTGTCGATCGGACACCGTCTCGATATGTTTCGGGGCATCGGAAGGTTTAGGTTTGGGATTAAAAATAGTTAAAAATACGGAAAAATTACAGGGCTTTAGTGGGAGGTTAATTAAGTAGTTAGTAACCTTCTATTACAATTTGGACAGGTTTGGGAGTCCCGGTGACGGTGATCGGCTCGGGGAACCGTATGGCACGCAAATCGAGGCGACAGCTCGGACGGTCTGTGAGTGGACCTTGTTTTCTAAATTGGTGCATGCATAAATGTTTATTATATGTTTTATTGCATATTTGATGATGCCATGGGTGCATTTGTATGTGGTTACGTATAAGTACGTATTTCGAGGTTTCAGCCTTATACCGTGCTTTTACGGGTCTGTATTTCTTTATTGGTTTTAATGAAAAGGTTTTGGATTTCTAAAAGGATAAACTCAGGTATGAGACCCATTTGGTTTGGTCTCGGGCATATGACACTATTTACGACCTTCGAGTCTAAATCGTGGTCGCGACGGGTGCTATGTGCACGGCGATCGACGATACGACGCTCGCCTCCGGATTGGGATGTGTTCCTTCTGGAGAGGTCACGATGCACGATTCGTGGTCGAGCAGCCTGGGGAGGCTCGACTTCGGAGTGCTGACGGTTCAGGATATCGATCGGTGATGAGTGCACCATGATCTTGTGGTGGTCGCGTCGGTTGATACGTTCACGGCGACATACCAGGATTGAGGGCGGTCCTGGATGGATGGTTGCACGCATCACTATGATCGGAGTCGTGATTGACCCATAGATATCGGGCACGGTGCCCAGTTGAGTCATATGTTCGGGCACGAGACCCAGTTGTTTTACACTGATGATTTCGGGTCAGGGACCCTAGATGGATTTCCAAGTTCATGACGGTTTACGGGAACCGGCATGAACTCTGGAAAGGTCATTGTGGTTCATGACGGTTTATGGGAATCGGCATGAACCTTTGTCAAGTCATTCTGGTTCTTGACGGTTTATGGGGACCGGCATGAACCCTTGTTATGTTATTACGGTACATGACGGTTTATGGGAACCGGCATGTTACCTTGGTTATGAATAGTATGGATCATGACGGTTCAGGGGAACCGGGCATGGATATTATGTTATGTATATATATGTTCATCTACCTTCCTTTACTTCTATTATCTCCTCCTGGGAGGGTCGTTGGCCTGGGTGGACCCCGGAGTAGTCACGGAGCACCGACTGAGTGGAGTCACCCCCAGTTGGGTTCCTTACTCTCAGGAAGGTTATGGTTACTATTACCTCGAGTAGGATCAGTGGTCTGCGGACATTGACCTTGACTTTGAGAAGACTCGGATTGAGACCCGGGTAGCACGCGCGTAGCTTGGATACCGTGACAGGATTGGTTGTGTGACTTATATGTATATATATGATATATGATATATGATATGTGGTGTGCACAGGATTTGAGCAGTGGCTCGTGTACTTGGTTTCTTTATGGTTTGGGGCCGAGTCCCTTATGGATTTGGGCAGTGGCCCGTATGGTCGTTTTTATTGTGGTCCTTTCGACCTTGGTTTATATCTGCTTTGGGCTTAGTCCCACATATGGTTTGTTTTGGATAAATGGTTTTCGAATGCATGCATGCTTTTTAGTGGAGGGTACAAATGTCTTATGAAATGTTTTTATAAACGTTTGTTTTGTCCACTCACAGTTTTTAATGTTTTGACTGCCCTTCAGGTTGACATCGGATGTGGACTGTAGCAGAGACCGAGATATCACATACCTCCTCCGGATCCTAGCGTACTCTGATAGCCCGAGAGGGCAAAAGTCGGAAACATCCCTTGTCTGACACTCCGTGTCAGACGGGAGCAGGGTCATCCCGCACTAATCCCGGGGGGATTGGGATGGGTCCTGTGTCAGGACCCACCACGGTTTCACCCCGAAACCCGAGGTAAATCCTGCTCCCGTCTGACACCCCGACAGTAACTAGTCAGACGCAGGAGAAAGTACTCAATACAATATCTCGAAGTCCAGGTTTACAGAGCATAGTATAAGTACAACAAACTAAAACCGATTATATTTTACACGCACGCGGAAGACAATGTAACACTCCGGGAACTCTATGCCCCAGACGCAGCCTCGACGTCAAGACCCCACGCTATCTCCACGACCTGGAGGGCAATTTAAAACAGAAGATGTGAGTGGACCAGAAAGTACAAAAGTTCAAAACCATTTTATATGAAAACCAAGTTTAACCCTCCGTTTTGAAACCACATGCATAACCACCAGTTATGAACACAGTTATAAATCAATCATCATAAAAACATCATAAGAAACAGAAACACTATAAAACAGTTATAGAAATCATAGCATGAGTATCAGAAACCGTATCATAAACCATAAATCTCAAATCATCATTTCCCGATCAAACCTGCTGGACCTATCCGAGTCTTTAAACTCCCGAGTCTTTAAACTCAATCCAGGCCTTAATCATATCCGAGTCTTTAAACTCCCGAGTCTTTAAACTCAAAAGCCTACGGGGAAAATCAATATATTCGAGTCTTTAAACTCCCGAGTCTTTAAACTCCCGAGTCTTTAAACTCAATCCAGGCCCGTCCCCCGTCAAATATATCCGGGTCTTTAAACCCAATAACCAGATCCAGCAAATCCAATCCCAAAACCGTTTGAAAACCACTTGAAATCCATATCCAAACTCGAATCCGAAATCCCCGGTCTCAAGCCCTTCCGGCGTTCAGAACCGTCATTCCGAACCCAAATCCGGAATCCACTTTCAACCTTTAACCAAAGTCCAATTGTCAAATTCGATTTCAAAACCAACCCTTTCTCAAAATCATGTTCCAAAATCCACTTAAAATCATTAGAAATCATTTAACGTTTGAAATCTCAAAAACCATAGCTTTATTTTCCCAAAATCACCCTTTTTCCCGTAAAACGTGCAAAATACGTTATTTCTCGAAAAACGTGCAACCATGTAGAAATCATCATAAATCCAACATTCATGTAATCATATATAGATATATATAAAACATTTATAGAAAAACAGTCATGCATGTTCGAGTTTAAGGAAAGGGTCCACTCACAGTACTGAGCCCTACTCGCGTCCCGAACGTCCTGCACGTTCCTCAGCTTCCTCGGGAAATCCCGATCCTACCAACAACCGTCAAATTACGTCACTAACACGTCTACTAAAGTTCACCTAAATTCCCTCAAAATTCCCCGACTCCTAATCGAAACGAACCGGAACCCTAAACCGTCATCCTCGCGAAACTATACTCTAACGACGTCTGATGGACCCGAAACCACTTCCATTAGACTCATCATAACAGTTAGAACAAAAAACCTGTTGACCACTTTCCCTATCGTCGCCGCACGCGCCTCCACGCGCCGCCCAAAGTGGCTGCGCGTGGCCTTCACGCGCCTGCTACAGTACCACCGTCTTCCTCGATCGAACCCGGTTCGCACCAGGCTGCAACTCAGACCGGCGAGAACCTTTCTCCGCCGTCCAGCCACCAACTCACCTCCTTCCTTCACCATTCTCTTCGTCTAGACCTGCCCTAATCAGTCCCCAACTCCATTTACCTCGATTCATCCCCTACATCGTCGACTCAAGCTCGAACCAGACGGCCCGATAGCCCCTGTTTCACGATTCAGCCATTCCGATCACCCCCCGTCACGGTGACTGTCCCAGACTCTTCCTAGGGCCTCACTGTACCTAAACCAACCCTCCTAGACCTTCGACTCAGCCCCAACCTTCACGACTCGCCGTTTGAATCTCACGGCAAAACAGAGCACCTTCGTCGTCTCGCCTCCACCGTGCACCACCCATCACGGCAGCACACACAGTCGACTCTTGGGACCTCCAGGAGTCTCACTTTAACCTCCAATTCCCTCGACTCTCCCCCTAGGTCCACGATTTAGCTTCGGAATCCAAACGACAAAACAGAGCAAAGAAACGGTGTTGCGGATTTACCTGTCCTCCTGTCGCCGTCGTGAGCTCAGCCGTGAGGTAGTAGCTCCTCCTGCTTTCCTCCGTCCTCTGAGTACTTCCGCTGACCTCGAGTGATCGATCACGGCTGCACCACCACCCAACTTCTCTGTTTCCCCCCTAAGTTTCCTCCCTGGTTCCCGTGGCTCACTCTTCTCACACACACGGCCACCGTGCCTCCCTGTCTCCTCCCAAGCTCTCCTTCACTCTCCGGTCACTCCTCACTCGTCAATTCACACCACCACATACCATCACCATCCCCTTTTCTCTTAGTCTCCCCC
The DNA here is from genome assembly GCA_032719365.1 of Prinsepia uniflora. Lineage (NCBI taxonomy): Eukaryota > Viridiplantae > Streptophyta > Magnoliopsida > Rosales > Rosaceae > Prinsepia > Prinsepia uniflora. The sequence goes on along the minus strand of CM064870.1, from coordinate 46,101,193 downwards.
TCTCTGTTTCTCTCTGTCTGTGTCGAAGACAAGCACGGCACACACAGTTGCACCCAAATAATTGGGACCGCGCATACACGAGATCCAACCAGAACCCTCTAGTCCTGTGCCACATGTCACCAATCTCTCAACTCCTCTCCCACCTGGTTCAATCTCAGCCTTCCATCTTCTCTTCTCTCTGCACAAATCCCCAGGTGCAAAACAAAAAGACCAAAATACCCTCCTTTTTAACTCATATTTACGGTTTTGCCACAACCTTTCTTGACCCATATCTCTCGCCTCGTAAGTCCGATGAATACGTGCCGCCTGTCATCGAACTCAGGACGACGAGATCTACCTAACCATCCTAGGTCAACATACCAAAACCCGATTATGCAAAAAGTCAACTATTCCCCCTAATTTTACCCAAATTACGATTATACCCTCAACCTTCCGAACATCACAACTTCCTCCTCGGATGTCGGAATCAAACGTACCTCATGGCTATGGATTCGTGACGTCCTAAACTACGTCCTGGTCACTGGTCCACGCCCAATTGACCACCCGGACTAAAAGTTAACTATTTACCCGAACCGGGGGCAAAAGCGTCATTGTAGGCTCCCGGACCTATCGGAACCACCTAAACACCGATTAACCTCCCTAATCACACCTTAATCACTCTACTAATCCCGGTGCTCGGGACGGGTTGTTACATCCTGTCACAGGTGGCACGCCCGATTCCGACATCCGGGGAGGAAGTTGTGATGTTCGGAAGGTTGAGGGCATAACCGTAATTTGGTTAAAATAGGGGAAAAGTTGACTTTTTGGACGATCGGGTTTTGGTATGTTTACCGAGGATGATTACGTAGATCTCGTTGTCCTGAGTTCGATGACAGGCGGCACATATTCATCGGACTTACGAAGTGTGAGTTACGGGTCAAGGAAGTTAGTGGCATAATTGTAATTTTGGAGTTAAAATGAGGGGTATTTTGGTCTTTGTGCTCTGGAAATTGTGCAGCAGAGAGAAGGCAGATGAAGGGCTGAGATTGGGCCATGTGTGAGAGGATGGAGAGGATTGGTGACATGTGGCAAATGTGTAGTGGGTTCTGGTGAGTTCCAGTGTGTGCACGGTTCCAATTAATTGGGTGAGCCCGTGTGTGTTCGTGTATGTTCTTCAAACCAGAGTGAAACAGAGTGAGACGGTGAGGAAAATTGAAGGGTGCTCATGTGTGCTGATGAGTTGTGAGTGTGTGAGGGTGATCAGAGAGTGAGAGGGAGTTAGTGAGACGGTTGGGAGGTGAGGAAGTCGTATGTGTGGGTGTTTAGAACCAAGGGGAAAATCAAAAGGAAACAGGGAGGAACTCAGAGCGGTTGTGAAATATCGTGGCGGTGGTGGCCGTGTACGTTGCAATTGTGCTCGTGGTGGTGTCGTGAAGGGTGAAAGGAGTCGACCAGCCTCAGCGGAGCTTGCGACGGCAACGGGAGGCAGGTAATTCCTCTTCCTTGTTTCTTTGCTCTATTTTGTCGACTGAGTTCAAATCGGAAGTCGTAAGGCTAGGGGTTGAATCGAAGTGTATAGGGAGGTCTAGGGGACTTAGTTGAGGTCTGGGAGTCCTCTGGTTGTGCTGCCGTAACGGGTGTGTACTCTGTTTTAGCCGTGAGTTTCAGACGAGAAGTCGAGGAATTAGGGACTGAGTCGAAGGTTTAGGAGAGTTGGGTTAGGTTCAGAAGGGTCCTAGGAAGAGTTTGGGATAGCCACCGTGATGGGAAGTGACTTAGGTGGCCGGAGAAGGAAACAGGGGACTGGTTCGAGTTTCTTTCGAGCTTGAGTCGATGAGCTACGGGATGAATCGAGGTTTTTGGAGTTGGGGAAAGGATAGGCTAGGTCTAGACGAAGCTCTAGGTGAAGAAAGGAGGTGAATTGGTGGCCGGACGGCGGAGAACAATGCTCGCCGGTTCGAGTTGCAGCGGCTGGTTCAGCACAGTCGACTCAAGGTTCACGATGGTACTGTAGCTGGCGCGTGAGGGCCACGCGCAGCCACTTTGGGCGGCGCGTGGGGGCGCTTGCGGCGATCTTTGGGGAAAATGGTCAACATGGTTTTTGGTCTAGGAGTTATGACGAGTCCGTTGGATTTGGTTTCGGGTTAATCGGCCGTCGAATCGAAGTAGTTTCGCGAGGGTGAAGGTTTAGGGTTCCGGTTTGTTACGTTTAGGACCCGGAGATTTTTGAGGGAATTAGGGTGGATCCTCGTGAATGTGTTAGTAACGTATTTTGGCAGTTGTTGACAGGACCGGGATTTTCCGAGGAAGCTGAGGAATGTACGAGACGTTCGGGATGCGATTGAGGGCTCGGTACTATGAGTGGAACCTTTCCTTAAACTCGAACATGCATAACTGTTTTCTATATTTGTTTTACATACGTGATCTCATGAATGTTGGGTTTATAATGTGGTTTTATATGATTGCACGGTTTTTCGAGAAATAACGTATTTGACACGTTTTACGAGGAAGTCTTGATTTCTGATTTTGATGCCATGGTTTTGGGATTTCAAACGTTAAATGGTTTTCAATGATTATAAAGGGATTTTGGAACGCGATTTCGATGATCAAGGGTTTTCGGTTTTGAAATCAGATTTCGAGAATCGAGATTTGGTTTTAAAGTTGGAAAGTGGTATTTCGGATTTGGGTTCGGAATGACGGTTCGGGATGCTGGAAGGGCATCGAACCAGTGATTTCGGATTCGGGTTTGGAGGTGGATTTGGAAAAGGTTTTCAAATGGTTTTGGATTGGATTTGCTGGATCTGGATATTGGGTTTAAAGACCCGGATATTGTGATTGACAGGGGACGGGCCCGGATTGGGTTTATGTAACAACCCGTACCTTCGGGAAGGGTAAAAATGTAATTCTGTAAAAGTTTTGTATAAATGGACGATTTTGCCCTTGTGAATAGTTGGTCAAATGTTGACTTTTGATTGACCGATTGGATGAGTGTTGACCCTTGACCGTGACGTAGGTTAGGACGTCACGAGTCCGTAGACAGGTGGCAGGTTCGATTCGGACAATCGGAGGAAAAGTTATGACGTTCGGAAGATTGGGGGCGTTATCGTAAATTTGATTAAATGAGGAAAATGTTGACTTTTAGGAGGACTTGTGATTTTCACGTAGACTGAGGACCGTTGGATAGGTCTCGACGTCCTGAGTACAACGACAGGCGGCACGCTGTCATCGGACGTCGGATGAAATATTTACGGGTCTGGAAAGTGTGAGGGTAAAATGGTAATTTGTGCATGAGGGGCATTTTGGTCTTTTCCCTCAGCCCAATCAGATAAGGGCAAGTGGCAGGGATATTTTGTGCTGACCTATGGATGATGGACACGTGCAAGGGGCTGGATGGTTCCAGGGGCTACTAAAGTGTGCACGGCCACACTTTGCACAAAATCAAACCGTGCTTTGCCTTTGAACGCAGAAAACAGAGGGTGAGATATTGGGAGAGATTGATCGACTCAGTGTAAGGGTGAGTGAAGAGTGAACTGAGAGAGTGACAGGGAGATAAGAGTGAGCTGGTGGTCGTGCTATTGGACGGAAATCGTGCACGGGGACACGGCGGAGGACGGTTGCAGTTTTTGGGAAAACAGAGAGAAGGCGGACTGTGGCGGTTGCTACGCCGTGAGGTGGCTCAAACCCAGGCAGTGGGAGGCTTAGGAGGTTGTAGGGGACCCAACGAACACCGTGGCACGCGGCGGTGCGCACGGCGGAGACGGAATTGAGAGGTGAGTACTATTCCTCTGTTTTTCCCGTAAATTTCAGTTTGAAAGTCGTGAAGGTAGGATGAGAATCGAGGGGATTGGTGAGTGCAGTGATGTTTAGGGAGGCCCTAGGAGTAGTTTAGGATGGTCGCCGTGACGGGGGAGTACACGGAGGAGTTCAGACGACGGCGAGTACTCTGTACTCTGTTTTGTCCGTGAGCTCAAACGGGAAGTCGTGGACTTCGGGGGTGAATCGAAGGTTTCTGTGAGTTGGGTGTGACTTAGTGAGGTCTTAGGAAGAGGTTGGGATCGCCACCGTGAAAGGGGAAGAACTGGGCGGCCGGGAAGGAAAACAGAGGTTTGTCTGTGTTTTCTTTCGAGCTTCAGTCGTGAAGCTGTGGGTCGAGTCGAACCAAGAGAGTGAGGGGGATGAGTTCTTTGAGACTGGACGAAGCTGTAGGTGAAGATAGGAGGGGAACGGTGGCCGGACGGCGGAGAATGGATCTCGCCGGTCTGAGTTGCAGCCTGGTGCGAACCGGGTTCGATCGAGGTTGGGGATGCGCTGTAGCAGGCGCGTGAGGCCCACGCGCAGCCACTTTGGGCGGCGCGTGGAGGCGCGTGAGGAGGAATCCGGCCAAGCTTCCAACATGGTTTTAGTTCTAAATGTTCTAAGGAATCCATTGGTATACTTTTCGAGTTAATCGGACGAAGTTACGGGATGGTTCGGGAATCCAGACGGTTTAGGGTTTATGAATAAAATATTATTTAAATTCCCGAAAAATTAGGGAAATAGGGTGAGTATCCTTGATGAAATTTTGACCCTATTTGGTGTCTATTGACAGGACGGGAGACGCCTGAAACGGTCGAGGAACGCACGGAGTGCAACTGACTCGTTTCGATCTGTGAGTGGACTCCTTCTTTTCTTTCGAGCATGCCTAACTGTTTTTATTAATGATTTACGGTATTAAACGTGTTTTTATGCTTTTTGTTGATGGTTATATGTGGTTGCTATGGTTGCACGTTTTTCGAGATATTTCCGGGATTTTGCACGTTTTTCGAGAAAAGCTGATTTTCGGACCTTGATGATATCTTTGAGGATTTAAAATTATAAATGTTTTCTGATGATGATAAATGGGTTGTGAAAAATGATTTGTGATTCTATGTGGTTTTTGGTGTAAAAATGGATTTCCGGATTTGGGTTCGGAATGTCGGTTCTGAACGCCGGAAGGGCTTCGGACCGGGGATTTCGAATTCGAGTTTGGCTATGGATCTAGAAATGGTTTTACAATGAATTGGGATTGGATTTGCTGGATCTGGATATGGGTTTAAAGACCCGGATACTGATTTGACGGGGGACGGGCCCAGATTGAGTTTAAAGACTCGGGAGTTTAAAGACTCGGATATTTATGATATTACCCCCATAGGCCTATTGAGTTTAAAGACTCGGGAGTTTAAAGACTCGGATTACATTTAAGGCCTGATTGAGTTTAAAGACTCGGATAGACCCAGCAGATTTGATCAGGACATGGTGTTTTATAGTGTTTCTGTTTCTTATGATATTTGATAGTGTATTTGTTTCTTATGATATTTTATAATGTTTCTGTTTCTTATGATGTTCCATTTTATGATTTTCTAATATTTAGTTGGGCATGCATGTTTTCAAAACGGAGGGAATAAAGTGTTCTAGTTTCTTAGTTTTGATTTGATAATAAACGGTTTTCAACTTTCATTTTCTTTTAGTCCACTCACATCTTTTGGTTTTAAATTTTCCCTCTAGGTCGTGGTGATAGCGCTGGGGTGAACGTTGAGGCAGATATCGAGGCATAGAGCTTACGACGTTCTTCCGTTGCGGGACTAGCATTGTAGGATTTTTGTGCCCATTTTGTAGAATTATGCTCTGACTGACTGTTGTATATATTTACTCCTTCGTCTGATAGTTATGCTTATAGTAGTATTAAGGTTATTTTTGGTACTGTAAGTGTGATTGCCAGACGGAAGCAGGGTTCGTCCCGGGTATCGAGGTGATATTTGGGACGGGTCCTGACAGTTTAAAGACCCGGATTGAGTTTAAAGGCTCGGGAGTTTAAAGACTCGGATATATTGATATTTCCCCCGTATGCCTGTTGAGTTTAAAGACTCGGGAGTTTAAAGACTCGGATATTATTGAGGCCTGGATTGAGTTTAAAGACTCGGGAGTTTAAAGACTCGGATAGGTCCAGCAGGTTTGATCGGAAAATGATGATTTGCTATTCACGTTTTATGATGCTTATGATATGATTTCTATAATCGTTGTATAGTGTATCTGTTTCTTATGATGTTTTATGATGATTGATTGATAACTGTTTTTATAAATGGGTTATGCATGTGGTTTCAAAACGGAGGGCCAAACCCGGTTTTCTTATAAATGGTTTTGGAAATTCTTATTTTAATTATGGTCCACTCACACCTTCTGTTTTTTTTACTGCCCTCCAGGTTGTGGAGCTAGCGCGGGGTTCCGGCGTCGAGGCAGCGTCTGAGGCATAGAAGTCACGTGAGGGATCCCGGAGTGTTTTCAATTTTTCCGCGTGCGTGTATTTGTTTATCGGTTTTTCCCGGCGTGGTATAATTCCTCCTGCGTCTGACTGGGTTGTGTCGGGGTGTTAGACGGGAGCAGGATTTACCTCGGGTTTCGGGGTGAAATCGGGGTGGGTCCTGACAATAAGACACACCTTTCTTTCCAGCACACACTTGCATAAACAATTGCGCACTGAACCACCGCACATGGTGGTGTCGTCCATGGTCCCCCGCGGTTGCTACAGTAACCAGGGCAAAATAACCAAAATGCCCCTGGTTCAAATAATTACCAAAATGCCCTTCACTTTCTAGACCCGTAACTCAGTCACAGGAAGTCCGATTTTGGCGTGCTGCCTGTCTACGGACTCAGGGCATCGAGACCTACCTAACAGTCCTTGAGTCATGTGAAAATTAGTTATCAAACGAAAAGTCAACATTTTCGCCCCTATCGTCCAAATTACGGTAATGCCCCTAAACTTCCGATAGACATAACTTTTTCCCTGATCGTCCGAATTGAACGTGCCACCTGTCTATGGACTCGTGACGTCCCGAACTACATCACGGTCATTAGTCAAAGTCCATTTGACCCACCAATCAAAAGTCAACAATTTGGCCATACCATTCACAAGGGTAAAAAGTCAATTCATACATTAAATTACAATATTAAAATCCTCGAATTTCCGGGGTGTTACATGGCATCTCTGATATAATCAGCCCGCATTGGCTGATTCAACATCACTCCTGCTTCATCTCGTTCTTTAATCAGACCAACATCGACATACTCCCATAGATCATGAGCTCGAAGAATCATCTTCATCTTGATGCTCCAGAACTCGTAATTGCCACCATCAAAGATCGGTGCTCGCAACTCTACTCCCGCCATGCTTGCTTCACAGAAAACGTCCCAGTGTTTACAGCGATCTCACCGCTCTGATACCATCTTGGAAACCAGGCGACTGCAGGTATGATTCTCTTTGCTAGCTCAACAAGCACACACTAGCTGAAACTGATTGAATCGGGAGTAGCCCGTGGCTAGTTTAGGATAATGAATGAACCGATTAAACTCTGTTTTAATTGTTGTTTGGATTGTGAATCAATGATGAATGTTAATGATGATCAGTGCACGATGCAATGCACTCAAAGTGTTTGTAAAAATGCCTAGCACAGGTTTTATGATCACACTCATAATTGTGAGAGAAACTTCATGTATATTTTTTGATTACATTCACCTCTCACACTGATATGAATCACACAGAGTATATTACATCACTCTCACACTTGAATTCAGTTACACACACAAAGCATGACTCAATTCTAGCCACTCACATTAGGACACTTGTCATCTCTAGAATCTAGACTATACCTGTAGACTAACACACACATTGAGAGGATGAATCTGTTATCCACCTCAGCACACACACTCTCTTCTGCTTTCTATCTTCCACGTGCTACTAACAAAGTCATACCAGCTTAGCAGCTTAGTCATCAACATTTAGAGTAATCGGAATCTGTAGCCTCATCTGAATTTTTTTTCATCTGATTCTGACCAATTCCTGTTGTTGAAGATATTGTGGAACAAGCACCCGCACTCCTCCACATGGCCTTTCCATTTCATATTTTTGACTCCTTCACTGAATATTGTTTCTTCAAATTGTTTTCTAAGCAGATTTGGCACTGTTTATTCTTGTGTCCAGCTAGTAGTAGGTCTGTCGAGATGGTGCTTATTTTAGAATCTGTAATTGATCCCCGAGGCTTCTTAGTCGATTGCTCATCATCCTTTCTAGAAGTGATCTTCCAGCGTTCATACTTCTTTCCATATTTCGGCACAGTTTTAAGCACAGATTTAACAGTGGCTGTGGCTGATGAAACATGAGTGCTTAGCAGTTTAGGTATGCTCTCAGATTGCTCTGGTTGAGAAGAGCTGCAGGGTGTACTATCATAAACATCTGATTGGGTGGCTACGACCTTCAAAGTCAACAGAACTTCAAGCAAATTCAGATATAATCATCGCATGTCCTGACAAATCCCAAGTCAAAGATAATTGCATATTCACAAATAGATACAGGGATACACATCACAAAGCTGAGCGCGCTACTACATCACAAACTATGGCTGAACATACATTTGAATGAGTATTCAACATCTTTTGAGTAGCATCATCTAGAAGATCTTTTAATAGCTGTCGCGCTCTCACATCCAAAGCATTTCCCACCTTCATGAAGATAATATCAGGCACCAAAAGAAAATAGAGCGTCACTAAATTGTGAATCAATTTATAAAAATTTTAAAAATAAGAAACTTTGCCGTGACTACAGTAAAAGAAGATCAGAATGGATGGCCACAATCAACAACAAGTCCCTCGACTGCATCATAAACTTACTTGCAAACAAGTGGAATGCTATGAAATGGCCATAGAATTACCCACAAAATGGGAAACTGTACATGAAAAGCCCCCATTTTCTTAACCCAATTTTTATAAATAGCTTGCCAATCTATTATCTTTGTCCTCTTTTGAATTGCGTCAAGTGCCCAAAAAAAAAATACTGAGGAATTGCTTGTAGGAATGTCTCAGGTTGGTTGCAATTAAAACAAGGAGAAATTAAGGGTGATTGAAGGATTAGTTGTGTAGGAAGCAGTTGCAGTCAAGTAAGTGGGATCATTCAGTTTTGGATGCAAATCAATCATGCTTCCCACACAAAGATACAGTTCTTAAAGATTGTTGAAACTATAGATATCTATCAAAATGCTCCAAACAATGTGTAAAAATCTGATAGCATACTGGAAGACATTATCTGTTGAGTTAATGCCTCCTTAGTGGATTATTAATGCATTGGAATTTGATTATGTATTGGGAATAAATACATGGTGTTGTTCATTCAACCTTGTAGGAAAAGATTAATGTGGAAGCTTCATGAAGAAGAACATTAATTGAGGAAGGTGCATGAATGGACTTCAATGAAGGATGTTGAAATGTGAGGAAAATGTCCCACATTGGAAAAACACAAATACAACTTGTGCCTTAAGCACTATATAAGGTGGAGAGCTTGGTCACATTTCAACATCAAGGAGAACACCTCACAAGTGAGTGAGTGCTTCAAGAGTGTGTATAACTCTTGGACTAGAGTGATCTTCTTGAGCACTTCAAGAGTGTGTATAGCTCTTGGAGTAGAGTGATCTTCTCGGTTAAGAGAAGGTGAAAGAGTGTGTATAGCTCTTTGGGGTAGAGTGACTTTCACGGGTTGAGAGAGGGTGTACAAGGGGTATCTTATTGGATACAAGGGCTTGAGTTGGGTTTAAACTTGAGTAGTGTAATCTTGTATTTTGTATTCTCTCATAGTGAAGGAGAAAACTCTCCGAGGACGTAGGCAAGTTAATTGGCCGAACCTCGTTAAATCTTTTGTGTTCTTGGTTTCTTTATTTTCTTTTTTCATCTTTATTGTTAGCAATTGCGTGGCGGAGGATTAATTTCCTAACAAGTGGTATCAGAGCTTCGGTTTATCGATCGTGAGCGGTTTGCCATGGCAAGTTCTAGCGGTTCACATTTCAAGGTGGAGCAGTTTGATGGAAAAGGAAATTTCACTCTATGGCAAAGGAGGGTGAAGGACATCCTAGTTCAACAAGGCCTTGCAAGACCGTTGAAGGGGAAGGATGCGAAGCCAGAGAAGATGTCAGATGAAGATTGGGACGAGTTGGAGTCCAGGTGTGTCAGCACTATTAGGCTTTTTATTGCTGACAATATTATAAATAATGTTAATGATGTAGATTCTGCACTTGAGCTTTGGGAGAAAATGGAGAAGCTTTATCTTCGGAAAGGCATGCAAACGAAGCTGAATTTAAAGTGGGATCTCTACAAGCTCAAGATGGGAGAAGGTGCGAATCTCATGGAGCACATGAATGTGTTCAAGGGATTGATAAATCAACTATCAAGGGTTGAGGTTAAAATTGAGGAAGAAGATCAAGCCCTTTTACTTCTTACCTCGCTTCCCGATTCATATGAGAATATTGTTACTACAATTGTGTATGGTAAGGATACACTGAAGATGGAGGATGTAGAATCGACTCTCTTATCACATGAGAAGAGAAGAAAAGCCGATGATTCTCAAGGTTCTGTCTTTATTGCTCGTGAACAGAATCGTAAGGGAAGGTCAACTGCGAGGGGATTTAGTGAGCATAGCAGGTCTAAATCCAGAGGCAGAGGAAAGGGCAAGCAATGCTACAAGTGCAAGGAGTGGGGACACATAAAGCCGGATTGTCCATTGATGAAAGAGAAGGACGATAAGGGCTCAGATTGCTCATTGGCTGGTGTAGCGGAGATGTCTAGAGATTTTGGAGAACTTCTCACAGTCTCCAAAGGTAATTACATTTTTTCTCAAGATTATTGGATATTAGATAGTGGTTGTTCTCATCACCTTTGCTCCAGGAGAGAATATTTTGATAAGTTCCAAGAAGTCCAAGGATTTGTGACTTGGGGTGATGGCACAAGACGTCGTGTCATGGGTACGGGAACTGTGAAGATCAAGATGTTCGATGGAGCAGTTTGAACATTGGGTGATGTGGTGTATGTCCCAAAGTTCCGGAGAAATCTAATATCCTTGAGCCAACTAAACTCCAAGGGCTGCAAGGTTTCGTCAGTAGGGGGAGTTATGAAAGTGTCACGTGGCTGCATGGTCCTAATGAAGGGAGAAAATTGTAAAAGTATGTTCCGTCTGATGGGAAAAACTCAGACCTCGAAGGTTGTTGGGAAACAGTGTGCACAGGAGAACAGGTACCTGAAGCGGGTCTCGTTTGCGAGCACAGCAGAGACGCTATCTACATGTTTCCAAGTTTCAGACGATGGTGAGAAGGATAATCCTGCTAAGGAAGAGGCAAAGTCGAGGTCCCTCTTCGGAGCCAACTGGTAATTGTTGACTCGGAGCAGCTGCACATAGCATTGGCCATTTTGAATCAGGGGGAGCTAGGACCGTATGCAACTGATTCGGGGTATGTGTAGTTGGTACAAGAATAAGGCCAATGGAATACTTGTGGGTATATCAAGCGGTATCTCAATTTGAGATGAACTTCAGGGATTGAAGTGGTGATGCAACATTATCCACCTAAGTCGGCAGGGGGAGATTGTTGAGTTAATGCCTCCTTAGTGGATTATTAATGCATTGGAATTTGATTATGTATTGGGAATAAATACATGGCGTTGTTCATTCAACCTTGTAGGAAAAGATTGATGTGGAAGCTTCATGAAGAAGAACATTAATTGAGGAAGGTGCATGAATGGACTTCAATGAAGGATGTTGAAATGTGAGGAAAATGTCCCACATTGGAAAAACACAAATACAACTTGTGCCTTAAGCACTATATAAGGTGGAGAGCTTGGTCACATTTCAACATCAAGGAGAACACCTCACAAGTGAGTGAGTGCTTCAAGAGTGTGTATAGTTCTTGGGCTAGATTGATCTTCTTGAGCACTTCAAGAGTGTGTATAGCTCTTGGAGTAGAGTGATCTTCTCGGTTAAGAGAAGGTGAAAGATTGTGTATAGCTCTTTGGGGTAGAGTGACTTTCTCGGGTTGAGAGAGGGTATACAAGGGGTATCTTATTGGATATAAGGGCTCGAGTTGGGTATAAACTTGAGTAGTGTAATCTTGTATTTTGTATTCTCTCATAGTGAAGGAGAAAACTCTCCGAGGACGTAGGCAAGTTAATTGGCCGAACCTCGTTAAATCTTTTGTGTTCTTGGTTTCTTTATTTTCTTTTTTCATCTTTATTGTTAGCAATTGCGTGACGGAGGATTAATTTCCTAACATTATCCACAACTTTGTGCTAAAAAAGAAATTTATATTAGAACCCAAAGATACATGACAATTTCAAGAGCGTGTCAGTACGTACGGGCAAGTCATAGAAACTTGAATAGAGTGTGGGAGTGCTTACATTCTTTGAATTCATATGTTGTACGCCATCTTCTCCATTTTGCAGGAGCCCATATAACTGTCTCAATGCATAAAGATTAGACAATAGTTCCACAGGATTCATATATGCTTTCCGGCTGGGGCCTGTAACCCTATAGAAAAACTACTTCATTACAGTAAAAGTAACTAGGAATTTCCAATACCCTAAAATAGCCAACATGGAAATGAGAGAAGACTGCAAAAACAGCTTTATCATGAAGATTTAACCAGCATTCAACAATTCACCAAATCAAATGCTTTCCAAGTCATGCAGTCGATGAGAAAGAGACGGAGACCTGCGTTCTGCAGCGCATGGGACACAGAGAAAGTACCGTTGCTTTAGAACAAATAGTGAAATGGTAGGGTGAAAGGTTACAACCATTTGCAATTTGTACCCTGCCTTCGCACCTGCACCCCGTAACAAATACACGATTTGGTGAGGGAAATTTGATAAGAGTAAATTTAGAATCCCATTTAATTTTTATATTGTTTAATTATATATTCTCTAGATACTAAAAGGGAGGGAAGCATGATTCCACTATTCATGGACAGTGTATTTCCTAAAATGTCCTTTTTTACACTTTCTTTGATGTTTGCTTTCTTATACAGTGAGGGGACGAAATGTCCACTCTTTTGGTTGACCGTTCTCTCAATTTCGCCGATGCACACTTTCTTCTCTGCGCCTTTTCTCTTCAGTTTCATCTTCTCCTATAGAATCAAATAGCTATATCTATTTCAAAGGCACAATTACGGTAAAAAAAATTTAAGTTTTTTCTATATCAGGAATTCTTATTTGAACTCATAGATCCAAACAATTCAAAGTCATTCTCTATATACTAAAAGGGAAGCAGAAGTTCATTTTATCAGTAATAGGGTTGTCACTTCCATATGCTCATACACAACACCACTTTTATTTGTTTAGTCATCTATTGCACTGTTTTCATGATTATTTGGTACAATATCAATGCATGTGGTTTGGTTTTGGTCTTCTCATTATAGGTGGACATTACTTGGCAAGATCAAGTTTCCTCCACATTATCCGTTTAAGCCTCCAGAAATCAAGCATCTTCTTTTTGGATGTCAAACTTCTCCAAAGAAGTTAATTTTGAATGCTTTGATTTCATATATGTTGTTTTATGTGCTCTTCAACTTCCTACTGCAGAAAAACCCAGTAAAGTTTATGTCCCTCTCTAAAGTTGTTGCGATTTCATACATGTTTTTTTATGTGCTCTAAACTATTTCATACATGGTTTGGCCTTTTGTTCAGCCTGTACGATTATAGGGAATTAGGAGAATGAGTACTTTGTACTGTTAAAATCAAAAAAATTTAAGAACCAAAATTTGCAATTTAATTAAGTCTCTGGATGTCTCCTCAACTCAGAAAAAAAGCCCTGCATTCACAACTTGAAAGAGGCTAAAATACACGCAGAAGTCAACACAACAAATAAGATGAATATGGTAAAGCTCTTTTTTTGGAACTCTTTTTTATACACCAAACATGATCAAGTAAAATGAGTAAGACCATATAAGAGTTTCCATAGACATATAAGAAATTGAATTGCAAATATATAGCAGTTAGTGGAATAAGTAGAAGATGTCCAAATCAGCAGATCATATGGCAGGCATGTATCATAATTTTATACTTGCACAGAGGTCATTGAACACAAATTGCCCCTTTCCATTTTGGAGCAACGGTTTCATTATAAGGATTCATTTATGGATTTTGGCATTGGCCGAGTATATAGTTTTGGGCTTAGGCCCTCGATTTTGAATTTATGGATTTTGGGCTTCAGCGTGGGTTTGTGATGATTTTAGCTCAGCTAGGTACAAAAAATTTAGTTCAAATTTTTGGGGTCACATCCACATTTCAATTTATGTACTATTCCCTGAATTTATTATTTCGACTATGTTGGGTTTAAGGATTCACTCACGTGAGCTGGAGGGTTATTTTTCTACGACGATGTTGAGGTATTTGTCATTGTTTTGAGGTATTTTTGGCAATAATTAGATGACACGTCTCAGCATTGGACTGCCCTCCCGATACATTAGGGGATGGTGGAGTATTTGTTTTTTTGGTGTAGTGTGTCCAAGTTTTTTTTTATGATTTTTAGCTCCTTCGAGGAGGGTTTTCAAAGTATGGTTGTGGGCAACTAGGTAATTACTTTACAAGGATTTTGTGGGTGCCAGTTAGGTTTTAGAGTAAAAAGGGCTTTCTAGTAAATTATTTCTTATTATTATTAGTATTTATTTAGCTATTTAAAAGGATTTTCAACTATGTATGCATGGTTTTTTACTACGAAGGGAATTTTACGTTTTCCTCGTGATTGTTTTTTAGATTGTTCCTTTCTTTGCACCCACAACTTTCCTTGTTTTGCATCCCTTCCAAGTCGTTAATTATGACAAGGATATATCCTTATCCTTAGGCAGAAGCATCATCTTCTAGGTGTTATGTATGATTTTGTTGGATTTGTAATTTAACTTTTAAACCACGTTAGCTCTAATCAACCATTTGTTTATTTGTTGAGATGTTGTGTGGTTTGGTTGGATTATGTTTTATCTCGACTCTTTACATTGGTTTTAGTTATTTGAATCTTTCGTTTGATATGTGAAAGTTTTGACCCATTTATAGGGGAGATTCTGTGAATTTTCAATATAATTCTCTTAACGTTTTGGTTGGTAGTGTGAATTTATTTTTAGAATTGTTTTAAGTTTTTAAATTTTGTTAAATAGAAGCCCTTGTTTTCACAAATTTCAAGGAAGAAACTCGAGAGGGTCTTGTCATTGGTAGTGTTTTTTTAAAAGTTACTTTATTTGAAAGAGTAAGTATAAAAGTATTTGGTAAAAATAAAATAAAAATTAACAAAAATAATAAATTTTTGACAACAACTTAAAAAAAAAAATGTAAAGAACATCACCTAAAATTCTTTTTTTTTTTTATCACATCTAATATGGCATTCCATCTCATCATCTTTAATTACTTACCACAAAATTAAAATTAAAACAAACAAAATAAAATAAATAAAATATCCATCGTGATCAATCGTCTTCTTTCCAAAAAAAATTAACGCTCTAAGAATTTTTTAAGGCATACATCAACCCTGTTTTTCCAAATTAAGAACTAGCATAAAGCTATATATAAAAAATTAAATCGAAAAGGCATCCTCTGTTATAATCCCATATTCATTAGTTATGATCCAAGCCAGCCAAAATCTAAACCATACAATCAAAATTAATAGTCAAAATTCCCTAACCTTCAAGGCAAATTAGTTTGTAAAAATTCATAATCAGTTGTTAGCGTCTCAAAACACTTGTATTGGTTTTCTTAAGATAACGTGGATGAGAAAGGCAGAGAGGTGAATGGGAATATAGAATGAGTGAGAGAAACAATCAAATAGATACTTCCCAGTTAATTTGTATATATATAGTTTGCTATTTTTGAAAGTTTTTATAAAAGTGATATTTATAAATTTAAATGTTAAATTTTGATTATTTTTTATAAATTTAATATTTACTTTTATTAAAAATATACTTTGGCCATAGACTTTTCGTGATTAAGTGAATGATTGCAGTGAAATCCCGCATTCATAGGCGGGAATGACGCCACCAGCATTTGGAAGTGAAGGAAGAAGACGAGTAATGCAGGCAATCAGATTCAGCTGATGCAATTTTGCTGACGATAAGCAATCGCATGGACTTATCTGATGCGATTTTGCTGACGATAAGCAATCGCATGAACTTACTTTTACCACTACTTCCTCTACTTTTACTTCTGCGATTGCGACTTGGCTGCTGTTTATTTCAAAAATAACACAACAATATCTCCCGTCAAATATCTCTCGATCCCTGCAATCGACATGCCTCAGACTCATTCTACGATCGGATCTCTGCAGGTTGTTTCCAGTTACCGTTCACATCCACCTCATATTTTCATTTTATCATACTTCTTGATTTATACTTAAATATTTTCATCAGATTATAAGTCATTCTAATCTCACTTATAATCTCAATTCTCATGCCCTGGGTTTAGCACCCCTGATTGCTGATTCTGTCAAATTCATTGTTTCTTTTGATGGGTCCCTGGATTTTCGTATATTTTGAAATGGGTATTACCAATTTCTTAATTTGAAATGGTATTGTGAAATTATGAATAGGAACTAACTAGTACATGGCTTGGCGTGAAATTGAGTTGGGAGTGGTGCTTTTTAAGTTACTTACCAAGAAAAGAAAGTAGGAAAATGGTCTTAAGCTGTCAACTCAAGATTCTTAATGAAACAATTGAATTGGAAACTATTCAGCTTTATATTATTATTACCTTGTCTGTTAGTTTGGTTGGTCGTTGGTTGGTTGAGATTTGGATCGGATGGATGAGGTGAATTGTAAGCAAAGCTGGTGAGATGATTTTGATTCTCCCTTCTTTTGCATTGTTGACAAGCTCAGAATTTTCCATTCAAACAAAACGAAAACCGGATTCTGGATTTTTAGTTTTCACTTGAGTTTCAGGAATCGGCTGTGGTGTTTTCTAATAGCGCATCATTTTAATGGTAATGCCCCTAGGCTAAGTCTCCGTGGTTTCTGCTGAGATGCTCCATTGCTGAGCTTCAAGATGGACAGGCGGAGTTGGCTATGGCGAAGGAAGTCATCAGACAAGAGTCCCGGCGAGACCGAGAGTTCAGGATCTATATCTTCATATTCTGAAAGATTCTCCGATGATCAGGTACAATTCAATTTTTTGCATTTTTATCATTTGAATTGTTGAATTGAAAGATGAAAGTTTTCATGCTTCTGCTTTAAAAACTTTTATATGCTATTTAGTGCCACATGAATGATAGTCTGTTTAGTTGATTTGGTTGACCGATTTCTAATTTTTCCTACTTTGATTTCAAAGGCGAATCCAAATCATGGCATTCTATCGCCAGAAGTCACTTCTAAGGTTTCACACAATGAGGAAGAATTGAATTCAAGTGTCGCGACTTTGATGGAGAAATTATCAGCTGCTCTTCTTGACAGTAGTGCAAAAGAAGACTTGGTGAAGCAGCATGCTAAAGTTGCAGAAGAAGCTGTCTCAGGTTATAACTTTTTCCTTTATGTTCCCTTGCACTTAATTTCAGGTGGAAAATTAGCTATTTCTTGAATAATGTTGTGCACAATTTATGTACTTTATTCCTAAAAAAGGCAACCCCCAAGGATGGGAATCCCAATATAAATATCCTAAATTGGAGAAAATAAAGAAGCATAAATGTTTCTTAACTGTGATTTTTCCTCTTTTTAGGCATATTTTACTACAAACATTATTTAATGACAGCATACTCCCATTTTCCTTATGCTTTATTCTTAATCTGCCTGACTTGATTATGAAGAAACACTTTTCATTTACAAGCCAAAGGTTTTCATGAAATTCATATTCTTAATGTTCTTGGGACTGTGTCACTTTTTTTATTTTTCGGCAAGTATTTCTATAATGAATGCTGCCCTGAGTTTATAGAATGGAAAATATTGGGTGTTGCTGAGCTGTTCTATTTAGGGGTCCATGGTATGTTATAGATACTTTACCATTATTATATTTTCTTATTCTGAAAGGGTCTTAGTTGTTTGTCTTTCCCATTTCAAACATTAGGCTGGGAGAAGGCTGAAAATGAAGTTTTAGGTTTAAAACAACAGCTTGATGCTTCAAACCAGAAAAACTCAGCTCTTGAAGACCGAGTTGGTCATCTTGATGGAGCATTGAAAGAATGCATGAGGCAGCTTCGACAGGCAAGAGAAGAGCAGAACCAGAATACCAAAGAAGCTGTTGCCAACAAAACTCGTGAATGGGAATGCTCAAAGTCTATGCTCGAGAGTCAGCTTGTTGAGCTCCAAGCTCAACTTCAAACTGCCAAAATTGAAGGTGGTGCCTCAATTGAGTTGGATTTGCGCTCAAAGCTTGATGCTGCTGGAAAAGAGAACTCGGCTCTTCAACTTGAGCTTCTTTCTCGATTGAAGGAGTTAAGAGTCAAGACTCTCGAGAGTGATTTGAGCACCCAGGCTGCTGAAACAGCCAGTAAGCAATATTTAGAGATCAAGAAAAGGGTGGCTAAGCTTGAAGCTGAATGTCGTAGGCTAAAATCTTTGACTCACAAAACTTTACCTGCTAATGATCGCAGATGCTTTTCCGCAACCTCAATGTATGTAGAATCTTTTACAGATAGCCAGTCAGATTGTGGGGAGAGGGTACTAGCGATTGATGTGGATGTGCACAAACTCAGGGGATTGGTACCTAGAGAACATGATCCAAGCCAGTCAGATTCACATGCAGCTTCTCAAATCACAGAACCTGGTCAGTTTAAGAATGATAAGGGCTTGGGAAAAAATCATATGGTTCCTTCAGTACAAATCCAGCTCATGGATGATTTTCTTGAAATGGAAAGGCTTGCTGCATTTCCAGATATTGAAATTGACAACTATCACCTTAAGGTAGGAAATATATCACATCAACCTACCACTAGAGAAAACCCTTTAAAAACTGAACTTGAAACTATGATTCAAAGGACCGTGGAGCTAGAGAGAAAGTTAGAGAAGATGGCAGCAGAAAAAGTGGAACTGGAGATGATTCTGATTGAGAGTCAAAAGCAGCTTGAGACATCACAAAGTCAACTAATGGAGGCTGAAATAAAGTTGGAAGACCTTAGAAGGCAGTTGGATCTTGCAAATGTCTCAATATATGCTGCAGAAAAAGAAGTAAAAACCTATGAAATGATGAGTGAAGTGGCTGAGTCACAACTAAGAGCTGTTCAAACTGATTTCAACTCATTGCTTTTGAAATTTAGTTCACTAGAAGAAGAGTTTCTGAAAGAGCAAGGTTTGTCAGCTGAAAATGCTGCCAAATGCCAGAAACTGGAAAATGAACTATTAAGTATGAAACATGAAGCTCATGCCCAGCGGGAGGTTGAGCTCCAGCCTTTGGCCAGTTCTAATGGTGAACTGAAGATAAAGCAGGTCAGTTTGTTGGGACACGCTAAACTTGGCAATTTTATCTTATTTACATTTAATAAAGAAACTAATATCTAAACTGTAAATGAAACTATTAATGTTGTAACAAACAAAAAAAAAACTACAATTGCTGCAATTTGAATCACAGATGAGAACAATGTAGCAGAAGTGAGGATGCTAGAGAGAACAATGAGTAGAAAAGAGGGCTAATGATTGATCTTTTGAGGGAAACAATGAGAGTTTGCGTAGACTTGGGTGGTAGGAAATATACAATGTTAGTCACTAGAAGCACCTTAGCAAAAGTAAGACAAGTAAAAGACCAAAGGCTGACCAAGACTAACATGGAAGACTTAATATGAAAAGATCCGAAAAAAGAAATCTGATAGGAGATGCTGCGTATAGTGACTAACAATGGAACTTGCTAGTTCGAGTAGTTGCCTCAGTATGATAGAGTAAATGGCAAGGATGCTGATGAGATGAAATTATGAATCTGAGACATGAATCTGCTGCTTCATGATAATTGTCCTCTGGCAATGTGTTTGAGCCCAAAGTTCTGTGGCTCATGTCATCATTGTAAGCCAGATGGAGTGAGTCTTCCTCGTGGTAATTTATGATCGGACGATGCAGTCATCGCTCGTGTCGTCTAAGGTTGCAGACAAGCTGCTGAAGCAGAACTCATGTCTTGGTGACATACGTACTGTGATAAAGGGGATTGGTCCTAAAGCTAAAAAAATTTAGGGTCTGTTTGTTCAAGTAGTGGTTTCTATTTGATACCAAGGCCAAACTAGTTTGTTAGATTATTACAATTCATGTACTGCTAGATTTGAATTAGACGGAACATGAAGAAAGTAAATAGATTTCAAGTGCTTATTTCAGACCCCTTTCTATAGCAGTACAGTTGTTTCAAATATTTGTAGAGTATGTTGGAAATGAAAAACTTCAAATACCAAGGTTTAGGCTAAATTAGGTAAAGATGAGGAACTTGACATTAGATGGAGGAATTGGAAAATGACTAGATGCTGTGCATTAGGGGATTTGCAAGTACACCTTGATAGGTGTTACTTCGGAAATCCCTTGGTTAGTGGGTTTGTTATGCTCTTGTGGTCAGGCATGAACCTAGGAATTAAAAATGAGATGGCGAAATTTTAGGGTGAATTGTTTTATCAAATTTCGGCCGTATTAGGTGAATTTCATTGATTAAAAAAATACACCAGTAAAAACATACTTTATGCACAGAAACAACAAAAAATCATGCAATAAAATACAATACCAGACACTTAAATTGTGACAAGCTCCTCTTTTACGTGGATAAAATATCATACGATCTCCAAAACTTTCATAAATCCTGTTATTTAAGTGTAGAATAAATTGATAAAGTTGGGCTACATAAAATTTTCCTTTGACCCATCAATTTCGAGTGGGTTGGAGCACACCCCAGCCCTATGCATCAGCCCGTGTCTGCTTCTGGTGCATGTGCTTCTCTATTAGTTATTCATTGTTTTAGTACAATCCCCTAGTACTTCAAAGTTTCTCATCCAAACATACCGTTAAGATCATTTGTGTAGATAGAGATTTGGATTTGATAAAAGGTAGATTTTTTATTTTAAACTATTAGAATGCACGTATGCTAGGATTTGAATAAGAAGAAAAATGAAGAAATCAAATGGATTTTTAATAACTTTGTGGATATAGGTAAATCAAATCTCTTTTGGTAGCATTATATCCAGGTACACATTCAAACTAGGGTTTTTCTGACCTTGTTATTAAATCCAATTCCCAATCCCTAGCAAAACTAACGGGCCCTCAATGTAGTGTTTATCAGTTTTTGCAACAATTTTAGCATTATATCAAATCCAAATCCCTTACTAAACAATTTAAGATTTAGAGTATTCAGGGTCCCTATCCTGGCCGAGGCACAAATCCTTTGTGCTTTCCTGGAAGTTACTTAGTCTGAATCCATACATCAAAACTTTATCACAAAGGTTTGCAACCTACAGTCATTTGTTTTAGTGGAATGATGAAAGAAATGTGATGTGTTGTCCCTGACCCTAACAAGTCTTTGGCTGACTTGCATCTAATGACAATTCTTAAATAAGAAATGAGGAGATTATTACGTTTCAGATTTGTATTACTTTTCATCAAATGCTTGTTTTGATGTATGCTTGTTTGTGGCGCGCAGGAGAGAGAGTTAGCGTTAGCTGCAAATAAATTTGCAGAGTGCCAGAAAACAATTGCATCTCTTGGCCAACAGTTGAAGTCACTTACAGCACTGGAGGACATCCTGATGGATTCTGATAGTCCACCGGAGCTCATTGATGAACGGCTCCTCCAGTGCCACATAAATAGTGCTGAACCATGCAATTTACACCAAAATATGCAGATTGCAAGGGTAGTATAAGTTCTCAAAGTAGCGGATTATGGGCCAAATCCTTCACAGATTGGCTGACGACGGATTTACCCCGCCAGGTACTGTTATCACCAAAACGGCTTACTGGATGCGGAGATCTTCTTGCCGAGGTAAGTGTTGGATACGAAAAAAATATGAGATTTATATAATAAGAAGAAAAAAAATTGATAAAAAGAAAACAGAATAGCAAATAGGTTTCAGTTTAAGTTTTCATTGTGAAGCAGGTCTATCATCTATTCTTGGTTTTATCTTTGACTCTGGATTCAATGCTTGTGAATCAACAGTCTGTATTTACGTACATGATGCCAATGTTGAAAAGAGAAGCGATAGTGGTTATACATAAACATTTCAGAGGTTGTAAAAGTCCCACGGTTTAGGAATTTTCAATCACTTATTTGCTTGAACCAGGGGTTACCCTACCCCAGGGGCTCTTGACCTGCTTAGTGCCGAACTAATAGATATGTAATTCGAGACTCGTTGCCAGGTCTGAATCTCCTATTCAATTCCAACTACATGAAACGTGGTAGTGTCTCTCAATCGTCTCTAAGCATAAGCTTTGTAGGTACCACAAACTCATGTTGGGCACGCGGTGGCCAAACATAATCATTTTTTATTTTTGGTAAGATGGTGGCAGATGCCTAACAAGAGATCAGCTATTGTAGTAGAAATCGTGCTCACTCGAAAAAGTCTTTACAATCCCTACAAATAATAAATAAAAGACGAATCGAAGTTAAGGTTGAAGCCTCGGAGGGTTGTTCAATCAAGAACGCTATGATGTTTAAGTTAGCTCTGGGAGAGAGATATGAAATATTTCAAAGCGAAGAAAATGAATTACCTTTAAAGTGTAATGAGTTCTGCTATTTATAAGAAAACCTTAGAGTCTTTGAACGTTCTGATTGGTCGGTTAATTTTGTAATTAATAAATAATATATTTTTAATAAAATATATTATTTAATCATTATAATAACTAATGCTAATTATAATAATTTAATATTAAAAATAATTGTTTATTATTAAAAATAATGACAATTAATTCTCGGAGAGAATATTAATATTATTGTGTCTTTAACCTAGCCTTGTTAATCGATTTTTTGGTTCGATTTTTTACCGAAATCGAAACCGAACCGGTTGGTGAATCAGTTTGGTTCGGTTTCTGGTAAAATCGACCTTTTTTAGTTCAAATCGGGCGAACTGGTGTTTTTTTCTTTGTTTTGTTATGCAGTAATTAATATTTATTACCTAATCAATGTTCATTACAACTTAATTAATGTCTATTACAACTAATTAATGTCCATTACAAATAACAAAATCATTAAGATATCAAAATCCAACTTAGATGTCCATTGCAAATAAGAAAATCATCAAGACATCAAAATCCAACCTAGAATGTCCATTACAAACAACAAAATCATCAAAACATCAAAATTCAACATAAAATCTCCATTACAAATAATAAAATCATCAAAACATCAAAATCCAATAGAGAAAGTCCATTACATACAATAAAAACAGCAAAATTGCAAAACCAAACCATCCAAGTGAACAAAATAATATAAAATATCATTGAAAAAAAATCAGTAATGTATGAAGTCTCAAGGATTGGACTTTTGACGCAATTTAGCACGACTATTTGCCATTTCTACATATTAGACATAAGCAAAGTTTATTATCTATGTAAATTCACAATTAATAACAAACAAATGTATATATAAAAAAAAGATACAACAATTTCCTTGTATAAGAGCATGATAGCACTCCACTTCTTCAACACTCGGCTCCAAATGTAATGCAACATTAATACTCAAAAACCAATTTTGAGTACATATCAAAGCCTCCACAACTTCAGGGCTCAACGAACTCCTATACGAATTAATTACCCTTCCACTCGTGTTAAAGCATGACTCTGAAACTATTGTTGAAGCGGGTATGGCTAGAACATCTCGTGCAACTTGCGACAAGATTGAATATTTGGATACCCCGATCATTTTCGACCACCCACCCAAAATATCAAACTCTGAATCCCAACTATCTTCGATAGGACCTAATAGATATCTATCCAGATCATTACAAATAATTTCTTTCTTTGCCTTTCTCCTCATCCTCCTTGCTATAAGATCTGTTTCGATATACAAACCCACTATCTCCTTTGCTACTGCGGAGGAGCTGTTGCTATAAGATCCGTATCGA
Organism: Prinsepia uniflora; assembly: GCA_032719365.1. Lineage (NCBI taxonomy): Eukaryota > Viridiplantae > Streptophyta > Magnoliopsida > Rosales > Rosaceae > Prinsepia > Prinsepia uniflora. The sequence goes on along the minus strand of CM064870.1, from coordinate 46,077,418 downwards.
TATACAAACCCACCGTCTCCTTTGCTACTACAGAGGAGCTGCCCCTAACATTATCCTCTCTTGCAGAATCCCTACTCTCATCGTCTTCATAGAGTTTATGAAGACTAGTCAATAAAATATTCAATCTAGAAATAGCATTTGCAACCTTGTCATTATCATCCTAAAAAAAAAAAAAAAAATCCTCCACAGCATCCAATTTATGACGGGGATTAAGAACAAGAGCTATGAAATAATATTGATTCATACACTCCACTTCCCCCCAATATTTGTCAAATTTGGCTTGCATGGTGCTTGCAATGCCAAACAATAAAACACTCTTCTGTTCACGACGCAAAAAAAATAAAATCTTATACACATAAAGTAAAGCACATTGGATTGTGGGTGTAGAAGTGTAACAAACTCTCAATGTTACTTCATAGAAGGGTTTCAAATAAGCAGCAAATGAACTCGCTACTTCCTAATCATACTCAGACGGTGGTCCTGCCCTTCTATCACTTACAAAGTAAGCAATATAATTAGGATCATCCTCGACTAGAACCTCAAATGCTCCCCAAAACTTTAGAGGTGATTCCAACATCAAATAGATAGAATTCCACCTAGTTGGAACATCCAATACCACAAGCCCTTTGCTATCAACTATAGTCTTCTCCGCACACTTCTTAAACATTCCTAACCTCTTAGGGGAAGATCTTACATATCTAACGGCATTTCTAATGACAGGACCCGTCCCAATCCCCCTGGGATTAACACGGGACGACCCTGCTCCCGTCTGACACGAAGTGTCAGACAAGGGATATTTCCAACCTTTGCCCTCTCGGGCTATCAGAGTACGTCAGGATCCGGAGGAGGTATGTGATATCTCGGTCTCTGATACAGTACACATCCGCTGTCAACCTGAAGGGCAGTCAAAACATTAAAAGCTGTGAGTGGAAAAAACAAAGAGTTTATAAAACATTTTAACGAAGACATTTGTACCCTTCACTAAAAAGTATGCATGCATTCGAAAACCATTTAGTCCAAAAGAACCAAATGTGGGAACTAAGCCCAAAACCATAACCGAGAAAATCATAAAGAACCAACCATACGAGCCACTGCCCAAATCCATAAAGATACCAACCATACGGGCCACTGCCCAAATCCATACGGAACTCAGCCCAAAACCTGTATACATCACACATCATATATCACATATCATATCTCACATATCATATATACATATAATCACACAACCAATCTTGTCACGGTTTTCAAAACTACGCGCGTGCTACCTGAGGTCTCAAACCCAAGTCTTTCAGAGTTTAAGGTCAATGTTCGTAGACCAATGACCTGCCCTGAGGTTATGATACAAGCCTTCCTGAGAGTAAGGCACCCAACTGGGGCGACTCCCACTCAATCAGTGCTCCGTGACTACTCCGGGGTCCACCTAGGCCAACGACCCTCCCCGGAGGAGATAGATTTAAGTAAAGGAAGGTATATGAATATATATACATATAAATATAGAAAACATCCTCAAAACCTTTCAAAGGATTTATGCACTTTATATACATATATAAAACATCCTTAGAATCTTGCAAGGGTTCATGCCCGGTTCCTATAAACCGTCATGATCCATAAAATCCTTTTAAGGGTTCATGTCGGTTCCCGTAAACCGTCATGAACCTGGAAATCCATTTAGGGTCCTCGACCCAAAATCATAACCATAAAGTGACTAGCTATCGTGCCCGAACACATGACTCAACTGGGCATCGTGCCCGATATCTCAGGGTCAGTCACGACTCCGATCGTAGTGATGCGTGCAACCATCCATCCAAGGCCGCCCTCAATCCTGGTATGTCGTCGTGAACGAATCAACCGACGCGACCACCGCTAGATTATGGTGCATTCATCACCGATCGATATCCTGAACCGTCAGCACTCCGAAGTCGAGCCTCCATCGGCTGCCCGACAACAGATCGTGCATCGTGACCTCTCCGGAAGGAGCACATCCCAATCCAGAGGCGAGGGCCGTATCGTCGGTCGTCGTGCACAAAACACCTGCCGTGACCACGACTCAGACTCGTAGGTCATCAATAGTGTCATATTCCTAAGACAAAACCAAATGGGTCTCATACTCGAGTTTATCCTTTTGGAAATCCAAATCCATTTCGTTTAAACCAACAAAGAAAGTACAAACCCGTATTGGCACCGTATAGGGCCGAAACCTCGAAATACGTGCCAATACGTAACCACACTCAAATGCACTCATGGAATCACCAAACAAGTATTAAATCATATAATAAACATTTATGCATGCACCAATTTAGAAAATAAGGTCCACTCACAGACCGTCCGAGCAGTCACCTCGATATGCGTGTCATACGGCTTTCCCGAGCCAATCGTCGTCACCGAGACTCCCAAAACTGTCCAAATCGTAATAGAAAGTTTCTAACTACTTAAATAACCTCCCACTAAAATCTCGTAATTTTTCCGAATTTTTAACTATTTTTAATCCAGATCCTAAACCTTCGGACACCCCGAAACCTATCGAAATGATGTGCAATCGACACGAAACCAGTCCCAAAATGTTCGTTACATCGAATAGATGTTTTAACATGTTGAAGACATTACCAAAATATGAGACACGAGCCCTCACGCGCCCTGAGAACCCCCCTGCGTGTGAACCCACGCGCTGCACTATTCCTACGCCATCAACCTCAGCTGAACCGGGTCTAGCCGATTCGCTGGTTCGCCTGGACCGGCGTGACCAATCCGGCCTGGTTACTTACTCATTTGCGGTCCGTTTTCTTCCATTTTAATTCCATTCTTCCTAGTTCTTCAATTCCTATTTATTCCTATGAAGAAAACAAGGAAAACCCTATAAAAATCCATCCAACCAATTTTCCCTTTTCGGTCCAAACTCCCATTTTTGTTCTCAGGCTTCACAGCCATCAAACCCCATCAAAAACCTTCTCTATACCATCTAAGCAACCTAATAAACTCATTACCATCACTAAAAACCAAGCCTAATGTCACAAATCGAAAAATCAAAGAAAAAGGAGTAAACTGAGTACCTCGTCGGGTTTACCTCCTCCACGCCACAGTCCATGGCGGTTCCAGCCTCCACCAGTCCTCAGTCACACTCTGCCTCCATCTTAGGTTGAACTAAGTTAAAGGGAATGGTTTGGGTTGTACAAAGGAGAGGAAATGGTGAGATTGGGTTCTTGGGTTTGAAAACAAAGAAGATGTCGATGCATGAATGTATAAGGGTGGCCTGTGGATGGGTGACACTTGTCACTCATCCATTGGGCAGGGATTAAATATCTGGGGCCCACTAGGGTCCAAAAGTTAAGTCGTTTGGTATAACGCGCAATAGTGCCCCAAAACTTCCTTGAACCGTAACTTCGCCGTCGAACGTCTGAATTCGACGTGCTGCCTGCCTACGGATTCGTATCGTCCCGATCTACGTAACGGTCTTCGGCCCTCATCCATCGGACCTCCCAGGTCAAAAGTTAACTATTTGCCCCTTTTAACCAAAATTACCAAAATACCCTTGAACTTTCGAACGTCATAACTTTTTCCTTGAATGTCGGAATCGAACGTGCCACCTGTTTATGAACTCGTGACGTCCTGAACTACGTCACAGTCATTAGCCAAAGTCCATTTGACCACCAGAACAAAAAGTTAACATTTTGCCCACACCTAGGGGCAAAACGGTCATTTTGCATCGTTCGTCCGATTTCGCTCAACTAATCACGGTTTAACCTCACTAATCATGATTAGTCACTAATCTAATCCTGAAATTCGGGACGGGTCGTTACATCTAATACTTTGAATAGAATCATTCAACACATTCATGCCATCATTAACAATGAAGTTAAGGATATGAGCAATAGACCTAACATGCAATTTTCCCCATTATTCAAAAGCGCCACTAGATATTTCTATTTAGCCTTTCTCTTAATCAACAAAGATAACTCAGCATCATTCGAAGAAGTATTACCTACTGTAACAATTAGAGGCTTCTCAATACCCCATTCAGCCAAACAATACTCCAAAAGCCTCCCAATTGATTCTCCCTTATGGTTTGGAATCACACAAAAGTTGATAATTTTTTTATGCAATACCCAATCACTGTCAATAAAATGAGCAATGATAACCATATAGTTGATGTTTTGAAGGGATGTCCATGTATCAATAGTTACAAAGATTCTATAAGACTTGATCAATTCTTTAAAGGGCTCTTTCTCATCATAATACCTATTAAGCACTTCTTTAGCAACTGTTTGGCGACATGGAATTTTACACCTAGAACAAGCTAGCGAACAAAAATCATGAAACCCATTTCCATCCCCAAAAGAAAAAGGTAACTCATCAACTATGACCATCTGAACAAATCTCCTAACAAGCTCCTTCTGACTAAACTCAACAACAACTTATGTGGGCTTTTCTACCAATAAAACTTTTTTTTATTTCTTTTCGCAATCGTATTAGAGGGATATTTAAACATTTCTCAAGGTGACTAATCAAGGCCCTAGTTCCATTTCTACTAGAATCAACAGCATACGTATTAGGGCAATAATTACATCTAGCCATAGTGAAACTAGTATCAGCTTTGTACCTTTCAAAATGATCCCATATACTTGCACACTGTCATTTCTTCGCATTCTCCAGAATCTCCGATGCTATTTCAGCTTTGGTTTGGGATTTTCTGTCCACATTCGACTCTGGATCAAATTCGTCTACTTGTGAATCACGAACATTGTTCACCTACAAAACAACAAGCATGAAAACAGCAAGCATGAGGAGTACTATCCATTTTGGTTGCAACTTGCAAGCAAGAAAAGTAAAAACTTGAAAATTGGGGCAGAACTCTTAATAGAATGATGCATCTTGAACAGACATACATAAAAGCATCTGTACTAAATTAAAGATGGCATGTTGACGAATCAACAAATAAAATTATCAACCATATAGAAAACTTGGAGCATTTTTACTAGGTTATCAGTTAAAAATCCGAATCTCCAATGGTCTAGATTTTACCAAAAAGTTCAATCACAAGCCAGGAGACTACAAATGGATTTGACGAGTATGCTAGTTATCCTGATTTAAATGCACAAAACATTAGTAACGTGGTAAACCAAAAACTGTCGTTAAGGATCCATAATAAGATGATTCTCTCTTGCATAAAGAATTGTGGGTATGCACTTGCTTTTAGTGCTTTAAAAATATCATTTTCTTCAAATTACAAGTTTTCTAAGAAACAAGAAACAATTATATTTGCCAATGCATCGACACAGACAAAAGTACCACTCAGCTGCAATCAAATCACAACCAGCTTAAGTGCTATGAGCCTGAAGATAGCATTCTAAAACCCCAACACATTACAATAATATGGTAGTAAAAGTTAAAAGAAGTACAAAGTTTTAATCAAAATTTGAGAGCATGGGACATTCATATCTAATACCTATAAATCACACAGCCATTAAAAGAATTCATGAATGCTCGCACATCCATTTATTGAAAGACAACCAAATAAAACACCATATTATAACCATCTTACAAGGAATAAACTTAAAATACAATGAAGTTCTTTGATGGTTCTTCTAGGATAAATGACCTTCTTTTAGTATTGATTCAAATTTGAAACACTTTGGAAACATACAAGCTAATTTTTGTGATATCCTATAGTATCTCTTAAAAAGGAACATAAACAATTCAATTGAGATCTTTCAAATTACTTGGAGGCTACTCAAAACTTGGTCTTTTGAGCAAGTTGTAAGATGTAACAAAAACATTCAATGATTCTTCCCATATTTACATATTGCATATCAGCTATTGTCTTCTCCATGAAATAAATCTAGTACACTAAAATCAATCAAAGCTTATAGCTAACAAAAATCACACACTGGTCTGACAAGGAATGAAGTCTCATCCTGAATACTTAATCGTAATTGGCACTGCCCTAGATTCATGGCCTGCAACTACAAGCATTTAAAACCTTCACTAAACAATTAACAACTTTGGTTTCACTGACAGTAGTTAAGTCTATAAAAGAAGTACATATGCATGTTAAATATATCTTCAGGTTCAGGCAACTCTGATGAGGCAGCAGAGGCAGCACTAGGAGCATTTCTAGTAAGCACCATTCTTAGGGAATTAAACTACAAATTTAAGAGAAGAATAACATTACTTAGAAAATACTAATTTCAATGCTAACATTTTTACACAAAAAATATACAACTTCAATTTAAAGTAATTAAACTACATAAACAGAACTCTAACTTTGATGCAGAGAACACGAAGGGATTAGATGGAATTATATTCGGTCCAGGCCTATCACGATAACTTCAAAATCAAATATAAGTCTATTTGGATAAGTCACTAGTGGGGGATTAATTAAAAACAAGTAGGCAGAGAACAAGAATTCTATAATAAACAATATATAAGTCCTTTTTTACAGGTTTTAGTCTTCCACTTAATTATTCTAGCCCTCACCATTTGGCCCAAAAGCCCATGGACTTATGGGGGCCCAATAAGCCCGGCACAACCCACTGGGCTTGGGCTTATGGTGTTCAAACCCGATAGGCTCGATAGGCCCGAACCCGATAAAATCCGGTAAGCCCAGCCCGATCTGCCCGTAATAAACCCGGCCCATAAGCCCGAAAATATAAAATACTTATTATTTAAAAATTAATACTCAACTCATTCTTAATACTAATATTTCAACCCAAACTCAAATCTCAGCCCCAAGCCCACCTAATTTATTTTAAAAAGCCCAATACCCAATACAAACTCTAACCACCCCTCCACCTACTTAATAGGCTCAACATTTTTGTACCATTGAGTATTTTATTTTAACGAGGCCACGTTTTTGCACCCCTTGAGTATTTTTTTTCATTATTAATATTTTTTTATGCATATATTTTTTTGTAACTTTAAAATTTGAGACATAATTTATTGCAAAACCCCACGTAAGCTCGATTCAAGTGGGCTTAATAGGCCCAACCCAAAAAGCCCGATATAAACCCGGCCCGATAAAAGCCCTAGGGCTCTTTTTTATGCCATTAAGCCCACCCGACCCGGCCCGCAAATTGAAAAATTATTTAATAAGCCCAACCCAGCCCGGCCTGGCCCAATACTGAGGGCTAAATTATTCCAACATAAACAATATAGAAGTCATTTGGATAAGTCACCGGTAGGGGATTAATTAAAAACAAGCAGCCTGAGAACAAGAATTCTAACCTAGAAAAATATGAACTTGAAAATCAAATGGAAAAAAGAAAAACTATCAAGCAGAAATTATATAGTGCTCAAATTTTATTTTACATTCACAATCAGTACTCTTTTTTATTGAGCAAACATTAAACTTTCAAAAATACAAGGAAGCCTTTCGTATTAATGTGATACTTACAAGGCATCCTTTCATATTAATTCTTAATCAATTAAGCTCAAAATATCAAGAGAAAAAGATAAGCCGGTCTTAAACCTTAAAAGCAAGGTTAATACTTCAAGAATCATTGAGGAAATGTTCATAATTATGGTAAACAATGAGTTGACCATGACAGGACCCACCTTGATTATCACCCCGATAACCGAGACGAACCCTTCTCCCGTCTGACAATCACACTCAAAATACCAAAATAACCTCGACAACTACAAAGCATACATTGTCATACTAGGGAGAAGTTATAATACAACCAGTCAACAGTAGTACAGAGCATAGTAACAGTACAAGATAAGCACAAAAGTTCTACTGTGAGCTGACTAAACGCGCAACAAGAAAACTCTATGCCTCTGCCTCTTCCTCAACGTTAGCCCCGACGCTTGCACCACGACCTGGATGGTATTTAAAACTATAAAAGTGTGAGTAGACTAAAAATAACTAAGAGTGTCAAAAAGAGTTTTTATAAACAAACCAGGATTTTACCCTCCGTTTTAAAAACATGCATGCATAATAAGTATATGAAAACAACTATATAAACCGTATAATAATCGTTATGGAAACATCATCATAAAAACATGAAATGCAAAATATCATCATCCAATAGAACCTGCTGGATCTATCCGAGTCTTTAAACTCCCGAGTCTTTAAACTCAATCCAGGCCTCAATATAATCCGAGTTTTTAAACTCCCGAGTCTTTAAACTCAACAGGCCTACGAGAGAAAATCATAATATCCGAGCCCGCCCCCGTCATATCATATCCGGGTCTTTAAACCCAATAACCAGATCCAGCAAATCCAATCCAAACCGTTTTTAAATCATTTCTAAATCCATGTCCAAACTTGAATTCGAAATCACTATTTCGAAGTCATGTCGGCGTTCAGAACCATCATTCCGAATCCAAATCCGGAAATCCCTTTTTCAAGCTTTAAAACCAAATCTCGATTTCCAAAATCTAATTCTAAAACCGAAAATCTTAATTATCGAAATCATTGTTTCAAAACTCATTTGTAATAATTGAAAACATGTCATGTATTTAAATCCCAAAACCATAGCATCAGAATCATAATCAAATCGTATCTCGTAAAACGTGCCGAAATACGTATAAATCTAAGAAACATCTCGAAAATCGTGCAATTATGTAAAACAGATATAGAATAATCAATAACATAAAATGATATTTAAAAACATGGAACAAGTAGATAAAAACAATTATGCATGCTCGGTTAGAAAATAAAAGTCCACTTACTAGGTCCGAACGCGTTAATCGCGCTCCATACGCTCCTCGACTGCCTCAGTAATATCCCGACCTGTCAAATACCATAATTTCGGGTCACAAACACTTCATTTAAGCTCTCACTAATTTCCCCAATTTTTGGGATTTTTTAAACGGAATTTATCGTAACCCCTAAACCTTCGGACACTCAAAACTACCCCGAGACGGTGTCCGATCGACTCGAAACTTATCCCAAAATGTTCGTTACATCGATTAGAGTGTAAACTGTGTTGAAAACTTCCCCAAAACATGCTCCACACGCCCTCACGCGCCGCCCAAAGGTGTTGCGCGTGGGAGCCACGTGCATACTACAGTGTCATCGTCAACCTCCAGCCAACCCGGTCCAGACCGGTCTGGTCAAACCGAGCCGGCGAGGCCGGTTTTCACCCATTTTCAAGCCATTCTCAGTCCTTTGTTCACCTACAGCTTCGTCCTTCTCTTTGCAATGGATTATACTAATTAAAACACGAAAATGAACCTTGAACCTTACCGCCCACGATTTCATAGAAAAAACCAGAAAAGTCCAGTCTCTGTTCCAGGCCACCTCGATGCTTTTCAGTCACGGTTCCATGTCCTTAAGTCTAATAGGAACTTCCTACAGCTGACAGAGTCATCCAAAACACTCGACAAGTCACCAAAACCAATAATTCCTCTTTAAACGTTTTCTGGAAAACAGAGGAAATTGAAGAACTCACCTGCTCTTTGACCTCCACTATGGTTCTTGATGTCCAAAAGTCACTCCTCAGCTCCCTAAACACCACCACAAGCCCAAATTCGATGGGTTTGATCGATTGAGGTTCACGGTCGTGCACGGTTGCTTCTCTGTTTTGTTTTCTGGTTTCCTCACTAATCACACTCACCCAACCCTCCAACCTCGCTTAATCACGATCAAACAAATCACTAGAACGCCTTTGATCACTCACTCAATCCCAAAGCACTCACACGACTCACACACTGAAAGCTGATCGATTAAGCTCACTGTCTCAGTCTCTGTTTTTCTCTCAGTTGCACGATTAAGCCCTCAATTTAAATTGTAACCGTGTAGAATATGGCCAGAAACCTCTAGGAAGTAGCCAGGTGTCTTTCAACCTGTGGCCTCAACCCAAAATATCCAATTACACTGCCCCATATGTCCTTATCTGGTTGGTCACAAATCCCTAGGTGTTAAAAGACCAAACTGCCCCTGAAAGTCCAAATTACCATTTTACCCCTCACTTATTTAGACCCATAACTAAGCCGTCCGATGTCCGATGATGGCGTGCCGCCTGTCATTGTACTCAGGACATTGAGACCTATCTAACGATCCTCGATATGCGTGAAGAATACTTGTCGTGGAAAAAGTCAATAATTCCCTCTTTTTAACCAAAATACGAAAATGACTTCAACTTTCCGAACATCATAACTTCTTCCTCAATCGTCGGAATCGGACGTGCCACCTGTCTGCGGACTCATGACGTCCCGAACTACGTCATGGTCATCAGTCAACATCTGTCCGACCTGCCAATCAAAAAGTGAACATTTGACCACACTATTCACAAGGGTAAAATCGTCATTTTATACAAATTTTTTCCAAATTTACATTTTTGCTTTTTTTGAAGTTCCGGGTCGTTACAGACCAAGAGAAAATATTTTATGAAATTTAGAAGTGAGAATATTGAGATGAAAGTTGGATAGGGGGTTGCGCGAAGGCAAGCCCTCATAGGAACAAATTATGATATTGGCTCAGATTTTATTTTATCTTCACAATTAGTACTCTTTCAGACTTTCTTCTTGACTAAATTGAGCAAACATAAAACTCTCAATGAGGAAAGGAAGCCTTTTGTATTAGAAGTGAGAATATTGAGGGATCGACGATGCCGATGGAAGCTTCGATGAGGGGCGAGCAGCTGGGATCGACTTTGATGATTCGAACTTTGAAGTCTGTTGTCTGGACGTGGAATCGACTTCGACGGTGTCATCTGGGGACTGAAAAGAGGAAGGAGGGAGGGACTGAAGAAGATAGGTCTAAGACTCTGAGTCTGTCGAACATTGAAGTGGGAAGTGAGAAAAAAAGGAAGTGTCTGTCGTCTAGGTCTGAGAGAGAGGGAGGGAAGGAGGGATGAAGAGGCTGTCGAAAACTTCGAAGTGGGGAAGTGAGTCTCAGAGTCTGTCGTTTAGATCCTCTGAAGTAGAGGGAGGGATGAGATTGAAAAGGTCATCGAAAATTTCGGTTCGAAGTGGGAGAAGTGAGAAAACTGGGAAAGTGGGAAGTGGGTCTCTGTCTGTCGTCTAGGTCTAGGGTTTCATACAAAAAAGAAAAAAAAATGACGCCGTTTTATATAAAGTTAACTAATGCATTTCGGCCCTGTTCCGTCATATTTTACTAAGCTATCAATTTGGTTTGGTTCGGTCTGATGTAATTATACTGAAAATTGAAACCAAATCGGTTCAGTTCATATCAGTTTGGTTTTCTCCAAACGATCTTGGTTTTTCTTCGGTTCAAGATTTTTCTATTCAGTTACAGTTCGGTGCAGCTTTTCAGTCGGTTTTTTCGAACCAATTAACATGGCTACTTCAACCCGATTCAATAATATATTTAGCTAGAAATATATTGTTTAATGTGCAGGCGTCTGTGAGCCGTATTAAGATAAATTTGGACATTTTGGGAAATAGGGGCTTCGTGGTAGCTCCACAATTTTTGGGTGATTTCGAGTTCACATCGTTTCGAAATTCAGAGAATTTTAAAAAATGTACATTGTTTGAATTTTTGTTACTAGGCTTGTTGGTATTTATTGTCTCACTCTATGATACGCTAAAACCAAGTATTAAAGTAAACACAAAATCACACTCAATACTTAATAAAAACTTATGCAAATTAAAACCCTTTTGTGTAGATGTAGCATTGATAAGTATGGATCGTTCTTAACTGGGGATTGAGGGTACCTAAGCATGATTATCATTTGAATATTTAATTAGGGGGTAATTGATTGTTTCTAATGTCCTACGTGATTAACTAATTTAAACTAACCTAATATTTTATTTACATGGTCAACTCATCTTTAACCTAGCTCTTTCATAAAGTATGCCAATTTCCATAATCAACAAAATTCCAAAACCTTAGTTTAATGAAATACATGTACATTATCTTAAATATGTGTTCGGGAATACGCCTTATACACTTTCAATGATCTAGACTTGGAAATAAGCTCTATATCTAATCAAGCATTTAGCATAAACATATCATAGAAGATTATTGAAATCAATACAAAATATAGAACCGTAATAAGATTAATGATCAATCTAATAAACACGATATTCAACTACAAAGAGAAAACTACGGGATTAAGAGGTTGAATTACACTTTGAATCCTCAGGAATACGCCTTATAGATTCTAGGTGGTTCGACACTCTTGGTGAGACACTCGGGAATACACTCGGGAATACACCTTATATGTCAATGGAAGATGGTGAATTATAGAGGATGGTGTAGTTTACTTTTGTATTTGAAACCTCGGTTTTAAAGGATAGGAAGAATTGGTTTTTGTAGAATTTTGGTACAAAGAATGAGCGACCTTTTACAATTAGCCTAAGCCTCTCTATTTATAGGAGAAAATCCTAAAAGAAAAATGATAAAACTAACTAATATTGAAGTCCTAAAGGAATAAGGTTCCCTTTGGGAAACAAATCTTAACTTGAATTGGACAAATTTTCGTCAAAAAGGAAGGGAAAATGTTGCTGGAATTGAATAGGGTAGATTTCGGTAGGTGGCGGCTGAAACTTGGGAGGATTTTCGGTGGTCAACGACGTTGTCAACGCGGCAAGGAAGGCTGGAATCAAGTTCGGTGGATGCGCACTGAGTAAGGGCAAGGAACCTGGTGGACGCGCATTGAAGCAAGGGTAAGGAGGTTCGGTGCACGCGCAATGAACAAGTGTTCAGAAATTCAGGACGCGCGCTTCTAACAGATCATATGCAGTTCAGTAGTCAGCAACTGACACTGTTCTTGGGCTGTTGGGATTGGTTTGGTAGTATGCTATCGAATTTCCTTGCCCTTTTTGGTGGCTTCCCTTCATTCAATCATAACTTCTTCAATATAACTCCGATTGAGGTGATTCTTTCGCCTAAATTCTCGTAATTGTGAGTTTTATACAATTCTGTACATGTCTCACAAAATATATTATTTTTTCTTATTGTTTGACATTTAAACATTAAAATATAAGCATAAAAGGTATAAAATAATGCTTAATTCAAGGCTTGGCAAATACCCCCACACTTAGACTTTGCAAGTCCCTAGCAAATACCAAAACAAACTAAGGCTTTGAAAACTCAAAATTGTTTCTTTTTCTTTTTTCTTAAAAACTAAAACTACTATACCCTTAACCATTTCTCTCAAATTGCATCAACATTAAGTATGACATCAAAGATTTACACTAAGAATCTATATAGGATATGGAATTCAAAAGTGAGTGCATCCTAACGAAATGCCTTGACAAGTAAGACAAAGAGTAAACTTGGTGAAATGTATCTCAACATGAATAAAACAAGTATGAATCAACTCACAGGATAAACACTCATGATTTCCACTCAATGTGTATAGGGTCTGTTTGCACTCAAGGTATGTGAGAATGATGCTCACACAATAGAAAGTAAGTTACTTCATAAAAATTTCAAACATATACCATACGATAGTGAACATACTTGCACAAATGAACCAAAATCATAAGCTTACTCAAGTAATAGACTCAACTAATCAAAATTTACTCATATCAAGGATCATAAAGGTCTTTATTAAAGGTTGTAATGGGGCTAGGTGTAGAGGCAAGGAATTTTAGGATAGTGGTGTTAAATTTTGTTCTAGGACTCACCAAAGACTCCATTACATAGACATAAGTGTTTTCCATAGTCATAGGCTAAGTATTAACTTGTTGGACTTTGATATTCATTATCAATATCTTTTGAACTTGCAATTGGGACAAGGGGCCAGAATTCTTCATGTAGGCCCTCAAACTTCATTGTTCCAAACCAGAAGCATAGGGGACTTAGCTCAAAGCTCAATTTTTGTACCTCATAGAACTTTTGTTCTTGATTGTATGTTCTTTTCATTATTTTTGTTTTTTTTTTGTCTTTTGAGAGGTAATGCAATGAATAACAACATAATTTGAGCAAGTCATTCCCTACACTTACATATAAGTCTTCATTCATCAAATTTATTTTCTTTTGTTTCACGCCATCTTTCAAAGCTTCAACCAAGTCCAATGAATAAGGGTAAATGATGTCTTATACTAGGCTTATGTGAATAGATGTTTAGAGTGATGAAAGAAAGGCTTAATGTAGGCTCAAAGTGAATAAACTAGGGGGATCACACTTATGTGATCAAATAGGGCTCAGATATTTGGATATGTGGTGCTAACCCTATTCCCTTAATCATGTCCAAGATCAGAGAATTTATTGACTTAAAAGCTTTGAAAATCACATAGAATAAGTTTTAGTACTCTAGAGTTCATTAAAAGTTATGACAAGCAGTTATGAGGCATATTAATTTCAATTTAAACAAAGAACTCCAATGAATTACTCAATCAAGAAGTATATAAGGCTCTAAAGCTCACATATAGTTCATATGATTCATACATATCTTAACATGCTTGTTCTGTACCAGTTTAACATGCATCATCTACTACAAGTCATAAACATTCAATCATAAAGTATTAACAAATGAATTCAAGTTGTAGTGATCATCTTTTAACCATGTTGTCTTTGTTTATCCGTCATTCTTATCATCGACAGGTTAAAGGGCATCCTAAAACTCATTAAAACACTAAGTTAAACAAAAAGACTCAAGACTAAAATACACGAAAATCTTTTTGGGTTTTTGTTGTTTTTTGAATTTTTTTCTTTATTTTTGAAATAAGACTCAATAAAGTTGTAAACCCCTCCCCCACATTTAAATCTGACGTTGTCCTCAATGTATGAAAGTGAAAGCATATAATCTAAGTGAGGAGAATTGATTTATGAAAGGAAATCAGTAAAGACATAAAGTAACTAAAGTAAAGAGAGTGAAGGGTTTAAGAAAGAAAATCTCTGTATGATGACTCCTCCATTTCTTTGTCATTGGGTTGCCTTTCAAGAAGCGCTTGAATTTAACGTCTTTAGCTTAGACGAAGTGCTTCAATCAACTCGTACGATGCGAGGTCTATGCACTCTGTCAGACTTCACATAGTGTTCTCCAATTGCCTCTAGGTAAGGCTTCAATCCTTCTTGAATATGAGGGTCAAGTTCATTTGCCAACTATTTGACAAGGGTGTCCCCAAGTTTAGTTCATGGGCCTTAGATTAAGTGAATTGCATATTGTGTTTTCCTTCAAGAGAGTTAGGATAGAATATGTACATAAAAAGAAGACGAGATATAGAAAAGAATATACACAAAATAGAATTGTATGTACAAAGAACGAGTTATATATAAGTGAGAAGCAAAGAAGTATAAAAAGTTTAAGAGTATGCAAGGTAGAGTCACGAAAAATGGCATGCAAAGGAACAAGTTCCAAAAACATCCAAATTGATGCAACACATAAGGATCTACATGGAGAAAGGTGTGAATGCAAAAGAGGGAAATTGCTAGAACCTGCATAAAACATAACAGTTATTTGACAGTGCATGAAAAGAATAACCTGCACCTTTGATCTCACTTCCCAAGATTCACTTAGTCATAGTGGACCTGGTGATGAAACCCGAGCATCATGAAACCGCAAGGAGGGTATGCAATTTACCAATGCAATAGATAGAGTCTTAGAGTGACATGAATAACTTTCCCACTTCGCTTCTCATAGTACTTGCCCGGGCTTACAGTATGCACGTACTGATAAACATATTTCAATCCCCTCCACCATTCAATATTAATCATGGCTAATTGGAATAGATGTAACGCGAGAACCAATGACTAATTTCGAGAACACTAGGAGGCTAACCTGGCCAGGGTATGTACTCCATTGGAGTCCTCTTTCTTAGTGCCCCACTTGTCACCAAACATAACATTCCTAGACACCATAACCAACCGATGGAAGTTTTCAAAATAGATGTTTACCAAAACCCGAAAGTTTACAATCTTTACCCAACCTCATGTCCATAAATTCAAGTCTACAGTGTGTGGTGATGAAATCCACACATCATGAAGGGTTGGGGAGAAAGTAACCAAAAAGGGGTTTTACCTGTTCCCGAAAGTAAGATTTTGAAGAAAAAGGTTTTGAGATTCATGTAACTCTAAAACATTTAATAGGAAACAATTTATACGTTGGGAAGTCAAAGCTATATATGGGTCATATAGCTTCAAAGTTTAGATGGAGACTTCTACATCCGTGCAGCCCAAGTCATTATTTTGGATTTCGGACCATTGTCCCTGTTTAGACAAGTCCAAAGTGACCTGGTAGAAAGAATACATGCAAGGGGAGGCTGATTTTGGAACTCCGAAGCCCTACTTCTCAATACGAAGATGATTTGGGACTCTGAAATCCTACTTCTCAGAGCTTGCATATAGCATGCATTATCTCATGTCCTAGACATCACCTTGAAAATTTCTTACTAAGGGCAGACATGTATTCATTCCAAGATAACTCAAGTGTTAAAAAAATCCGCCCCAACCTCATGACTTTTAAAGGCCCTGAAGGGTTTAGGAGCAAGTTAACAAATGAAACTTCACATATTCCATTAAAGATCAAGATCTAAACTCCGAGCACAAGTGATCCACATATAGTTGAGACTAATTTGAAAAAACGAATTATTCCTTATATTATTATTATTATTATTATTATTTTGAATTTTTTTAAAATTCTTTTCTAATTTTTTTTTATTTCGGAATTTTTTTTTTCGGAAAACTTTTTTTTCTTTACGATAGTAATAAAATTTATAGACAAATGTGAAAATTATGTATGAATATGATATTTACATTATGAACATATTTACATAAACGAAATAATACAAGAGATTATTTCAATCCCCGACAACGGCGCCAAAAATTGATACGCTAAAACTAAGCATTAAAGTAAACATAAAGTCACACTCAACACTTAATAAAAAAAACATATGCAAATTAAAACCCTTTTGTGTAGATGTTGCATTGATAAGTACATAACGTTCTTAATTGGGGATTGAGGGTACCTAAGCGTGATTATCGTTTGATTATTTAATTAGGGGGTAATTGATTGTTTCTAATGTCCTACGTGATTAACTAATATAAACTAACCTAATCTATTATTTACATGGCCAATTCATCTTTAACCTAACTCTTTCATAAATTATGCCAATTTCCATAATCAACGAAATTCCAAAACCTCAGTTTAATGAAATACATGTACATTATCTTAAGTATGTGCCCGGGAATATGCCCTATACACTTTCAATGATCTAAACTCGGGAATACGCCATATATCTAATCAAGCATTAAGAATAAACATAATATGGAAAATTATTGAAATCAATACAAAATATAGAACCATAATAAGATTAATGATCAATCCAATAAACACGATATTCAAATACAAAGAGAAAACTATGGGGTTAAGAGGTTGAGTTACACTTTGAATCCTCGGGAATACGCCCTATAGATGCTAGGTCGTTCGACACTCTTGGTGAGACACCCAGGAATGCGCCTCATATATCAATGGAAGATGGTGAATTATGGAGGACGGTGTAGTTTACTTTGGTAATAGAAATCTCGATTTTAATGAAAAAGGAGAATTGGTTTTTACAGAATTTTGGTACAAAGAATGAGTGACATTTTACAATTAGCCTAAACCTCTCTATTTATAAGAGATAATTAATCCTCAAATAAATAGGAGTTCACAATTTAAATCCTAAAAGAAAAATGATTAAACTAATTAATATTGAAGTCATACAGGAATAAGGTTCCCTTTGAGAAAAATGAAACAAATCCTAACTTGAATTGGACAAATTTTCCTCAAAAAGAAAGGGAAAATGTTGGTGGAATTGAACAGGAAAGATTTCGGTTGGCGGCGGCTGAAACATGGGTGGATTTTTGTTGGTCAACGACGTGATCAACGCGCAAGGAAGGCTGGAATCAAGTTCGGTGGACGCGCGCTGAATCAAGGGTAAGGAGGTTCGGTGCACGTGCACTGAACAAGTGTACAAGAATTCGGGATGCACGCTCCGAACAGATAATCTACAGTTCAGCAGGTGGCTGCCAACACTGTTCTTGGGATGTTAGGATTGGTTTGGTAGCATGCTACCGAATTTCCTTGCCCTTTGTGGTGGCTTCCCTTCATTCGATCATAACTTTTTCAATATAACTCTTCTTGAGGTGATTCTTTTGTCTAAATTCTCATAATTCTGAGTTTTATCCAATTCTGCACATTTATCACAAAATAGATTATTTTCGCCAATTGTTTGGCATTTAAACATTAAAAGATACTTATAGAGGGTATAAAATGATGCTTCGTTCAAGGCTTATCACTCTATCTCCGTCCCGAGGAAAATTGTTGAGCTCATAATCAAGTTGATATATATTTGTCCGAAGTTAAATATCATAAAGATTTATATCAGTTTTTTTTAACTCAAATCTTTGGGGAATTAAAGATTTTCACCTTGGTAATTAATTTCATTTAATATGAAATTAATCATATTTAATGGGTTGATGATTAGTTTCTATTTAAAGAAAAGTGGCTATAGAATGGGAAATTTTAACTCTAAATTTTGTTTGGGTGTGAAAAAGAAAGGAGAGAGTTTGGCTGCTGGAGAAAGAGAGGACGGTTGAATGTCTATTCACCAAGGAAATTTGTGGGTAAGACAATATATTATTTTTCAATTTATTTGTTGACTATGGATTGCAGGTAAGGTTAGAAATGTGAGTTGACCCTTCAACAAAAGTGAAAAATGGCTATCAAAGTGTATGGGTTCTCATGGCCATCAACAAAGTATTGTTGTATGTTCCAATGGGGTTTCTTGTCAGGGGACAAAATAAAATGCAAGGTTGCAAGCAGATTCGTGA
Source organism: Prinsepia uniflora (assembly GCA_032719365.1). Lineage (NCBI taxonomy): Eukaryota > Viridiplantae > Streptophyta > Magnoliopsida > Rosales > Rosaceae > Prinsepia > Prinsepia uniflora. The sequence continues at coordinate 46,058,751 of CM064870.1, read as the reverse complement.
AAGAGTCGTGCCATGCATGTGTGCGCCACGCAGGAAAAAAACTGAGTGCGGCAGTGATCATCAGTAGGTGCTAGGCGTGTGCAGGGTAGAGGAATTGACACCCTGATCTTGTGACAAGAAAAAGCCAGCCACCCTGGGAGTTATATCTGGCCTCTTACCATTTTCTCATTCAAATGTTGTGGGTGTGAACTCCCCGAAAAAATTTGCGAAAGCATAGCCCTTGACTGCAGTTCTTGGACAATATAGTAACTCATGCTGACTCAATCCTATGACCCATATCATTACTCGTGTTGATGCATCGAGTGCATGGAGCAATGAACAAAGAGGATTTTCTATCATGACGATTACCCAATGTGTGACGACCTGGAAATTCGAAAAAGGAAAATTTTGAAAAATTGGAAAGAAATGACGATTTTACCTTTAGTTATGGGGGCCGAAAGTTGACTTTTTGGACTGGCCGTAAAGACCGTTGGGTAGGTTTCAGGACGGTGAGTCCGTAGACATGCGGCATGCGTCAATCGGAGTCCCAATGGAAAAGTTATGGGTCTCGAACGGCGATCAACATTTTGGTCATTTGGTTGGTAAGGGTAAAATGGTAATTTTGGCTGGGCTATTTGATGAATCGGCATTTGGTGACTTAGTTGGCCAGTAAGTGACACATGTCACTGAAATTCGATGGATTGGTGGCCCTGTACGTGTATGAACATTAACAAAACCGTAAGCCTCTTCATCCAATCTTCAATCAATTCGATAAGGATAAGCCTGAGTGTGCAAAACTGAGATTAGGAGAGAAATTAAGAAAGGGAAATGAGGGACAATAAGGGAAGAAAGGAGAGAATTACCTGGTAAAACCCGAAGACCCAAAATCGTGGAAGTCCAAATCTTCCAAAATTCAAAATTGAAATGAGAGGCTGTGATGAGTGAAATTGACCCTCGATTGAGTCTTCTGGGATCATTTTGACTGAAAACAAATCAAATTTGACGAAAATTGATGTCGGTTTGGCATAGAACAGAGGGGGTGAGGACTTCGGATTTTCGAATTCCAATCGAGTAATTGGAAGGATTGAAGGCTGAAATTGGCATTGGAAACTTGCTTATAACGATCCTACGAAGCTTCCTGATGAATTAATTGAAAGAAAACATATGAAATGGAGTGAATTTGGAGGATGAACAGTACGCGAATGTTCTTCGACAAGTTGAGTTCAAATTGAAGGATCGAGGTAAGTTCTCGAGTAATTGAGATTACAAAACTTTAATTAGACTTAAAATGATACTATTGGCTTGATCAATTATGGAAATCGACTGAGAATTGAACAGGATTGGACCGGGTTGCACCGCAGGACCCGTTTGTAGGGGAAACGGGTAGAGGTGACGATGAACAGTAACTGAAGTACTGTAGCAGGCGCATGGACTTCACACGCAGCCGCTTGCGGCGACGCTTGGGGGCACGTGAGTGGGATTCTCGAGGTGAGGTCAACATGACTTTTATTCTATGCAATGTAACGAACATTTTAGCATTATTTTCTAGTAAATCGGACACCATTTCGATATTGTTTCGAGGGTTCGAAGGCTTATGTTACGTTTTTAATTCGTAATTAATTACCGAAAAATTATAGGAAATTAATATGATATTAATTGAGTCATTAGTGACCCTTAATGATGATTTTGGACAGGATTCATGATTCCTGGAAAATGTTGGAAATTACAGGAAAGCGTGCAGCTCGGAATCGAGCGGTTTGGACGGTGTGTGAGTGGACGTTTGTTTTATAAACTGTTATGCATGCATAGTTAAATGGTTTACATGATTGATTGCATGATTTGGTTTGCAATTATGTCGTGGTGATTTGGCATGATTAATTGTGATTAATGATTATTTTAATCGATCTTTTGGGCACGTTTTATGAGGAATGTACAAATGATGTTTTGGGCTAGGCCCGGAGTCAAAAAGGTTTCAAAAAGGATATTTTGACTTAGTTCGTGAGTCAAGGATGATTTCTGGATTATTTTAATGTTTCAAATGAGATTTTACGTATTTACGTGTAAATACAATTTGGGCTTGAGACCCTATCGGGAATGATTTTGACTTGGATTTTGAGTCAAGGATTTGATTGAAATGTTTTGGGATGTAATCCCGGGATGGTTTTCATTGTGATTGTGAGTGCCCAGACGGTCGAAGAAGGAGTATTACCCAAACGACCGGAGCTCGGAGGTTATGATTATGATTGTTCCTAGGCAGCCGATGCTAGGGGGTATTCCCAGGCGGCTAACAGTCGGAGCCCAGGAAGTCGGAGCTCAGGGTGATTCCCAAACGACTGATGCTCGGGGATATTTCTGCCTGAACAGTTGGAGCTAGGGGTGGCTTCCCAGACGACTAAGGCACGGGATATTGTCTACGCGTAGTGCAGATGTGATTATGTGATTGATTGTGCACTTGTGAGTAGTGCTGTTTGTTGTTGATTTGATTTTGATTCTTTGTGTACTGGTAATGAGTACGGGTTTTGGTCTTTGTGGCCAGGTTAGTGTTTTCATGTGATTTGGCTGGAAAGCTGGTGATGGTTATTCATATGTTTTACCCTATGTATGCATGGTTTGATAAACTGGAGGGGAAAATGGTCTATTTGAAATGTATTTTCAAAGGATATTATTTTTGTCCACTCACACATTTTCTGTTTTGATGACCTTCCAGGCCGTGGCACGACGTTCGGGGCTGATCGAGAGGCGGGGCATGAGCAGAAGTCTGTGCAGTTATCCCTTGTCTGACAGGTGCTGAGGGGTAGTTTCGAGACTTCAGTTGACTTGTCAGACGGGAGTAGGGTCGGGCACGGTTATCAAAGTCCAGTTGGGACGGGTACTGTCACAATGAGTTTGAAAGTATGGTCATAACTTCTTTGTAGTGACCAGTAAAGCTAAGATCAAATTTTCTAACTTTGGATATCGTGTTTCTGCATTGATGAGAGCTTTCGACATATATAATACATGAAGTTTAATATTATTCTCTTCTAAGACAAGTGCAAAGCCTACTGCGACATCGGAAACACCTAGATAGAGGAACATGTCCTTGCTATCTTTGGCTTTTGATAGTAGTGGTGGAGAAGTCAAGTAGGTCTTGAGATCTTGAAATGCCTTCTTATAGCTTTCATCCCACTTCTCCCTAGATACTTTCTTCACCGCCTAAAAGAAAGGTCGACATCGATTTGTTTCCTTGGACAAAAATCTGTTCAGAGCTGCTACCCGACTAGTGAGACATTGAATCTCCTTCAGAATCGACAATGACTTCATTTCGAGAATGTCCTTGATTTTTTTTGGGTTAACCTTGATTCCACACTGAGTCACAAGGTTACCTAAGAATTTCCCCACTGATACTTCTAAAGTGCACTTTAGAGGATTAAGCTTCATCTTCTATTTTTCTAACAAACTGAAAGTTTCTCATAGGTTGGTGATATATTCCTCTCTCTTTTCACCTTTGGCCATGATGTCATCCACATAGACTTTCATGGACTTGCCAATGAAGTCCTTGAAAATTTGATTGACAAGCCTCTTATATGTTGCTCCTACATTCTTCAGGCCAAATGGCATGACCTTGTAGCTATATATCCTCCCATCGAAGATAAAGACTATCTCATCTTTGTCTTTCTCGTATATGAAAAATCTTGGTATAGCCAGAGTATGCATCCAGAAAGCTAAGGAGCTAATTTCCTATAGTGGAATCCACTAAGAGATCAATTCTCGGCAAGGGGTAATTATCTTTTGGACGTGTAAGATTGAGATCAGTGTAATTGACGCAAACTAGCCATCACCCTGCTTCCTTTTTCTTGACAACGACGTTTGTTACGCACTCAGGGTGCAGAACTTCTTCAATGGAACTAACAACGAGTAGCTTGTCAATCTCTTCTTGGATCATAGCAATTTTCTCGGGAGAATTTTTTTTTCCTTAACTGGCTTATGGCCTGGATTGACATACAACTTGTGGCAAGTAATGGCAGGGTCAATTCCAGGCATGTCAGATGGTGAACATGTAAACACTTCTTTTTCCTCACGTATGAATGCGGTGTGTACTTCTTTTTCTTTGGCTTCCAAGCGTGAGCCAATGCGAGCATGTCACTTAGGATATTGAGGGCCAAGCTGGATCACGGTAACATCATCTTCTGGTTTCCACCCTTCTGGGATTGGAGGTTCCTCATAAACGTCTAGGTCTTAACCCACAACTGGTTGCTATTTAGGAGTCAAAGAAGAAGGTTAGCCCCTAGTGGATGTTCCAATCTGGGGAATGAACGTAGTCTCATTGACCTCCTTCAGCCCTTTGATGAGGCACCGCTCAACAATTGTCTGATCGCCCTTTATCTCATTGATTCCTTCTCCAGGAATTGGGAATTAAATTTTCTGATAAAGGCTTGATGTGTTGGCTAGGATTTTGTGAAGCCATGGTCTTCCAAGTATTCCATTCTATGGAGAATACTCGTCCATGATGAGAAAGTTTGGATCGTGATGATGGGGTCAGAGTGTACATCTAGCTGGAGTGTGCCTACAATCATACTTGTTGAACTTTTAAAGCCTCAAAGAAAGAAGATCCTTTTTTCATAGTGAGGTTCTCTAAGCCCATTTTACGCACATCATCAAGGTTTAGGATATTTGATACGTTTCCCTCATCGACATAGATTCGATCAATTTGTGCATGCACAATTTGGATTGATACAACTAAGGCATCCTCATGTGGCCAATCAAGTACTACCTTGTCTTTCAAAGAGAAACCTATGACAAGGTCGTTAGCTGCCTCGGGGTGGTGACATGGGAGACTTGAGAAACAGCTAAAGAATCATGAATCTTCCTTTTCTTCTACTTGAAAGTGGTTCCCAGTAACTCTGATTCTGATACGATTGTGTTTATGCGAATCATTTGTTTATGGAGACTCATTGGATCCTTAGTCAATGGGTCGATCGGTGGACTTCCCCTTGAAATAATCAATGCAATGTCCCTCCTTGAAGAGATTCCGAGGATTTCTCTCGAAGGATATACATTTTCCAATGTTGTGACCATAACATTCATGGTAGGCACACCATTTTGTCTTATCAGATTTCTCTTGATAGCCCTTAGTTGGTTCCAGCTTCTTGAACCAAGACTTGTCCTTTATTTCATTGTGAATCTAATGGACTCGTAGAGATAATTGCAAATTGAGTTTTCTCATGGTCGAAGTTTGGGAAGTCTGACATGCCAAGTGTTTAATAGAATTTCCGCGCGCAAATTTTCTATGTCATTCAACCTTACTGAAAGGCTTTTCACTCACTCCAGCATGATCCTATGCTAGGTTGCGTTCTTCTCATCCTCCTAACATGCATGATATTATGCCAGAGAAAGCATCTTGGTGAGACTTCGTGCATGTCCCATGACCATGTCGCTATATAGTTGGCTATCACGGGGACACAGTTGTTTGAATGTCATTGCAACAACAAGATCACTACATTTAATAATTCGAGACTTTTTCTCGTAATATCTCCGAATGTACTGTCAGAAGGTCTCTTTTGACCTTTTTTTTGGTGAAGAGATGATCATCTTTCATTTCGACTGTGCGAATCTTTGAGTATTTCTTCACAAATGCCATGACCAGCTCTTCAAAATAAGTGATCGATTTCAGTGAGAGATGATTGAACCACATCATGGCTTGGCCTAGTAGTGAGGCTTGAAACACTTTGTACATGAATGTATCGTTGTGCCTATAGGGGACCATGAATCCTCAGTAATAATCAATATGTTTTATCGGGTCAGAATTTTCTTTGAAATGATTAAAGTTTGGAGTTGCGAACCTCTGAGGTAATGTCTTTTCCTCAATGTCCCTCACAAAGGGTGAGGGAGACTGGATTTAGCGAAGTAGATCGTCTTCCAGATCGCCATCGCTTTGAACACGAAGGTATCGATCCAACATCCTTTGGACATCATCAGCTTGCAGCGCCTCGTTGAGGTGGAGAGTCATTATGTGCTAACCATCGGTGACCTTCTCGAGTCTTAGCTTTTGATCTCTGAGATTGTGTGGGTGCGTATGTCTCGTTCCCTTTGTCACTATGATGGTTGGTACGTCTTGGATTATTTTTGGAAGCTATGTGTTGCCTTATGCTCCCATGCGAGTGTTCAACTCGCGATGATGTTCCAACTCGATCTCCAAGTCGCTCATGCACTGATGGCCTTGGGCCTTATGGGCTCTTTATTCTGCGAGTGTGATTTTTCTCTCTAGAGCCACTCAGCGAAGTGTCACGAGACATCGTTTACCATCAGACTATTTCTTTTCCAAGTCGCCTTGGAATGTCCTCTTGCCTTCCATGTGGCGTGGAGTGTCACCCAAGCTCTTGAGATGTTTGTTCTGCTAAGAGATGTAGCAGCAGAAGCTCTGACTGCATTTGAACTTAGTTGCTCAACCTTTCAACTTGTTGAAGCAAGTTGTCCTGATGGGGTTGGCGTTGAGGTGTTCACGACTAGCGCGTATCACGTCGAGACCTACGCCGTAAGAGTTGCTGGCATGTATCAAGTTCAATTTGTGCTCAATTTTCCTGGCATGTCATGTGTCTATCTATGAATTCAAACAGATCCTTATTTGCATAGGGCGAATTTGGCCTTGACGCTCGTCCTACTAATCGCCCATCGGTATGTTGGAATAATGTTGCTCCTTCTCATAATGCATGTGCTAGAGTGTTGGGACATGGAAAGTTCTGAATCCAAAAGTTGGAATTGGTCCCTATGTCTCCATGGACGCTTCGGTAGTCACACGTTGAATGTGACTTTGGTGTTTCTCTGGGATTACAATGTGCGCTTCATTCCTAGTTTGCGCTACATAAATTGAAACACCATCATCAGTTGATCGAATGGATCGATGAGTCCTAACTATGTTGAATGCGAGGGCTGAATGAAAAAGTTGTTTGACGAACGATGAACAACATTCAAGAACTTCGAACAGTGTTGATGAACGACGATCGAAGTATGATGAACGATGAACAAAGCTGATGAACATTGAACAACCTTGATGAATAATGAATTAACATGAGAGCTCCTCTTGAGTATTTCTCAATTCTACTATCAATGAAAACACCAATTGTTGAAGCTGAAATTGTTCTCGCTCATAAAAGTCTTCACAATCCCTACAAACAACAAACAAAAGATAAATCGAAGTTAAAGTTGAAGCCACATGGGGGGTTGTTCAACCAAAAATACTCTAATGCTTAAATTAGCTCTAAGAGGGATAGGAAATACTTCAAAGCGAAGAAAACAAATTATTTTGAAAGTGAAATGAGCTCCACTATTTATAGGGAAATTTTGGGAGTCTCAGAGCGTTCTGATTGGTCAGTTGATTTTGTAATATATATATTTAATAATTATAATAATTTCTCATTATGATGATAATTATAATAATTTAATAGTAATTGTTCATTATTAAGAATTATGATAATTAATTCTCGAGGAATATTATTGTGGCCTTAATCCGATTAAATAATATATTTAGTTAAACATACATTATTTAATGTGTGGGTATTTGTGAGTCGTTAATGTCATTATCAGGGGCAATTTGAATATTTTTAGAATTATGAATCACATGACAACTTCTTAATTTTTGAGTGATTTCGAGTCGCTGAGCAGGTATTATGGTTGATGCTTTTGAATTATACCTTTTCTATTTAATAGTGGTTTCATTTCACAGTTTGGCACTTTGACAAGTTCGGCACACTGACTGGACATCTGTAGATAATGAGTATTTTTGGTCATTGGTCTGGTTACAAGTTGGTCATGTGTATTTTAATTTAGAGCAAATTCTAGACATAGATGACGTACAAGTCGTACTCCTGGTAAGATGGAATATTATTGTGTACATTTAGTACTTTGTATTTTACATCAATTTCTGAATTAAACTTAAAATCTTCCAAATATTGCATTTAATACCTTATTTTTGTTTTAAATCGTTTTACTCTGGTTCGTCCGTTAAATATTCCATTTAAATTCCTTAAGGTCTCGTTTGGTATGCCGTACTGTACTGACTATTTCAATCGGATAGACTAATCTGTCCACCGGATAGACTGATTATTTAGTCGAGCGTTTGGTACTTTTCCGGATTGGAATGCCGACTATATTATATTGACCGGATTATATTATAGTAATTGACGAAATACTTATATCTTAAATATTAATTATGTATGTCATTATTTTTATTATTATTTATTTTAATAATAATAATTATTACTATTTATTACATTTTTATTAATTAATTATTTTTAATTTTATCATTATTATTTATTAAGATATCATTAATTATTAATTTATTATTATTAATATTTATTACTTTATTACTTTTTATTATTAATATTTACTAAATTAATATTTTATTTTTATTATATTACTATTTATTATTATTATTATTATTATTGTTATTATTATTATTATTATTATTATTATTATTGTTATTATTATTATTATTATTATTATTATTATTATTATTATTATTATATTTTACAAGATTACTAGTTATCCGACTATTTAATACGGACAATTTCGAGCATATTATTTTAGCGTGTCTGGACCGTATAAAAATATTCAACCGTATTAACTTATACGGTGACTAATTAATACGACTGGTATCAAACACAGGTTTTAGATTATTTAGCCTATACAGAACGTAATACGGCGAAACAAACACACCCTAAGTGTTTATATGTCACATATTGGACCCATTTTTAAATATGTGTTTGCCATGCAGATGAAATTTAAATAGTAAAAAACTTAAATCAAAACTGAAAATAAATTAAATACATTTATCTCTGCTGCTCCATCTTCTGCTTCCTCCCTCTCTGCAACTTGTAAACCCACCACCGCCAAAAGTCACGTCGAGGAAGCAAATGGTTATGCCAATCTCAAAGAAGGAACCTCCCAGAGTCAGATTGAGGAACTCATCAAAGGCTATGCCAAGCTCGTCAATCTCATCGCGGCCATGAAGTCCTTCTGCTGGGGGAAGAGCTTGAGCATTGGCTCATTGAGAAAGGAAAGTGCGGAGGTGTTGTAGATTATGTACCTCAGCCTTTGGTTTGATTACAAACCAACTAAAGTTGGAGGGGTAGTCTGTCCATGTGGTAGAGAGAAAGGAAAAAGAAGGAGGGAGTGGAGATAAAGGGAATTTTCATTATTTATTTCATATAACACATTTAAAATGCAGGTATCACATATGATATGTTAGCATTTAATGGAAAAGCCAGAGTGTAATGATTTAAAAAGAATAGGGTACTAACATGTTAATATATTGGTAAGGTTAAATATAATTCTAAAATTTGGTATAAAATTTATGATGTTAAAGTGTAATTTGCTCTTTAATTTAATTGTTATTAATATGTTGGAATCTATTAACACTAATAAAAAGCTCTTATTGCCCTTAGAATTCTAGTATTTAGTAGTAAGAATTGTATGTTCCGGGGTTGTTCAATTTATTATAAACAGAATTCAATTTTGAAAAGATGATTAACTATTTATATATATCAAATTTGTTTACTTACATGATCTTACATTTATTATGGCAATATTGGATGGCTATATATATATATATATATATTATCTAATCAATTATAAAGGCTATTAAATAATGACTCTAAGATACAAAACTTAAAATATTTTTTTCAAAAAATAAAATATAAAATATAAACTCTAATAATCTAATATAAGTTATAATCAAAAAAATAATTTGTTGTTTGTTAATATATTTTTAATTAACGAACAAGATAATAATATAATACTAATAATAATAGTTGCAGTAATATTTCATTAGATATTAGACTCAGGGTACATGATAATACCCCAAAATTGAGAAATAAACTAATAATTATTATTTATAATAATAATAATAACAACAACAACATAAATGAATATCTAAGAGTAAAATTGTCATTTTACTATTCACAATAAAAAAGGAAAAAAATTATTTATAATAATAATAAAAAATTATTATTATTATTACTATTATTATTATTATTATTATTACTATTATTATTATTATTATTATTATTTTAAAGATAAATGAATATGTGAGGAAAAAATTGTAAATTCGCTAATAATTATTGTAATAATAATTGGAGTAATATTTCATTAGACTTAGGATACGAAATAATATCTCCAAATTGAGTAGTAAACTAATAATAATAATAATAATAATAAAGATAAATTAATATTTAAGGGTAAAAATTTACTATTCAGAACAAAGAAAAAGAAAAGAAATAAGGATTTATAATAATGATTATTATAATAACAATAAAGATAAATGAATATATGGGCAAAATTGTAATTTTACTATTCATAACAAAGAAAAAGAAAAAATAAGGGCAAAATTAGCCATGGACATGGTTTGGTTCGGTTCGGTATGAAGATGATACCGGAATCGTACTAATTAATTTTAATCGGTTCGGTACAGTTCAGTATTTCACAATATAAAATTGATATCAGATTGTATAATACCAATTATATTCGGTACGGTTTCGATTTTGAATCAAAATTGCTACATATCCAAAATGACAGCATAATTAACAAAAAACAAAAATTAACATCCTGAGTTGTAAGACTTTTATAATCCACAATTCATCATTTTCCTAACACGAAAGGATTGCATAACATGGTTAAATCAAGGCACACCCGGTAACAAAGGGGAAGAAGAAATCACTCAAATATGCAAGCTTGGTTTGATTGTGCTAGTAACATGCAGAAAGTTGTGCTCGTAAGATTAGCGAAGCTAATCGACTGTATAGTGGGACTTACTCAGCTGATTGGTTTATGAGACTGGATAAGTGGGGCTAACGTGTTGTTTTTTCTCCACTGGTGGAGTGTTGAAGAATTCAGCCTTTACATGGATAGCGACATGTTTCATTAGCTCGTTGTAGTCTTCCCACCCCATGGTGAAAACCTGTTACTTGAAGGCAGATACCTTGAGGTTGTTACGGAATTCCCGGTAGGCTGCCTTGTCATCAGTCTCCTGGGACTTAGAGTATTCGTGGTTGACTCGGGCAGCGTACTTTTGTAGGGTCTCCATCTTTCCTTGTCGAAGAGACCCCAAGCCCTCCATGGTTAGTAATATGTCAATCTTAATCATGAACTAATCCAAGGATAGTGTGTAGCTCGTTCAAGGATTGAAATATTGACATCGAAGGATATATCGTTAGTCGAATTTATGGATATCTCGCCCCAAATATCGGTTTCGATATAGATATCGTTTACGGTCAACATAAATGGCGGAAATTCGATCCAAAAGCTGGAAATTTGGAATGAAACTTTGGGAAAAACTTAAGTACCCAATAATGGTTATATAGGATGTAACGACCCGTCCCAAATTCCATGATTAGATTAGTGACTAATCACGATTAGTGAGGCTAATCCGTGATTAGTAGAGCGAAATCGGACGAACGGTGCGAAATGACCGTTTTGCCCCTGATGGTGGCAAAACGTTGACTTTTCAATCGGGTGGTCAAATGGACTTTGACCGATGACCGTGACGTAGTTCGTGACGTCACGAGTTCATAGACAGGTGGCACGTTCAATTCCGACGTTCGTAGAAGAAGTTATGACGTTCGGAAGCCCAAGGGCATTTTGGTAATTTGGGTGAATAGGAGGTCAAAAGTTGACTTTTTGACCGGGAGGTCCGATGGCCGAGGGCCGAAGACCGTTATGTAGATAAGGACGATACGAATCCGTAGACAGGCGGCACGTCGAATTCGGACGTTCGACGACGAAGTTACGGTTCACAGAAGTTCCCGGTTACTATTCACGACGGCACGTTTTACGAGACAAAAAGTGCAGTTTGTCTTTAGTGGGTCCAGTTACTTTTCAGCAACCAATGGATGAGTGACACTTGTCACCCATCCACTGGCCAACCTCACCCACTCATGCACCAAAACACTCAACCGTGCATCCAGTTTTCCATTTTCCTCCAACCATTTCCCGATCCCATTCCTCTCATCTGTGCGACCCAAACATCCAACCTTGTTCGATCATGAACCGAGAAGCCCAGAGGTGGAGAGGATGAAGGCTGGACGCTGGTGGCCGGCTGGAAGCCACGCCGCCGTGGGCGGCGGCCATGAAACCCGAGAGGTACTCGGTTTGCCCAAATTCGATTTTTAATTTGTGTTTTACATTATGGATCGTTTTGGTTGCTTAGGGAATGTTTGTTAGATTGTTTAGGGTGTATAGAGATGAGTTTGAACGGGGGTTGACGGCTGAGCAGCCGTGTGGGATGATCGGAAAAACAGGGACCGTGAGGTCCATTTTGAACCGTTAGGATTTTGGGTGTTTTAGCTAGTTTGGTTAATTGGGAATGATAGGAAAGATTAAAAGATGAATTTAGGGATTGAAATGGAGGAAAACGGATGAGAAATGAGGGCGTCGGAGACCTGGACCGGTTACGCCGGTCCAGTTGCAGAGGTTGGACCGGACCGGCCCGGCCGGACCGGTTCGATCGAAGGAAGAGGATGCACTGTAGCGGCGCGTGGCTCCCACGCGCAGCCACTTCAGGCGGCGCGTGCGGGCGCGTGCTAGGGTTTCTGGGGATGTGTTCAACATACGAAATCTTCTATTCGATGTAACGAAGATTTTGGGACTGGTCTCGTGTCAATCGGACATCGTTTCGATAGTTTTCGGGGTGTCGGAAGGTTTAGGGTCGGTTTAAAAATAGTTAAAAGTTCGGGAAAAATTCGGGGCTTTGGTAGGAGGTTAATTAAGTAGTTAGTAACCTTCTATTAAAAATTTGGACAGGTTTGGGAGTCCCGGTGATGGTGATCGGCTCGGGGAGCCGAATGGCACGCAAATCGAGGCGGCAGCTCGGACGGTCTGTGAGTGGACCTTGTTTTCTAAATTGGTGCATGCATAAATGTTTATTATATGTTTTATTACTTGTTTGATGATGCCATGGGTGCATTTGTATGTGGTTACGTATAAGCACGTATTTCGAGGTTTCGGCCTTATACGGTGCTTATACGGGTCTGTATTTCTTTATTGATTTAAATGAACTGAATTTGGATTTCAAAATGATAAACTCGGGTATGAGACCCATTTGGTTTTGTCTCGGGCATATGACCTCAGATTCCGGGCACGGTGCCCAGTTGGTGTCCTATGTTCGGGTACGAGACCCAGTCACTTTACGGTTTTGATTTCAGGTCAGGGAACCTTAAATGGATTCCCAGGTTCATGACGGTTTATGGGAACCGGCATGAACCCTTGTTATGGTATCGTGGTTCATGACGGTTTATGGGAACCGGCATGAACCCTTGTTGGTTATATTATTACGGTATATGACGGTTTATGGGAACCGGCATGTTACCTGGTTATATTATTACGGTACATGACGGTTTATGGGAACCGGCATGTTACCTGATTACGGATATTATGGATCATGACGGTTCAGGGGAACCGGTCATGAATGTTTATGTTATGTATATATATGTTCGTCTACCTTCCTTTACTTCTATTATCTCCTCCGGGGAGGGTCGTTGGCCTGGGTGGACCCCGGAGTAGTCACGGAGCACCGACTGAGTGGAGTCACCCCCCAGTTGGGTTCCTTACTCTCAGGAAGGCTATGATTACTATTACCTCGGGTAGGGTCAGTGGTCTACGGACATTGATCTTGACTTTGAGATGACTCGGATTGAGACCCGGGTAGCGCGCGCGTGGCTTTGGATACCGTGACGGGATTGGTTGTGTGACTTATATATATGTATGTGATGGATATATGATATATGATATGTGGTGTGTACAGGTGTGCACAGGATTTGGGCAGTGGCCGTATGGTCGTTTTTATGGTGGTCCTTTCGACCTTAGTTTATATCTGCTTTGGGCTTAGTCCCACATATGGTTTGTCTTGGATAAATGGTTTTCGAATGCATGCATGCTTTTTAGTGGAGGGTACAAATGTCTTCCTTATTAAATGTTTTTATAAACTCTTTGTTTTGTCCACTCACAGTTTTTAATGTTTTGACTGCCCTTCAGGTTGACATCGGATGTGGACTGTAGCAGAGATCGAGATATCACATGCCTCCTCCGGATCCTGGCGTACTCTGATAGCCCGGGAGGGCAAAGGACGAAAATATCCCTTGTCTGACACTTCGTGTCAGACGGGAGCAGGGTCATCCCGCACTAATCCCGGGGGGATTGGGATGGGTCCTGTCAACGGACTAATAAAAACTATAACTTTGATATAATAAATATATGATGAATAATATGATAGAATATAGGTCTGCCGATAACTAACAGTATAAAATCTTAAAGATAAACTTAAATTAAAACATAATTTTATTGATAATGTTGCACTAAGAATACTTTACACATTGAACTTTTTTAAAAACAAGAAGAGTGTCTACCATATTGAAAATTAGATTGGTCTTCATCTACCAAGACACAAAAGCTTTTCCAAGTGATGCTACTTAACCAAACGAAAATGTATTGTTGGACATAGTATTCGTATACCTCGTTTGAATTACCTAATTTTCCTCCATAGATGGGGTAGTTAGGATTTACCCAACTAAATTCTTCATAATCTTCATTGAGATGAGGATCTTTATGGCCTCCATAACCATGTGGCATTTGAGGGAGATGGCTGTGTAACTGGTGGTAACCATATGGATCATAAGCATATGGATCATTTGAGTTGTTACTAGGATCGGTGCCCAAACTCATTGACTCAAAAGAAATTGTCATGGAATCCTCAGAAGATGGGTTTCCATAACCTTCATATATGTTGCGTGTCCGAGTGTAATCTTTCCCAACTCCACCGATTCCTACTCCTCATTCTCTACAGCCATGATCATAATCTTGAGTGGCATGAGTGAAATCCGCCTCTCCAATAAATGGTTTCAAGGGTGCATATGTTTCAGATACATGTTCATTTCCCCCGTCATCATCCTCTCCGTCATCCTTGTCTTCATCGTTTGTCTCAACATCATCTCCTTCATCATCATCATCATCATCATCATTTGTAGATTTATTGTGATGTAGTCCCTTACTAGTAGCATCAGCTCTCAAGTCACGTCTAGCGGTAGAACCAAGCATTGATCTCTCCCATGAAGACATCTCCCGCTCACTTCCTACTTCCTCACTCCCCACTTCTTCAAATAGCACTATATCGACATTAACACTGTATTCACTAGCAATATGGGCTACTCGAGGGTCAGGCCTTCCTCTATCATCATCCAAGTGAACTGGCATAATCTATGATTGAAGTGGATCAACTCCATTACCTTCCACGTGTTGACCAACAATTTCCAAAAGGTCAACGTAGTCTTCTTCCACAACTTTACTATATTCAGCTTCGTCATCTCTTAACTTGAGTTTCATGTTGTAATAACAGAAAACAAGTTGTTCTAACTTTGAATATGCGAGACGATTTCTTTACTTTGTATGAATTAAAGCAAATGTACTTCAATTTCTCTCACATGCCGAAGATGATGTCGTTTGTGATAATATACGAACTGCAATTTTCTGCAAGACTAGAAAAGCTTGGCCATATAGTTCCCACCACTCAGTTTTCAATATCAAGTTTAATGTAAGAGGCATTATAAAGTGCTAATTCATACAATATCAAGTTAAATGCAAGCATATACCTGGGGGCATTGTCGTTTGTGATTGTGCAGCCATAGGTGAACGAAATGTTTTTTGACCATCTCTAAAGTTGATCAACTACATTAAGAATGATGTTAATATCATGTCATAGATATATAGATTCCAAAATATCAAGGTTCATATATGGTAGTGAACTTAATTTTAGTCCAAAATTTTGTAAACCCATTTGCCCATTTGGATTCAGTTTGAAGAATACTTGTTGAACTGGTTGGACGAGGTAGAAGTCATGGCCAACACCTGCTTGATATTGCTATCGGGGATTCAAGTAATAAGCTACAAATCATGAATGAAATTTTCTTAGTAAAGAACAATAAAATAAAATATTAACAAGTTCAATAAGATAGAAATATACCAGCGACATGTAAGAGATGCACTAATATTTTTTCTCATCGCTCCTGTATGATTTTGAGGACCCACTTCTTTCCTTTAAGACGGGTTATCTTTTCTTTCATTCGATTGAACATATAATACATGATTGGCATGGTTGGGACTACCTCTATATCAACAATTCGAAGGATGTTGTATAAAGGTTCATATATTGACTGCAACATCTCCAAGGACTCCCAGAATCTTTGGTCGAGGATATGAGCCTCAACCCTCTTGCCTTCCACTTTCCTACTCAGTGGGCTACCATGCCATTGGTCACTAGTAAACAATCTTCTAATGCCAACTTTATGCTAAACTATACTGTTTATACAAATATAGTTGGTTGTGAACCTTGTTGCAACATGACGAACTAAGTCTCCTTGACAGAATTCATGCATCTGAGCTAGTAACCATAGATGATTATAAATGTAGTTAGTAACCTGACAGGACCCACCCCCAATCCCCCGAGATTAAGGGCTAAGTCCTGCTCCCGTCTAACTTACGCATGACACGAAGGCTAACCTAACGTCCAACCTCCATGTGACACGTAAGTCGGACAAGGGATTCTCAATCTGACCATCCAAAAGCTTCCGGACTTCCCAGAGTGTACGGGAAACTACTGTGGATCTCGTGTGTGATGTCTCCGGCCCTCTCGACCAACAGCCCGCACCGTAACAACCTGGAGGGTATCGAAAACACAAAAGACTGTGAGTGGACAAAAATAAAGTATAGTTCAAAAACAGTTCAATAAAACAAGTACCTTTATACCCTCTATTTAAAAACCAATGCATGCATATCGAATCCAATTCGTGAAACCATTCATATCAAAAACCATTTTTGAAAATCATTTGAAAACCCAAATCAAATCCGCTATTCAAATCCAGGCCGCAGCCTCAAATCTCAAATCAATCTCAAATACGGGAACTCAGTCCCAAATCTCGTCAAATCCAATCATCCGGGCCACTGCCCAAAATATTCTGAAAACCAGTGACAAACATCAATCATACAAGTTTACTGGATCTCAAGTGCGCCCGAGTCTTTAAACTCAAAACCATGCGTAATAACTAGGCCTTCCCGGGATATCAACGAGTCTTTAAACTCAAAACACAATCACAGGTCTCCGCGCGCGCGCGCGCCTGCGCCGCGCGCGCGCGGGGGGGGGGGGGGGGGGGGGAGGGGGAGGGGGGGGTATCATAACCGAGTCTTTAAACTCAAAACATATACCGAGTCTTTAAACTCAAAACAAATAAATCTAGGGCCCTCCCCCCGTCAATCAATCCGAGTCTTTAAACCCAAAACCATTTTTCCAAGCAACAGTGAAAACCACAGAAAATTCAAAGTCGAATTCGCAACAATGATTCCGTAAGCTAGCATCTGGAACCATCGTCCCGAACCCATTTCCATACTTCCTTTCCAAATCTCAAACCCAAATCCGAAATCCAGTTTCAAAACCGGAAGCTCATATATCGAAATCTCAGAAACAGGGCTCCAAGCCCGAAATCACTTTTCCGAAATCCATTTCAAATTCTTGAAATCAAATCACATTTCAAATCCCGAAATCAAACCATTAAAACCACAGTCAAAATCACATGATCATACGAAATCTCGTAAAACGTGAAATTCCGTAAAATAACTCGAAAAATGTGCAAAATCGTAAACCATCAAAACCATAAATCAAATCATAGAATCACGTAAATAAAAAGTATAAAAACATATATGCATGAATCATAAGTGTGAAAGAAAAGTCCACTCACAGACCATTTCATCGTCGCCTCGATACGCGCGCACTTACACCGTTTCCGGTCTATCCACTATCATCGGCTTTCCCAAACCTGTCCAAATCCCATAACAAGGTCACTAACTACTTCATAATGATCATACTAAATACCCATAATTTTCCCATATTTTTAACTGAGCCCTAAAATCGTCGGACATCTCGAAACATATCGATACGATGTCCGATTGACTCGAAACCAGCGCCAAAACGTTTGTTACATCAAATACTTTAAAAGTCGTGTTGGAACCATTCTCAAACACCGTGCCACGCGCCCACACGCGCCGCCCAAAGGGGCTGCACGTGGGCCTCATGCGATGTGCACTGTTCATCTTCAACCTCTGTTAAACCCGTTCTGAATCGGTTCGGTCCAGCCGGTTCAACTGGACCGGTGCACACGGTTTTCGTCCATTTCTGGTTCATTTTGTGTCCATTTGATTCCATTAAGTTCGTCCAATCAAATATAATCGTTTTAACTAATTGAATCGTGAAAATATAACATGTTTCTACCTGCCCAAGTTGAAAAAGAAAGACCCGACCTGTCTCCTCTGTGTCCTCATCAATCCGACCACCTCAAGCCGTGATTTCAAGTCCAGCTAACTACTTCCAACCTCCAAAACACGATCCAATTCAAAGAATCGATCAATAACTGCTAAAACGAGAATTACCATTTTTGAATTCCACGTTAGCCTTTGGGGGAAATCGACCTTACCTCTACTGTCGAGCCTCAAAATGGCCATTACTAGTGTCGCCGTACCTCCCTCTTCATCTTTCGTTCAACAAGCAGGGGCTAAGGATGAGGTTTGATAAGGTGTATGGACTAAAGCTCACAATCCTCTGTTTTTCGCAGCTTGTTTCATGGGCCAGGGTCACCAGCCACGACAAACATCGTGAGTAAGACAGTACAATCCCCCCCCCCCCCCCAATTGCACTCTTCTTCTTTTCCCATTCACAAATCATGAGCAAGGGCGACATTGGGAGGAAATTGTGGAGATGGGTGCACGGGTCTCTGTTTTTCTATGTTTCTTCCCATCATCGTACAACCCTGCACACTGCATTTTGTTTTTTTAAAAACATATTTGAGGCGGCTCTGAGGGTTCCACAAGCCTCCAGAGATGGGACAAGTGTCCCCATCTGGTTGAGAACCCAGTCCAAGGCAGCCACATGTCCATTTATCACTGGGCACTGATCCCAAGGTTCCAAATGACCAAAATGCCCTTGCCTTCTCAAATTACCATTTTGCCCCTCAAGTTCCCATGCCGTAACTGTGTCGTCCGAACTCCAATCGGCATGTGCCGCCTGTCGTTGTACTCAGGGCATCGAGACCTATCTAACGGTCCTCAGTTTGCGTGAAGAAACTTTGTCGTTCAAAAAGTCGACAAATTCCCCATTTTAAACCAAATTACGAAAATGCCCCTAACCTTCCGAACATCATAATTTCCTCCTCGGATGTCGGAATCGGGTGTGCCACCTGTCTACAGACTCGTGACGTCCCGAACTACGTCACTGTCACCGGTTAATGCCCAATTGACCTTCCGATCAAAAAGTCAACATTTTTTCCCATTCCAGTGGCAAAATCGTCATTTCGCACCGTCCGTCCGAAACTTCCAACTAATCACTGATTAACTTCACTAATCCGTCATTAACCACTATTCTAATCCCGATTTCCAGGACAGGTCGTTACAATCTACCCCCTTTAAAGAATTTCGTCCGCGAAATTCCGAATCTCGTACTTCCGTAGCTAACTGGGGGACATCTAACTGGTCTCACACCTGGGTCTCCTACCCGGTGGCCAGCACCTACCAATCCAAAGTATCTTGACAGTGCCCAAACTGTCACCACATCTTCCCAGTGAGTCAACTCAGCCAAATCTTAATTCATCAGGAGATCATCCCAATCGTACTGGGGTCGTCATAAATCCATCTCGTTCCCGCGATATTTCCAACACCACACCAGCCGACTCCCTGTACACACCATTGCTATCCGGTTCAACACTCCCGACTCCCTTCGAGTCGAATGTACCTTGTACCAACGTCCCAGCACATCTGTTGAGTTCGCCGTCAACAAACACCAATCTCAAGTACACCCACTCATAAGACGGCATCTACCAGCATCAAGATTCGTGTAATATTCCATATTAGTTCCATCAGCGATTCGCGCCGACCTCACCGGAGTCACAACGTACTCGTCTTAACCCTAACTCAACCAATCCTTCCACCGGTGGTTCCACTAACCACCAACACTGTCATCATGTGGAACTTCATCCACGTCCTATACCACCTATCTGCAACTGGACCTCATCACAACCCTTGAAGTTCCTTTGAGTCGTCCAAATCGACTCCAGAGTACCTACCTCACAACCTAACCACCACCTCGGAACCAGACACAGTATCTCATCGTCTCAAACTCAACATCTCCTAATTCTGAAAGTCCAACTACGATTCTTCATCCTCAAATATACCACCTCCGGACTACCTGTCCAAATGTCTGTTTACTTACTACACTGAGGCAGTTCACAACTCCTACGGATCCTACCCACGTATCCAAGATCAAGTCAACTCACCGACCACTCACCGGTCGGTTAGCTCCGTTTATCATCATTCCTTCTGATGATCGTTTTCTAACCTTTCTGAGGTTTAACTCCAGGCATCGGCTAAGACACAAGTCACCGACTCTCGAAATCCTCAATCACGGACCTCAGACTCCCCAAGTACCACCCTCGAAGTCGTCACTCACCAAGTGCCATCCTTGGTACGATCCAACACTGACCATACAAATCTAGCCCGATCCAACATGAGGCCTAGGTCCACCGAGCTTCCTCTGCACTATTTTGATCAACTAATGACATCCTAACCGTTCGTTCTGACCCGCCCAAGGTCATCACATTTCCCAGCTCGGTTTGTGGTTCCTACTAAACGCCAACACCACAAGTCTGTCCACGACCTCAACTCGATGTATTCACCCAATCGGTCATAAGCATCCCAACTTGTGGCATATCCTCACTACTCCAGGACTCCCAGTACAACAGTCCTGGGCCTCTGCTCCTTCCGAGCCAAACCATTGGACTTCACTCGGTTCCGGGAAACTAACCTCCCTTAGAGTCCAATACCCTGAGTACCTAACACTAAACTTGTCTAAAGTCGTCCAACAACCATTCCCTACCTCAGCTGCACCTAGCAGCACCATCCCAATCCGGTCGTAAGTCAGCCCAAGCCACAACCACTAAGACAGGTGTCCGACACTATGCACTTCCTCTGGGTTCCTCTCCAAGGAACTCACATAGCCCAGTCATCCCACAGGGTTCCTCAAATCATCGCCGTCATACGGGTTATCCAAACCCGCCACTGATTCACTACATCCTTACCAGTCGGGTCGTCACACCCGAATAGGACCATTCCTTATCGTAACTTTGTACACAACATCAACCAATAACCACCTCTCACCCAGACTGACCAAGGGTCACAAATCCAATCGCCAGCAGGCTCCACATGCTACTACCAGCCTCCTCGGCCCACGTGTACCACCGGCGCAATAGGCTACTAACGGGCCCCTCAGGCCGACCAACCTACTCATCCGTAGCTCACCGGCTGCCGTCCAAGTTAATCCTGCCGACATATCTCTAACCCTCTGGTCCCCCCAACAAGCAAAACCAGCGCCAACGCACTAACCATTCCGACCTTAAGCCGACGTACGTCATACCTCGTATTGCGTATCGAGCGACTAACTTCCTTACACTAACAATCGCTGCTAACTAACCACAATGAACGTACTATCACTAGCGCATCCAGGTTGCTGACGGGCTGTTCCGCATCGAGACATCACATCCACAGTAGCATCACACCACTCAGGTCGACGAACCAACGACTGTGGGAACCAAACCTCGCGCAGAACACACAAAACCTGCTCTGATACCAATTGACAGGACCCACCCCTAATCCCCCGAGATTAAGGGCTAAGTCCTGCTCCCGTCTAACTTACGCATGACACGAAGGCTAACCCAACGTCCAACCTCCATGTGACACGTAAGTTGGACAAGGGATTCTCAATCCGACCATCCAAAAGCTTCAGGACTTCCCAGAGTGTACGGGAAACTATTGTGGATCTCGTGTGCGATGTCTCCATCCCTCTCGACCAACAGTCCGCACCGTAACAATCTGGAGGGTATCGAAAATACAAAAGACTGTGAGTGGACAAAATTAAAGTATAGCTCAAAAACAGTTCAATAAAACAAGTACCTTTAAACCCTCCATTTAAAAACCAATGCATGCATATCGAATCCAATTCGTGAAACCATTCATATCAAAAACCATTTTTGAAAATCATTTGAAAACCCAAATCAAATCCGCTATTCAAATCCAGGCCTCGGCCTCAAATCTCAAATCAATCTCAAATACGGGAACTCAGTCCCAAATCTCGTCAAATCCAATCATCCGGGCCACTGCACAAAATATTCTGAAAACCAGTGAAAAACATCAATCATACAAGTTTACTGGATCTCAAGTCCGCCCGAGTCTTTAAACTCAAAACCATGCGCAATAACCAGGCCTTCCCGGGATATACACGAGTCTTTAAACTCAAAACACAATCACAGGCCTCGGGGGGTATCATAACCGAGTCTTTAAACTCAAAACAAATCAATCCAGGGCCGTCCCCCCCTTCAATCAATCCGAGTCTTTAAACTCAAAACCAGATCCAGTGGATTTTCTTTTCTTTCCGGGGTCTTTAAACCCAAAACCATTTTTCCAAGCAACAGTGAAAACCACAGAAAATCCGCAGTCGAATTCTCAACAATTATTCCATAAACTAGCATCCGGAACCATCGTCCCGAACCCAATTCCTGACTTCCTTTCCAAATCTCATACCCAAATCCGAAATCCAGTTTCAAAACCGAAAGCTCATATATTGAAATCTCAGAACCAAGGTTCCAAGCCCAAAATCACTTTTCCAAAATCCATTTCAAATCCTTGAAATCAAATCACATTTCAAATCCTAAAATCAAACCATTAAAACCACAGTCAAAATCACAAGATCGTACGAAATCTCGTAAAACGTGGAATTCGGTAAAATACCTCGAAAAACGTGCAAAACTGTAAACCATAAAAACCATAAATCAAATCATAGAATCACGTATATAAAAAGTATAAAAAACATATATGCATGCATCATAAGTGTGAAAGCAAAGTCCACTCACATACCATTTCACCGTCGCCTCGATACTCGCGCACTTACGTCGTTTTCGGTCAATCCACTATCATCGGCTTTTCCGAACCTGTCCAAATCCCATAACAAGGTCACTAACTACTTCATAATGACCATACAAAAGCCCCATAATTTTCCCGTATTTTTAACTATTTTTAACTGAGCCCTAAACCTTCGGACATCCCGAAACATATCGATACGATGTCCGATTGACTCGAAACCAGCGCCAAAATGTTTGTTACATCAAATACTTTAAAAGTTGTGTTGGAACCATTCTCAAACACTGTGCCACACACCCACACGCGCCTCCCAAAGTATAACGACCCGGAAATTCGAAAAAATGAAAAAATTGGAAAATTTGAAGGAAATGATGATTTTGCCCCTGGTTATAAGAGCCGAACATTGACTTTTTGATCGGGACCTAAGTTGGACTTTCCGAAAGTACTATTGGATAGGTCGCGAGACGCTGAATTCATAGACAGACGGCATGCGTCAATCGAAGTTCGGACGAGAAAGTTATGGGTCTAGAATTATGAGGGGCATTTTAGTAATTTGTTAAGGTAAGGGCAAAATGGTAAATTGCCACAGCAAAGTTATTAGGACGGTTAGTGGCTGATTCAGCTCATTGGATGAGGATTTACTACCGAAGTGCAAGGGCATTTTCGTAGACAGGCGGCACGTTCGATTCCGACGTTCGTGGTAAAAGTTATGATGTACGGAAGTGCAAGGGCATTTTCGTAATTTGGCATATTAGGGGCCAAATGTTGACTTTTTGACCGGGACGTCCGATGGACGAGGGCCAAGGACCGTTACGTAGGTATCGTCGATACGAATCCAACGACAGGTGGCATGCCAAAATCGGAGATTCGACGACGAAGTTATGGTCAAGGAAACAAATTTACGAACCGAGGCTCCGATTAAAATAATAATATTATAATGAACAGTACCCGGTGACTGAACACACTTGGATGAGTGACAAGTGTCACTCATCCCCTAAAATCAGGCATTAAACCAGATCCCATGTTTTTGGGAAGACACAATTATGATGTTTAATTAATTAATTAATCCTAATTATCTTTAATTCCACCATTAATCTCCTTTGTTCTTCAAACCGTGTAAAATTTGGGAAGAAAAATTGGAGAGTGTTAGCTGCCATCTCTAACTGGTTTTGAGGGCAAAATCGAGTGCTTGTTGAGGCTAACTCAACTGGGTAAACACGGGAGTTTGAGAGTGAGCTGGGAGCTGGAATTCGAAAATATGGTTTTTGGGAGGAAAAATCGAATTGGAAGAATTGAGCCGTGAGGAGTGGAATTGAAGCTCGAGTTAGCTTCCTGAGGTTGAGACGAGTGGAACCAGATCAAAAACGAGAGGAATTGGTGCCGTTTTGGCTCTGAACGAGCTTGGTGACAGAGGAAGAAAATCGAGGTTGTGTCGTGATCTTGGAGCGATCAAATGGTGTAATTGATGTGGGGATTATATTTCTAAGGATCCCACGGTGCTTCTGGGTCCATCAATTGGATGAAACCGTTGGAAATTGGCAGACTTCCATGGTTGCACAGTGACGGCTGTTCTTCGAGGAATGGAGTTTGAGTCGTGGAGTTTGAGCCACGAATTGATCCAATTGAGTTGGGGGAAAGGTTTACTTGTGATCAATGAAGCTTCTTGTTGAATCAATTTGGGGAAATCGTGTGGAATTGAGGGAGTTCGAATGATGAACAGTGGCCGGAGGTCCTTCGATTGTTCATCCTTGATCGTGAGGAATTAGGTAATGTTTCAAGTAATTGTTGTTACACAACCCTAATTGAACTTATAACGAAACTAATTGAATGCTCAATTGATGGAATCAGTGTCGAATTGGTAGGATTGGAACCGGATCCTATCGAGGGTTTTTCAACCCGTTTACCAGAGAAACGGGCGAGGATGGTGACTGTAGCAGTCACTGTAGCAGGCGCGTGGCTTTCACGCGCAGCCACTCACGGCGGCGCGTGACGGCGCGTGGGCACGAATCTCGAGGTGAGGTCAACATGACTTCTGTCCAATTTAATGTAACGAACATTTTGGAATTGGTTTCGTGTTGATCGGACACCGTTTCGTTATTGTTCGGGATGTCCGAAGGTTTTGAATCCAGTTTAAAAATACTTAAAAATTTGGGAAAATTACGGGACTAGAATAGGATGTTAATGGTGAGGTTAGTAATCCTCTAATGTGATTTGAACAGGATTGGGAGTCCCGGTGATAGTGGTGTGGCCCGGGAAGGCCTATGGCACGCGTATCGAGGCTCTCGGTTAAACGGTCTGTGAGTGGACATTGGTTTCATAAATTCGATGCATGCATAACTGTTTTATGATTGTTATAATTATGATTAAATGATTTACTTTGGATATCGGTGAATTTAAAATGATTTCACGCATTTCGAGGTGAATTACGTATTTGCACGTAAACCGAGATTTTCTGGATTTTCACCGATTTCCATAAATGTGGTTGGATATGATTTCATGAAACGGTTACGAACTTGAATAATGTAAAATCGGGCCAGGGGCCCAGTTGAACTATGAAATCGGGCCAGGGACCCAGTTAACATGTGGATCGGGCCAGGGGCCCAGTTAACTTGTGGAATCGGGCCAGGGGCCCAGTTGATTTCTACATGTGATTGCGGGTCGGGGACCCTAAATTGGAATTGAATAAATGTTTTCTGGTTTACATTTTATATATGTTCACATGCTGGAATCAATAAATGGTTTTGATGATATTTCGGTTATGGCACGTTTCACGGTATTTGGGCATGAGACCCGTTTGATGAAACGTAACGAATGGTTCAGATTTTACCTATGTATACCTATATGTTTTGCATGTGGATATCTATAAAATGTATTTGGTACTGCACTGTATAGATCCTTCCATATTATATTGTCTCCTCCGGATGAGGTACCCCGGAGAGGTCACGGACGTCTAGTACGTCCAGCGTCTATGACGCTAAGAATCGGGGATGCTGTACCCGAACGGGGTTCGGGGATTGAACTCGGAAATTGAGACCCGAGTGGCACGCGTAGCCTTGTGATTGTGACCTTATTGACGTCAGGGACGTCAGACATCAGGGATGTCGGATTGGAGTGTATAGTGCAGTGGCTAAAATAATGGTTATGGTTTATATGCCTTATGGTTCATATTACTGGATTTATGAAATAACTCTTGGATTTACTTTTGGAAATTGAAACTATGCTTTGGTTTCCGGGCTAAGGCCCTAATGGTTATTTCTAAATAATTATGGAATTATTGGTTTTGGTGCATGCATATGATTTTACTGAGGGGCATAAATGTCTTATAAATGTTTTAAACAGACTTGTTTATTTTCGTCCACTCACAGCTTTTGTTTTCAATGCCCTTCAGGTTGATTCCGGATACGGCTGCAGCAGAGACTTGAGCATCGCACACCTCCTCCATCGATCCTTACGCACTCTGGAAGCCCGTCTGGGCAATGGCAATCGGTTATCCCTTGTCTGACGCCTCTTGTCAGACGGGAGCATGATACATTCCATGGTAATTCCGGGGGGATTGGGATGGGTCGTGTCATTTGAGGACCCCTTTCATGAAATTGAACTTACAAATCCTTAATTAGGATTGAATAGATGAACATTAGTGAAAGAAACGGTGAAATTGGGGTCGAATTGGCTAAGAATGAATCGGGTTGCATAGCGGGTTGCAGACCCGTATAACAGAGAGTCGGGTTACAGGGATGACACTGTTCACGCCCGTGAGGGCGCGTGGTGAGTTTTCTGGGGAAGTGTTCAACATGTGTTTTACTCTATGTAATGTAACGAACATTGTAGAGTTGGTTTCGAGTCAATCGGACACTATCTCGCTAATGTTCTGAGGGTCCGGAGGTTTATATTATGTTTTAAATTAATATTTAATTCCCGGAAAATTATGGGGAATTGATATGATTTAAATTGAGTTGTTAGTAACCCAGAATAATGATTTTCGATAGGATTCGAGATCCCTGGCAAGTGTCGGAAATTACGGAAACACGTGCAGCTCGGGAAACGAGCAGATTGGACGGTGTGTGAGTGGACGTTTGTTTTCTAAACCATTATGCATGCATAGTTAAATGTTTTACATGATTGATTGCTTGATTTGAATTGCAATGATGTCCTGGTGATATGGCATGATTATTTGTGATTTAATGAATATTTTAATCGGTATTTCGGGCACGTTTTACGATAAATGTGCAAATGATGTTTTGGGCTAGACCCGGAGTCAAAATGATTTTAAAATGGATATTTTGACTTAATTGGTGAGTCAAGGATGATTTCTGGATTATTTTGATGTTTTCGACGTGATTGTACGAATTTACGTATAATTGGCATTTGGGCTTGAGACCCTGTTGGGAATGCCTTTGACTTGGTTTGAAGTCATGAATATGATTGATATGTGTTATGGTATGGATTGTGTTTGTGATTGTGGATACTGGATATTGGATCATGTTCTAGATGGTGCGAGTGCAGTTCCTAGACGTGACTCGGATGTTGCGTGAGTGCAGTTCCCGAGTATGTGGTACGTTTAGATGGTGCGTGTGCAGTTCCTAGACATGACTGATATGACTCGGATGGTGCCTGAGTGCAGCTCCCGATATTGGCCTACGCGTAGTGCGGATGTGACCGTGTGACTATTTGTCTTGCTTGTGAACTTGTGAATAGTGTTGTTTAATGTTGATTGTACTTACGTACTGTTATTGAGTACGGGTTCTGGTCTGTGTGGCCAGGTGAGTATGTTTTCACATGTTTTGCTTGAGAGCCGAGATTTGATACTTGTTATACTGTTCATGTGATTTGGCTGGAAAGCCAGTGATTGTGATTCATATCTTTTTACCCTATGCATGCATGGTTTGATAAACTGAAGGGTAAACGATGTATTTTGAAATGTGTTTCAAATGATATTATTTTGTCCACTCACACCTTTTCTGTTTTGATGACACTAGAGGTCGTGGCACGACGTTCGGAGCTGATCGAGAGGCGGAGGCATGACCAGAAGTTAGTGCAGTCATCCCTGGTCTGACAGGTGCTGAAGGGTAGTTTCGGGACTTCAGTTGACTTGTCAGACTGGAGCAGGACCGGGCGCGGTAATCAAAGTCTAGGTTGGATGGGTCCTGTTAAATTGGTATCAAAGCATTGGGTTACTGATTTACCATGCCTCCAAGATATGAGCCCTGTGCGCGGCCTGGTGATGAGACGGGATATGAGGTTGTGTCGGACTTGTGTTGGTCTGGATAGTTGTTTATGGTATGGTATATGGATGGGCATGTTAGGCCCAGGATAAACTTGACCCGAGGATAGGGGGTAATGGGACTCAGAGGGAGTCCGAAATGGTTTAGTGTGTGTTGAGAGATTTTGAATAGAATGTGGTTCGCCTAGGGGTGTGTGCTAGGTGACCGGATATGCCAGTGGTGGCATTGATGTTAGTGGATGTAGAATTCAAAGTCGAGACATTGAATTTGGTCTCAAAAAGAGTCAAAAGTTGGTTTAGGACTCGGGATGAGTCGGGATGATTCATGATGTGATATGAGGGCTCCGGGTGAGCTGGGAAAGATGGAAAACATGGTTATGATTGTACATAATGAGTAACGGTTCACGTGGGAACCCGAGGTATGGAATTGGATGTGAATTAAGTCTCCATGAATGTTGTTGGAGAGGATGTTTGAATTTCGAGGACGAAATTCTTTAAGGGGGGAAGGTTGTAACAACCCGGAAATTCGAAAAAAATGAAAAAATTGGAAAATTTGAAGGAAATGACGATTTTGCCCTTGGTTATAAGGGCCGAACATTAACTTTTTGATCGGGGACCTAAGTTGGACTTTTCGAAAGCAATATTGGATAGGTCGCGAGACGCTGAATCCGTAGACAGACAGCATGCGTCAATCGGAGTTCGGACAAGAAAGTTATGGGTCTAGAATTGTGAGGGGCATTTTGGTAATTTGTTATGGTAAGGGTAAAATGGTAAATTGCCACAGCAAAGTGATTAGGATGATTAGTGGCTAATTCAGCTCATTGGATGAGGATTTACTACCTAAGTGACACCTGGCAATTGCTATTTGAGATTAGTGGCATTGTTTGTATGATCAACGATAAAAAATAACAAAGGAAACCGCCCACCCCTTTATTTAAATTCCATCAAAATTGATTGATGAAGAGGATAAGTGTGAAACATGAGACACTGGGATGATTCTACAGAGAGAAACGAGTAAGTTTAGAGCAAAATTAAGGACGATGAACCCCTAAACCCGAAACCCAGATTCATGAAATTCAAAAATTGATTGCTTTTCGAATTGGAACCTATGGACCACGATTACAGAAATTGGCCTTGAATTAAGCTTCATGGGATTGAGTCGAGTTGAACCAGCCTTGAATTCGAAGGAAATTGATACATAAACACAAAGAACAGACCTTGCGACATCCTCGAATTGTGGAGGTTGCGTTTACGTGATTGGAGGTAAGAAATCGTGAAATTGATTTCGAATTCTTGTTTAGAATGAATATAGGATGCTCCATGTGCGATCAATTTAATGAAACAGCTTGAAATGGGGTAGAACTCGAGTTTGAACCCGTCAGGTATGTACTTCGAGACGAGTAATTTGAGGACCCCTTTAATGAAATTGAACTTACAAATCCTTAATTAGGATTGAATATATGAAGATTATTGAAAGAAACGGTGAAATTGGGGTCGACTTGGCTAAGAATGAATCGGGTTGCACTGCGGGTTGCAGACCCGTATGACAGAGAGTCGGGTTACAGGGATGACACTGTTCACGCCCGTGAGGGCGCGTGGTGAGTTTTCTGGGGAAGTGTTCAACAGGTGTTTTACTCTATGTAATGTAACGAACATTGTAGAGTTGGTTTCGAGTCAATCAGACACTGTCTCGCTAATGTTCTGAGGGTCCGAAGGTTCATATTATGTTTTAAATTAATATTTAATTCCTGAAAAATTATGGGGAATTGATATGATGTAAATTGAGTTGTTAGTAACCCAGAATAATGATTTTCGATAGGATTCGAGATCCCTGGCAAGTGTCGGAAATTACGGAAACACGTGCAGCTCGGGAAACGAGCAGATTGGACGGTGTGTGAGTGGACGTTTGTTTTCTAAACCATTATGCATGCATAGTTAAATGTTTTACATGATTGATTGCTTGATTTGAATTGCAATGATGTCCTGGTGATATGGCATGATTATTTGTGATTTAATGATTATTTTAATCGGTATTTTGGGCACGTTTTACGAGAAATGTGCAAATGATGTTTTGGGCTAGACCCGGAGTCAAAATGATTTTAAAATGGATATTTTGACTTAATTGGTGAGTCAAGGATGATTTCTAGATTATTTTGATGTTTTCGACGTGATTGTACGAATTTACGTATAATTGGCATTTGGGCTTGAGACCCTGTTAGGAATGCCTTTGACTTGGTTTGAAGTCATGAATATGATTGATATGTGTTGTGGTATGGATTGTGTTTGTGATTGTGGATACTGGATATTGGATCATGTTCTAGATGGTGCGAGTGCAGTTCCTAGACGTGACTCGGATGTTGCGTGAGTGCAGTTCCCGAGTATGTGGTACGTTTAGATGGTGCGTGTGCAGTTCCTAGACATGACTGATATGACTCGGATGGTGCCTGAGTGCATTTCCCGAGATTGGCCTGCGCGTAGTGCGGATGTGACCGTGTGACTATTTGTCTTGCTTGTGAACTTGTGAATAGTGTTGTTTAATGTTGATTGTACTTACGTACTGTTATTGAGTACGGGTTCTGGTCTGTGTGGCCAGGTGAGTATGTTTTCACATGTTTTGCTTGAGAGCCGAGATTTGATACTTGTTATACTGTTCTTGTGATTTGGCTGGAAAGCCAGTGATTGTGATTCATATTTTTTTACCCTATGCATGCATGGTTTGATAAACTGGAGGGTAAACGATGTATTTTGAAATGTGTTTCAAATGATATTATTTTGTCCACTCACACCTTTTCTGTTTTGATGACCCTACAGGTCGTGGCACGACGTTCGGGGCTGATCGAGAGGCGGAGGCATGACCAGAAGTTAGTGTAGTCATCCCTGGTCTGACACGTGCTGAAGGGTAGTTTCGGGACTTCAGTTGACTTGTCAGACTGGAGCAGGACCGGGCGCGGTAATCAAAGTCTAGGTTGGATGGGTCCTGTCAAATTGGTATCAAAGCATTGGGTTACTGATTTGCCATGCCTCCAAGATACGATCCCTGTGCGCGGCCTGGTGATGAGACGGGATATGAGGTTGTGTCGGACTTGTGTTGGTCTGGATGGTTGTTTATGGTATGGTATATGGATGGGCATGTTAGGCCCAGGATAAACTTGACCCGAGGATAGGGGGTAATGGGACTCAGAGGGAGTCCGAAATGGTTTAGTGTGTGTTGAGAGATTTTGAATAGAATGTGGTTCGCCTAGGGGTGTGTGCTAGGTGACCGGATATGCCAGTGGTGGCATTGATGTTAGTGGATGTAGAATTCAAAGTCGAGACATTGAATTTGGTCTCAAAAGGAGTCAAAAGTTGGTTTAGGACTCTGGATGAGTCGGGATGATTCATGATGTGATATGAGGGCTCCGGGTGAGCTGGGAAAGATGGAAAACATGGTTATGATTGTACATAATGAGTAACGGTTCACGTGGGAACCCGAGGTATGGAATTGGATGTGAATTAAGTCTCCATGAATGTTGTTGGAGAGGATGTTTGAATTTCGAGGACGAAATTCTTTAAGGGGGGAAGGTTGTAACAACCCGGAATTCAAAAAAAATGAAAAAAAATTGGAAAATTTGAAGGAAATGACGATTTTGCCCCTGGTTATAAGGGCCGAACATTGACTTTTTGATCGGGGACCTAAGTTGGACTTTCCGAAAGCACTATTGGATAGGTCGCGAGACGCTGAATCCGTAGACAGACAGCATGCGTCAATTGAAGTTCGGACAAGAAAGTTATGGGTCTAGAATTGTGAGGGGCATTTTGGTAATTTGTTATGGTAAGGGTAAAATGGTAAATTGCCACATCAAAGTGATTAGGACGATTAGTGGCTGATTCAGCTCATTGGATGAGGATTTACTACCTAAGTGACACCAGGCAATTGCTATTTGAGATTAGTGGCATTGTTTGTATGATCAACGATAAAAAAATAACAAAGGAAACCGCCCACCCCTTTATTTAAATTCCATCAAAATTGATTGATGGAGAGGATAAGTGTGAAACATGAGACACTGGGATGATTCTACAGAGAGAAACGAGTAAGTTTAGAGCAGAATTAAGGACGATGAACCCCTAAACCCGAAACCCAGATTCATGAAATTCAAAAATTGATTGCTTTTCGAATTGGAACCTATGGACCACTATTGCAAAAATTGGCCTTGAATTAAGCTTCATGGGATTGAGTCGAGTTGAACCAACTTTGAATTCGAAGGAAATTGATACATAAACACAAAGAACAGACCCTGCGACATCCTCGAATTGTGGAGGTTGCGTTTACGTGATTGGAGGTAAGCAATCGTGAAATTGATTTCGAATTCATGTTTAGAATGAATATAGGATGCTCCATGTGCGATCAATTTAATGAAACAGCTTGAAATGGGGTAGAACCCGAGTTTGAACCCGTCGGGTATGTACTTCGAGACGAGTAATTTGAGGACCCCTTTAATGAAATTGAACTTACAAATCCTTAATTAGGATTGAATATATGAACATTAGTGAAAGAAACGGTGAAATTGGGGTCGACTTGGCTAAGAATGAATCGGGTTGCACTGCGGGTTGCAGACCCGTATGACAGAGAGTCGGGTTACAGGGATGACACTGTTCACGCGCGTGGCGAGTTTTCTGGGGAAGTGTTCAACATGTGTTTTACTCTATGTAATGTAACGAACGTTGTAGAGTTGGTTTCGAGTCAATCGGACACCGCCTCGCTAATGTTCCGAGGGTCCGAAGGTTTATATTATGTTTTAAATTAATATTTAATTCCTGGATAATTATGGGGAATTGATATGATGTAAATTGAGTTGTTAGTAACCCGGAATAATGATTTTGGACAGGATTCGAGATTCCTCGCAAGTGTCGGAAATTACGGAAACACGTGTAGCTCGAGAAACGAGCAATTTGGACGGTGTGTGAGTGGACGTTTGTTTTCTAAACCATTATGGATGCATAGTTAAATGTTTTACATGATTGATTGCTTGATTTGAATTGCAATGATTTCCTGATGATGTGGCATGATTATTTGTGCTTTAATGATTATTTTAATCGGTATTTCGGGCACGTTTTACGAGAAATGTGCAAATGATTTTCTGGGCTAGACCGGGAGTCAAAATGATTTTAAAATGGATATTTTGACTTAATTGGTGAGTCAAGGATGATTTCTGGATTATTTTGATGTTTTCGATGTGATTGTACGAATTTACGTATAATTGGCATTTGGGCTTGAGACCCTGTTGGGAATGCCTTTGACTTGGTTTGAAGTCATGGATATGATTGATATGTGTTGTGGTATGGATTGTGTTTGTGATTGTGGATACTAGATACTGGATCATGTTCTGGATGGTTCGATTGCAGTTCCTAGACGTGACTCGGATGTTGTGTGAGTGTAGTTCCCGAGTATGTGGTACGTCTAGATGGTGCGTGTGCAGTTCCCAGACATGACTGATATGACTCGGATGGTGCCTGAGTGCAGTTCCCGAGATAGGCATACGCGTAGTGCGGATGTGACCGTGTGACTATTTGTCTTGCTTGTGAACTTGTGAATAATGTTGTTTAATGTTGATTGTACTTACGTACTGGTATTGAGTACAGGTTCTGATCTGTGTGGCCAGGTGAGTATGTTTTCACATGTTTAGCTTGAGAGCCGAGATTTGATACTTGTTATACTACTCATGTGATTTGGTTGGAAAGCCAGTGATTGTGATTCATATCTTTTTACCCTATGCATGCATGGTTTGATAAATTGGAGGGTAAAAGATGTATTTTGAAATGTGTTTCAAATGATATTATTTTGTCCACTCACACCTTTTCTGTTTTGATGACCCTACAGGCGGTGGCACGACGTTCGGGGTTGATCGAGAGGCGGAGGCATGACCAGAAGTCAGTGCAGTTGTCCTTGGTCTGATAGGTGCTGAAGGGTAGTTTCGGGACTTCAGTTGACTTGTCAGACGGGAGCAGGACTGGGTGCGGTTATCAAAGTCCAGTTGGGACGGGTCCTGTCACAAAGGTACTGCGCGTGGGCCTCACGGACCGTGCACTGTTCATCTGCAACCTCTGTTAAATCCAGTCTGAATCGGTTCGGTCCAGACGGTTCAACTGGACCGGCGCACACGGTTTTCGTCCATTTCTGGTTCATTTTGTGTCCTTTTGATTCCATTAAGTTCGTCCAATCAAATATAATCGTTTTAACTAATTGAATCGTGATAATAGAACATGTTTCTACCTGCCCAAGTTGAAAAAGAAAGACCCGGCCTACCTCCTCTTGGTCCTCATCAATCCGACCACCTCAAGCCGTGATTTCAAGTCCAGCTAACTACTTCCAACCTCTAAAACACGGTCCAATTCAAAGAATCGATCAATAACTGCTAAAACGAGAATTACCATTTTTGAATTCCACGTTAGCCTTTGGGGGAAATCAACCTTACCTCTACTGTCGAGCCTCAAAATGGCCATTACTAGTGTCGACGTACCTCCCTCTTCATCTTTCGTTTAACAAGCAGGGGCTAAGGATGAGGTTTTATAGGGTGTATGGACTAAAGCTCACAATCCTCTGTTTTTCGCGGGTTGTTTCATGGGCAAGGGTCACCAGCCACGGTAAACATCGTGAGCAAGACAGTACCATCCCCCCACTGCACTCTTCTTCTTTTCCCATTCACAAATCATGGGCAAGGGCGATGTTGGGAGGAAATTGTGGAGATAGGTGCACGGGTCTCTGTTTTTCTATGTTTCTTCCCATAATCGTGCAACCCTGCACAGTGCATTTTATTTTTTAAAAAACATATTTGAGGAGGCTCTGAGGGTTCCACAAGCCTCCAGGCAGCCACATGTCCATTTATCACTGGGCACTGATCCCAAGGTCCCAAATGACCAAAATGCCCTTGCCTTCTCAAATTACCATTTTACCCCTCAAGTTCCCATGCCTTAACTGTGTCGTCCGAACTCTAATCGTCATGTGCCGCCTGTCGTTGTACTCAGGGCATCGAGACCTATCTAACGGTCCTCGGTTTGCGTGAAGAAACTTTATCGTTCAAAAAGTCGACAAATTCCCCCTTTTAAACCAAATTATGAAAATGCCCCCAACCTTCCGAACATCATAACTTCCTCCTCGGATGTCGGAATCGGGCGTGCCACCTGTCTACAGACTCCTGACGTCCCGAACTACGTCACGGTCATCGGTCAATGCCCAATTGACCTTCTGATCAAAAAGTCAACATTTTTGCCATTCCAGGGGTAAAATTGTCATTTCGCACCGTCCGTCCGAAACTTCCAACTAATCACTGATTAACTTCACCAATCCGCCATTAACCACTATTCTAATCCCGATTTCCAGGACGGTTCGTTACATTACCTGCCTAGCATTTTTTATGATGAGCGTCATTATCTCATTCTTCCCAATATCTTCAAATATTAGGTCGATACAATGGGCTGCACAAGGAGTCCAATAAATCGGATACGTCTTCATCAGTTCTTTTCCAGCCTTCTTGAAGTTCGATCCATTATCAGTAACGATCTGTAAAACATTTTGTACTCCAACCTCCTAAACAACTTCCTTCAACAAATTTTGTATGTACAAACAGTTTTTATGGCTTTTGAAAGAATCAACTGACCTGAGAAATACAGTTGAACCCTCACTATATACAATGAAGTTAATTATGGATAACGTCGTTGGACCGGTCCAACCATCACACATTATGGTGCATCCATAAGTTTCCCATTGTCGCTTTTGTTGCTCCACATACGTCGTCATATCTTCATACTCCATAGGAAGATATTTATTTTTCACTTCATATGGAGAAGGAGTAGACACGCCTTCACCTGCAAACCAAAACATAAGTTAGCATTTAATGCTATTTCATAAGTTAAATAAAAATATATCATAAATAAATTTATTAAATACCTTCTCGTTGGGCTTCAATAATCATATTCTTAAAATGATGAGAGTTGACTTTATTTGGAGCCACACCTTAATATATATAAAAAATTCTTATGTATCGACCCAACTTCTTTTTCGTCCCTTTCCACATGGATTTTACAGTCTTTTGTAGACTTCGTGCGGTTTTGTAGAGTTTTGGTTCTGGAGGAATTGGAAATGGATCACACAAACTTTGTGACCGACGCATCTGTTGAGGTTGTTGACGACTGCTACTGCCTCCTTGAGCACCACACATGGTACCAACTCCATAAGTGTCAACACTTCGTTGTGCCTTATCCCTTGATGCATTTACAACAAAGCGATATGCTGCTCTCTCAGATCTATGCAAATCTGCTGGATAACCGAATCCATCATCATCCTCTTCATCATCGCTATCATTAATCTGAATGCTCTGTTGAGTGTCCAATGGATCTCCTCTCAAGCCAGCTCGTATGGTCTCACCAATCATATTCTTATTCTATTTAGCAGTATCTTTATTTTTTATCCATGCTCTTACCTCATTCCTAATAGCTTTCGGTACATCTTTGCATTTTTGAACATTTTTTTTCGGATCAAAATATGCCAGATGAAACTTTAATCGCATTATGCCTCCACTCTAGAACTGATGTTAAAAAAACGAACATATGACACATGACATATTTCCATGTTGGGTCAATTCGTCCAGGTCTTGGGCGATTTTCACTTGCACTTCCACTAGCCATTTTATGAAATCTAAGTTACATGAAAAATAATTAGAATTTGATAATGACAAATAATAATAATAATAAGAAAAATACAAATAATAATAAAATTATTTCAATTAGAACATATATTCTAAGTTAGACTTTGATGATGATAAAAAAAATTAAGGAGCAAAAACACATATATTCATAATTTTAATATATATTCTAAAATAAAACATATATTAAAAATTAAAACAAATATTACCAAATATATGAATTACCCCATATTTTATATTAAAACATACATTACTAAAACATATTTTACCTAATAATACATTTTGAATTTAAAAAAAAAACATTTAAGGCTTCATTTTTTTAATACGTATTTATAATTAAGGAACAAAAACACATATACTCATAATTTTAATACATATTCTAAATTAAAACAAATATTACCAAATATATGAATTAAACCATATTTTATATTAAAACATACATTACTAAAACATATTTTAGTAATAAATGATAACTTTTTTTTATTAATAAATGATTACCAACTATATTACCAAATATATAAATTAAGCCATATTTTAAGTTAGACTTTGATGATGAAAAGAAAAGTTTAAGGCTTAATCTATTTTTGATATTTGGGGTAAAAAAAAAGTAAATAATAAATTATATAATTTAATTTGACAAATAATTAAATAATTAAAAAAAAGGGTTAATAAATGAAATGAAACGAAACACAACGTTTCGTTTCAATTCTTCTTTACTCAACAGATCGAATCAAACGATTAGCACTTTGGGGAAATCGTGAGGGTCAGGGGCGGTATGAGGGGCGAGGTGACTGAGAGATCTCTCTCGTCGTCCCTGTTGACTGAGGTGAGTCAACCATGCCGGTGAGGGCGAGACGGCGCGAGCGACGAACGAGACGAGAGGTGGTTCGAGCGATTTCGACCGGTGAGCGAAGAACCGGAGATGCATACGGCGTCGACAGATCAAGAATGGGCTGGGTTCGAGGTTTTCTTTAGTTGCCCCCTCCCCCCTCCCCTAAATTTATGCTTGCGAAGGTGGTGACTGAGACTGGTGAGTCTGTGAATTAATTTTATTGTTTATTCCCAAATTTTGTTCGTCAGTGGGTGGCGATTGAATCATTGCCTTTTGAATTTTTGAATC
Organism: Prinsepia uniflora; assembly: GCA_032719365.1. NCBI lineage: Eukaryota > Viridiplantae > Streptophyta > Magnoliopsida > Rosales > Rosaceae > Prinsepia > Prinsepia uniflora. The sequence continues at coordinate 46,020,785 of CM064870.1, read as the reverse complement.
CTTATTGTGTGTATGATTGATTGACGATTTCGTTGAATCCTTTTTGAATTCTTCTCTTTCAGTCCGTGATTTACAATTTCGTGTATGATTTTCATTTTTTTTTATTTCGGTCCTTTGCTGCCGAACTTCCCTCGTGGGTTCGATAAGTAGGTCCAAAATCGGGGCTTCCCGTCCAATATCAGAAATTTCGGACAATATCGACTAAAATCTTCGATATGTATCCATATTGGACGAAATCACTGATATTGGGGGAAGAAAAACCTTCACCCCCTCTTAGCTGCCGCCGATCGGAAATCACAATATATCGAACGATATATCGACGAATCCGACGATTTTTCAATCACTGAGCTCATTAAATAATTCGATGGAACCGACCCTGAGTCGATATAACCAATTGAGCGTAGCCTCCGTGAGGGTAGAGCTGAAGATCAAGCATTGCACCTTATAGAGGTTTCTGAAAGATAACGATGACTGATAGTTGTTCATGTGCGTGACTGGGTCTCCCTTCTCTGAGTAGCCGATAATCTTGAGTGGCTTTACTTCCAATTCATGTCAATACTAGAGAATACGGGAAATGAAGGGACCAAAATTGGCCTTTGTCTTGGGAAATGTCTTGGTTCGACCCTTTTCCCCCTTCAGTTCCTGGACAAGTTGGAGCAGGTCCTGGAAAATGTCATTCGACCGAGTGGCGATAGACTTGAACCCTAGTTGGTCGGTAATTGGTTGTCGGCTCCTACCGCTATCGCTCATCCCACCCAGTCGGTCGTACGCACCTTGGTGGTCGACTTAGCAGCTATTGATTATGCTACCTCCTACGTGCGGTGGGTTAGCCTTCAAGGTTTACTCCTCCTAGACTATGGGCCCCTTCTAGCGTGCTTCCCTTATCAGAGTTGACACTGACGTGGTCTAGCCTCTTGCCGACAAAATTGGCAAATGAGGCTGGTTAGTGGCTAGTGGATCATTAGTTTGATAAGTTTGCTGGGTTGGCTCGATAGGAGGTGGTTGTTGATCGTGAAGTTCGCGGGCATCCTGGAAGATCTAGAAACCAGAGAAGCCAGTGGTGTTGGTTGGTCGAACGAGCACACGCCCGGCTAGGTTGGCTCGGTTAGTTCCTTGCTCGGCATGCCCAACGAGTGCTTGGTCGGCAATGGTTCACTATTCTCGTTGTTCATCCTAGGTAACATAGAGTAGGGCGAACGTCTTCTGATATTGTTCATTGAACATTTGACTAATAATTTCAAATGCAAGGTTGCTCTTTCGGAACTCGGCGACCTCCCGGTAGAGGTTATTCATCCGCCTGAGCATATCCTTTTATGAGGGATGGGGCTAGGCCAGTTTCTTGTTCCTTGAAAATGGGCTCTCGTTCAGCTTTCCATCACCTTGCTCGGCCAACATAGTGATCGGCAGGAAGATGTGACAAGGTATGTGAACTAGTAGGAGTACTTAGTCAGACTTCCCACCGACGACGCCGAATGTTTTATCCGAAAATGGACCTAAAGAAGGTTTGTCTTGCTTGACGCTGTAAGCCTTCTTTTATTCGCTGGGATGACCTGCGAAAAGGTAAGAAGAGTCTTGACATTTGTGAGGTGCTCACCTAGTGAACTCTGATCCTTAAGTCAATAAAGAAGATGGAGATCATGCACAGTATAGGTAGCGTGAGATTTAGTGAATAGTAAAAAGTGAATGCGCCCTTTTTTTGGGGTAAAGTGCCCCGTATTTATAGTGGAAGTAAATGGGCTGGAACCCTAATGATGTAAGGCCCAAGCAACCACTTGGCTGTCACCATGTGTCCTAAGATATTGGATGAACGGTAGTGATTTGCTAGTGCATATGTACTTTTACCGCGAGAGTATGTGATTACTCACTGTTGCCAATCGTGATTCTTGATAGGACAGGTGAGTGGTCCCAACTAGGGCCATATGGGGTACCTCGGTCGATAGTATGACCACATCAGTTGGCTGGCCTCGGATTAGTTTTCCAGCACTGGATTCCCCTCGGTAGCTATCGAAACAACTAGCCCTGGCTCTTGACAAGTGGTTCTATTGTGTGGACCCGTGCCTCGGAGGCATGGTTATTAATCCCACATCGCTCGAGAAGATCTGGGAGATGCCCCTTATATGTGTGGGCGCTCATATATCCAACATGAGGCCTTTTGGGAGCTCACTAGTAGGGGTGGCAATGGGACGGGTCGTGTCGGTTCGTGTCGTGTCATGAACTTTGTTTTAGCCAAATATGTCCAACCCAAACCCGACATGTTTAATAATCTTGTCAAGGATGTCCAACTCAAACCGACATGTTAATGACCCAGATAACCCGCGTAACCCGTATAACCCATTTAACAAACAAGTCATACTGGAAATCCAATTAACATATGACCCATTTGACCCGTTTAACCTATTTAACATATGTAACCTATTTAAACTATAAGACTTAATAGGTATTTTGGTAGGTAAATTGGTAGATATATGGTTTAGTAATGACACGTTTATTAAACGGGTCAATATATAGGTCCATATACGGGTTAACAGGTTAATCCAAAATCTGCCTATTTATTGAATAGGTTGATAGGTCATTATACAGGTTAACAAGTTGATCCAAAACCCACCCGTCTATTAAACGTGTCATAACGAGTTAACTTGAAAATGATCCAAAAGTTTAATCGTGCGGGTTGACCTAGGTAAATCTCGTGCGGGTTTCGAGTTGTGTCAAAAATTGTCACCCTTACTCACTAGCTTTGGATTCATTGGGAACTCCAAAATTAAGCGAGTAGGGGCTGGTGCAATCCCAGGATAGGTGACCTACTAGGAAGTTGCATGTGAGCTCCCGAGAAAAAAACCGTGAGGGTTGGGTCCAAAGCGGACAATAATTTGTTGAAGAAGGTCGGGTCGTGACAATTAGGTATCAGAGCCCAACCGTGGCTGGAATTGAGTGTGCCAGCGAAGACGATGGGCCTCAAGGGGGGTGGATTGTGAGGACCGGTGCCTTAGGGGTAGGGTTAGCAATCCCACATCGCCCGAGGAAATCTGGGGGATGCGCCTTATATGTGTAAGCGCGCATATATCCAACAGGAGGTATTTTGGGAGTTCGTGAGTTCGTTGGCTTTGGATTCCTAGGAAACTCCAAAGTTATGTGAGTAGGGGTTAGTGCAATCTCAAGATGGGTGACTCACTGGGAAGTTGCACGTGAGCTCCCGAGAACAAAACCGTGAGGGCTGGTCCCAAACCGGACAATATCTTGTTGGAGAAGGTCGGGTCGTGACATCTAGGCTGCTCTCCGGTAGTCGGTCGAAATGGTATAAACTCAAGGGATGTCCAAAATAACACCTCTATAGATGGACCTTACAAATTCCAACTATATGTCTTGTATCTAATCATTTGAAAATTCCTTAGAACTTTTGAAATTCCTCATTTTTAACCAATTTTGTCTAAATATTATGGAATTTAAAGTTATTCGTTGAAACAAACACTTACTTAATCAGGATAATATGCAGTTTCTCTTTGTTTTTTCACTAGAATGCTTGGAGGTGAGCTCTAATGGTACCTGATCGAACTACGGTAATTGTACGATGTCTGGTCACGAGACAATTACATCTCCTCAAGTTGGCGGAAAATTGAAGTTCCTCTAATCACTAGATAGTTACAATTCTTTTGATCACTGGAAAATTGTAATTCTCCAGACATGGGACAATTATAGTTCCTTTGGTTGTTTGTAGCCAAAACTTTACAATTCATCTTGTTGATGCATAAAATATACCAACTTAGAAGAGGGAGACCACACTCATACAAGAACACAAGCATATACGTGGTTCACCTAGAATAGGCTACGTCCACGGTGGTATACTCCATTCTCATTATATAAATATATTTGTTTGTACATGATACAATAGGCTTGGAGCCTTTTAGATAGAGAAAGAGAAGTGTAGAGAGAAGGGATGTAATGTTTTGGAAAGCCTGTTACTTGGTCAGATGTAGTGTCGACACATCTAGTCGTCAATCACTGGACAATTGTAGTTTCCCTAGCCATTAGTCATGGAATATTTGTAGCTCCTTGTTTGCTAATCGTCAGACAGTTGCAATTCCTCCAATCGCTGCTTACCAGAAAATTACAATTCCCTCTTACTCAAAGCTCAAACCTATGAATTCCCTGAAAATTTGATTTAGTGTCAATCTCAGATGATTCCAGTGTGCTAAGTTGCTTCCATTTTCATGAGCAAGCTGGTAAGAGTCCCTTCGTAATTGGAGGAAGAAGGAAAATTAATGAAAGGAAATCAAAATAAAGAGCAGATGAGATGTGAGAAGAGAAAATAGAAAATATAATTTAAAGTGAAATAGCTTCTAACAGCTTATAAAAGCTAGAGCTTTATTCATTCTCAATCAATTAGAGAGAAAAAACAAATTAATAGAGAATTTGAGAGAAAGCCTTATTTGTATGTGTGAGAGAAATCCTCTTGAGAAAAGATCCAAGAGAGAGTTACTCACCAATTTTTAGTGAGATTATTTGTACCAATTATTTTATAGTGGAAGAAATTTAGTGCTTATTTTTTTTGCCTGTTTTAATTGCATAAGAGTGGGAGACTTATTTTTATATTTCAATATTTTCCATCTTTTCTTACAAGTGGTATCGAAGTGAGGGTCATTACACAGTTTGGCTTGTACCATTCACAATGGAAGAGTGATCCTCGACGGCATCAGCAATGATGGTTAAGTTAACCTCTTCAAACTATTCCATTCGAAGGCTCAGAATGGAGAAAATCCTCTATTACAAAGATTTGCACAAGCCTTTGCAAAATGAAGGACAGAAACCAGAAGCCAAGACTAATGCCGAATGGAATTTGCTAAATAGGAAAACTGTCACACAAATCCAACAATGGATAGACCAGAGTGTCTTTCACCATGTGGCGCAAGAAACAGTTGCATACACATTATGGACTAGACTAGAGTCTATGTATGAGAGAAAGCGGCCCAGAATAAAGCCTCTATGATTCAGTGATTGGTGAATCTCAAGTATAGGGACACTCGGAGTGTTTTCGAACACTTGAGGATTAGTGAATCAACTAACCAATATGAAGATGGTGCTTGACAATGAATTCCAAACATTGTTACTTCTAATATCCTTGTCAGGCAATTGGGACATGTTTGTGGTTTCATTGAGTAATTCAGTACCACAAGGTTTTCTAACATTGAACATCGTAAAAGATAGTATGTTCAATGATGAGTCGAGAAGAAGGGAACAAAGGATGCCTGTAGAGTCTGAGGCAGTTGTTACAGAATATCATTGAAGAAGTAGTAATAGAAAACTCCACACTATAGATAAGTCGAGGGGCAATTCAAGAGACAAGTTCAGAGGAAAGTCGAGGACAAGAAGAGACGTAGAATGTTACCACTGTGGCGAGAAAGCCCATATGAAGAAAGAATGTAGGAAGCTCAAAAGAGAGCAACATGAGAATGGTGATGTACCCGGTACCATTTTTCATTGTGATGAGGTAATCTTTGTTTGTGATGTTGGTCATCGTAATTTGACATCACAAAATACATGTTGGGTCGTGGATTTTGGTGCATCATTCCATGTAACCTCGCGGAGGGATTTCTTTACCTTTTATACAAGTGGTGATTTTGGTCAAGTGATGATAGGGAATGATAATAGATCCAAGATTGTGGGAGGAGGCGATGTTTCCTTTGAAACAACCATTGGTTATCGCCTAACACTGAAAGACAAAGAAGACTATACTAGTGTATTTGGGGATAGGAGATGGAAGCTAACATGAAGTTCCTTAGTGATTTCCCGATGCAAGAAAGTAGACACTCTTTATGTGATAGAAGTCAAAGTCAATAATGGGTGTATTAATGCTCTCGGAAAAGACTCCTCAGTCGAGCTATGACACAAACTGCTTGGATATATGAGTGGAGAAGGGGCTTCAAATTCTAGCCAAAAAAGAGAAATTGGCCGGGTTAAAAGGAAAATGTATGTCTCTTAAACCATGTACACAATGCTTGGCTGGAAAGCAACATAAAGTTTTTTTTCCATTACAAGGCCCCACATAGAAGACCCCATGTTTTGGATTTGGTGCATTCTGTTGTTTGTGGTACAATGACCACTACTACTCATGGAGGTGCAAGGTATTTTGTTACCTTTATTGATGATCACTCCATGAAGGTTTGGGCATATGCTCTCAAAACAAAAGATCAGGTTTTTAAAGTGTTCACACAATTTCATGCTAGTGTCAAACGACAAACTGGCAAAAAGCTAATGTGTGTTCACACTGACAACAAAGGAGAATATATGAGAGCTTTCAGACATTATTACATGAGTAATTGAATCAGGCATGAACAATATGTTCCAAAGACTCATCAGCACAACAGAGTGGCTGAGAGGATGAACATAACTATTGTTGAAAAAGTGAGAAAAATGTTATCTCATGCCAAGTTGGATAAGAGCTTTTGGGGTGAAGCTTTAATGACTGCTGTTGATTTTATCAACTTACCCCTTTTAGTTTCGTTGAATGGTGATGTCCCAAATAAGTTTTGGACCAGTAAAGATGTATCCTACAACCATTTGAAGGTTTTCGGTTGTAGGGCATTTGTTCATATTCCAAAAGATGAGAGATTGAAACTCGACTCCAAGTTAGATGAATTCATTTTCTTGGGATATGAGGTACAAGAAAAGATTGTCATAAGCAAAGATGTCATCTTTTTTGAAGATCAGAATATTAATGATATTCAGCAAGGCGTAAAGCTTGTTAGTCTTAGAGAACATCTAATCAACATGGATCTAGTTCCTCTTTCAGAGCTTTATGAGGGAGATGTAATAGAAGATATTGGAGATATAGAAAATAAACCTCCAATTTGTAATGATCCAGATGAAGAAGCAATGGATGGTAATAGAATTAGCGATACTAATGATGATACGGCTGAAGATATGAGGACGAAGAACACGATCCTCAGAAGCCAAATATGGGACCTTAGTTAAGAAGGTCGGGCAGGATACCTAAACCGCAAACCAAATATCCTGCAACCGAATATGTACTACTCACTGATGGGGGAGAACCAGAGTCTTATGAAGAAGCTTTGACGAATGACCACAAGGGGGAGTGGTTGAAAACCATGCAAGACGAAATGAAATCCTTGCATGAGAACTAGAATTATGAGTTGGTAGAATTGCGTAAAGGTAAAAGAGCACTCACAAACAAATGGGTGTACAAGTTGAAGACTAATGAGAATAACTCACGACCCAGGTACAAGGCAAGGTAAGTCGTGAAAGGCTTTAGTCAAAAGAAATGTATTGATTTTGAAGAGATCTTTTCACCCGTGGTGAAGATGTCATCCGTCCAGGTGGTGTTTGGCTTGGTTGTAAGTTTGAATCTAGATGTGGAACAGTTAGATGTGAAGACTGCATTTCTTTATGGCGATCTAGAAGAAGGAATTTACATGGAGAAGATAAAGAGTTTTAAAGTTAAAGGCAAAGAAGATCTAGTATGTTGGCTGAAAAAGAGTCTATATGGACTAAAGCAGGTGTCGCGTCAATCGTACAAGAATTTTGACTCCTTCATGATTGAGCATGGATACCCAAGGACAACTTATGATCATTGTGTCTTTCTCAAGAGATTTCTTGATGGTGAATTTATCATACTACTTATGTATGTTGATGATATGTTGATCGTAGGAAAAAATAGTGACAAGATTAACACGTTAAAGAAGGAATCGAGGAAGTCTTTTGCTATGAAATACTTGGGACCCACAAAGCATATTCTCGGTATGACTATCTCGCATGATCGGAAGGAAAGGAAGTTGTGGTTATCATAATAAAAATATATCAAGAAAGTATTGGAGCGGTTCCACGTGGAAAAAGCAAAGGCAGTTGTTACTCCACTTGCTAGTCATTTTACTCTTAGCTCAAAGCAAAGTCCTACATGTGAAGCAAAGAGAGAAGAAATGGCTATGGTGCCATATTCATCAATAGTGGGAAGTCTGCTGTATGCAATGGTGTGTACAAGACCAGACATAACTGATAGGTCATAATTTATGCATGTTTTATCCATAATTTAATACCATTTTACTTATATTTTGTTAATAATTCGTTCTATATAATTGGAGAAAATAATATATTTTGTGAGAAATATTTAGATAAAATAGAGCTTGAAATTACGAGAATTTGGGCGAAAGAATCACCTAAATTGGAGATGAAATGGAGAAGTTATGAAGGAAAGAAAATGACATAGTAATTCAGTGGACACCCACCGAATAGGCATCAGAGAGTCCTTCCTCTATCACTATAGCACGCGTCTAGATTCGAAAATCGCCTACCGAAGCTCCTCCAATCTCTTCAGCGCGTGTGTGTTGAAGTGAATATTCCCGATTCAGTGGACTACCACCGAATCTACCTTCACAGCAAAGCGCCTTTGACTAGTGTTGACCATGCCTTTGACTACTCCTATTTTGGTGGCTGACCACTGAAACTGGTCCCTGAAGCTTTAATTCCGAGTTTGGGCTATTTTTAGGTTAATTTCAAGTTCCTTCCACATTTATTCTCCATATTGTATAGGGATTTTAGTCATATTTCCTTTTGTATGCTTATTTTTAATTCATTTACTTGTAGGGAAGGTTTTAATTAGATTTCTTAATTATTTAGGAAGCCTTTTTCTTATAGAATTTAATTAAAAACTCATATTTTTAAGAGGATTAATTATTCTCTTATAAATAGGGGTATTATGGTTTATTAAGAAGGGGGCCGAATTTACCTTCCTAGGTCCCAAAACTCTGTCAAAATTCATACTCAGTTTATATACATAGTTAGCCGCATATTCAAGCTTGTGCTAAGGAGGACGTAAGGCTTGGGAGAAGAAGAGTGTTTGAGCCCCTTTTCCTACTCCTTGCTATTATTTAGTATTTGTGTTTATTTATTCTTTTATCGTTTTATGTTTCTTATGCATTTAATTATGTTATTTTTTTATTCAATAATGTTTGAGTAATGTAATTAGGGCTAGGGTTACTTGAAGCCTTAGCCATGTTAGTTCGTGTTTGATTTCTAGCTCTTGATTATGATTGTTATGTATGCATGGATTTGTTGGATTACTCCACTTCATGAACTCAATTTATGCTTATAAGCTTAGCTACCTTATTTGTGTATAATTGTCGATGTAATTGCTTGACGGATCACCTCGATGTTTGTGTTCACCCTGCAATTTATAGCATCATATTTAAGAGGGGGAATCTTATTCGTAATCTAAACTAATGACTTCCTAGGTCTGCACATCACTTTTCTAGGGATAGTGTAGTGTCATTAAATCTTCTTTATGTTTCATGCATTATCACGCACCATCGGTAATAGTTGTTTAAGGGCGGGCATATCACGCTTAAACATGCAATCTAAAAGAAGATAATATGTGTGGGGTGAACCATAGCCGGACCCCTGCACGAGCACTTAATTCAGATACATGCATAGTAATCTAATCAAGGAAATCTAACAAAATTTTAATTGGTAAAGGTGGATAGAAACCCTAGCTGGACTTAGTTAGTTAATCTTAGTTAATTTACTTACATTCATTCAACGTAACAAACCCCCCATTTCATTTTAATTACTCCACTTAAGTCAATTGAGTTAAACGAAATTGGATATCATTGAGCAAGTTTTCGTAGGATCGACCTTTGCTTGCATCTATACTATCTACACGTCTTGTGCACTTGCAAAGTTTATTACACGTAGAGGTTTTTCCTAATACATCGTTTGTGCTTAGTAAAATATCTATCAATAACACACGCAATAGGCATGGTAAGCAGAGTCTTGTCTAAACCAAGAAGAGAACATTAGAACGATGTGAAGTGGTATCTTAGATATCTCAGAGGTACTTCCAAAATGAGTTTAAGTTTTAGAAGTGGAAAACCTTAACTTATTGGCTATACAGATGCAGACAGGGCATGCGATCTAGATTCCAGAAAGTCGACTTCTGGATTCTTGATTACATTTTCAAAGGAGCAGTTTCTTAGCAATCAAAGTTATAAAAGTGTGTTACTCTATCAACTACAGAGACATAGTTTATTGCAGCTACATAAGCATGAAAGGAAAAGCTCTGGATGAAGCAATTTCTACATGAATTAGGGTAGAAGCAGCAAAAATACATCTTGCATTGTGATTGACAGGACCCATCCCAATCCCCCTCGGGATTAACGCGGGATGACCCTGCTCCCGTCTGACACGAAGTGTCAGACAAGGGATATTTCCGACCTTTGCCCTCCCGGACTATCAGAGTATGCCAGGATCCGGAGGAGGCATGTGATATCTCGATCTCTGCTACAGTCCACATCATATCCAACCTGAAGGGTATTAAAACCAGAAAGACTGTGAGTGGACAAAAATAAAGAGTTTATAAAACATATTTCATAAAAGACCTTTATACCCTTCACTAAAAAGCATGCATGCATAGTAAAACCATTTATCCAATCACATATGTTAAAACATCCATAATTAGAGTCTCAGCCCCAAATTCTGTAAATACAAGTTATACGGACTCCTGCCCAAAACCATTTACAGAAAACCATAACATCATAAACATAGGTGGGATCTCAGCCCAAATCCATTTATCATAATAAAACACAATTTCCCAAACCACTTGAAATCATGTTTATCCATTATATTCATATCCAGAACCAGTCACGGTGAAATAAAGCTACGCGCGTGCTAACCGGGATCTCAAACCCAAGTCTCTCCAGGGTCCACCCAGGTCAATGTCCGTAGATCAATGACCCTCCCTGGAGGTAACGAACCATGCCCATCCTGAGAGTAAGGAACCCAACTGGGGGGCGACTCCACTCAGTCAGTGCTCCGTGACTACTCCGGGGTCCACCCAGGCCAACGACCCTCCCCAGAGGAGACAATCATATATAAATGATGGAATATGAAAAACCTTTTGAAATCATTCTTGAAACCTTTCAAGGATTCATGCCCGGTCCCCATAAGCCGTCATGAACCATAAAATCCTTTCATGGGTTCATGCCGGTTCCCATAAACCGTCATGACCCGTAAAAACCATTTGTAACACATAGCTGGACCCTAGGCCCGAATCCACATACAAACTGGACCTCTAGTCCGAATCGTAAACCAACTGGGCCTCCGGCCCGATTCCATAAATCAAATGGACCTCAAGTCCGAGAGTTACCTTTTCAAATCCAAAATCATTTCATGAAATCATAACTAAAACCATAAGAATGGAAAATCAGAGTAAAACCGGAAAACCTCGATTTACGTGCAAACACGTAAATCGCCTCGAAATACGTGAAACCATATAATTCACAAACATCCAAATCAACATTTTCAAATCACATTCGTTATCCTTTTGGAAATCCAAAACCATTTTATTTAGACCAATAAAGACATACCGACCCAAATAGGCACCGTATAGGGCCGAAACCTCAAAATGCGTGCCTATACGTAACCACACATCCAAATGCACTCATGGCATCACAAAAAAGTATTTAAAACATATAATAAACATTTATGCATGCACCAATTTAGAAAACAAGGTCTACTCACATACCGTCCGAGCTGCCGCCTCGATTTGCGTGCCATAGGCTCTCCCGAGCTGATCACCATCACCGTGACTCCCAAACCTGTCCAAATTTTAATAAAAGGTTACTAACTACTTAACTAACCTCCTACCAAAGCCCTGTAATTTTCCCGAACTTTTAACTATTTTTAAACCAATCCTAAATCTTCCGACAGCCTAAAACCTATCGAAACGATGTCTGATTGATGCGAGACCAGTCCCAAAATCTTCGTTACATCGAATAGAAGATTTCATATGTTGAACACTTCCCAAAATTATGGTCCACGTGCCCTCACGGGCCCCAAGAGTGCACAGAGTATTCATCATCTTCTACACACAGCCGGTTCAGACGGCCGGTTCACCTGGTTTGGCCGGTCCAACTGGACCGGCGTGACCGGTTCACGATCCTAGACACCCCATTTTCATCCTACTTCTTCCTTTTTGATTCCTTTCTTCCTATTTTCATGTTTTCTATCCATTTCAATCCTTAAACGCAACCGAAAACGTCTAAAACCCTTCGTTTGATTTTGAACTAAACGGTTCAAGTTTTCCAAAACCTCCCATGGCTTCCACAGCCGTCCAACCACCATAGAAACCTTCTTATTACATTCCTAATAACCCAATAAGCCCATCCTAATCACTAAAAACAGCCCATAATATCACATCTCGAAAATAGAAGGAAAATGAGTTTTATCGATACCTTGCACGGTTCATGGCCGCCGTCCACGACGGCGTGGCTTCCAGCCGGCCACCATCATCCAGCCTTCATTCTCTCAGCCTCTGGGCTTCACGGGCATGATCAACTGGGTCAAGGGTTTGGTCTTGGATTGAAAATGGGATCGGGAAATGTTGGTTTAGGGAGAAATGAAGAAAATGAAGATGCACGGGAAAAGGGAGATGCATCAATCAATTTGGGTGGCTTGTGGATGGGTGACACTTGTCACTCATCCATTGGGCCTCCATTAAATATCTGGGCCCCACTAAAGTCCAAAAGTTAACTCGTTTCGTAATTCGTGCAATAGTGCACTTGAACTTCCGTGAACCGTAACTTCGCCGTCGAACGTCCAAATTCGACGTGCCGCCTGTCTATGGATTCGTATCATCACGATCTACGTAACGGTCCTCGGTCCTCGGCCCTCGGCTATTGGACATCCCAGGTCAAAAGTCAACTATTTGCCCCATTTAACTAAAATTACCAAATTGCCCCTAAACTTCCGAACGTCATAACTTCCTCCTCGAACGTCGGAATTGAACGTGCCACTTGTCTATGAACTCGTGACGTCACGAACTACGTCACGGTCATCGGTCAAAGTCCATTTAACCGCCCGAATGAAAAGTCAACGTTTTACCACGATTAGAGGCAAAACGGTCATTTCGCATCGTTCGTCCGATTTCGCCTAACTAATCACCGATTAGCCTCACTAATCGTGATTAGTCACTAATCTAATCTAATAATTTGGGACGGGTCGTTACAGTGATAGTTAGCATGTGTTCCACTTGAGCAAGAATCTGAGTTTACACTCGAGGTCAAAGCACATTGATGTACAATATCATTGGATATGTGATGCGCTAGAGTCCAAGCAATTAAAACTTGAGAAGATCCATACTGACCAAGTCCTTACCCAAGGACAAGTACAAGTTTTGCAAATTAGCAGCTGGATTGATGGAGCTCTCCAACTAAGTTGGGAGGGGGAGATTGATGAGTGTCCCTCCTTAATTGGAGGAAGAAGGAAAATAAATAAAAGGAAATTAAAATAAAGAACGAATGAGATATGAGAAGAGAAAATAGAAAATGAAACAAAATAAAAAATATAATTTTAAGTGAAACAGAAAGGTTGGAAAACTTTTATTTCTTTAGCTTCTAAAAACTTAAAAGGAGGAGCTTTATTCATTCTCAATCAATTAGAGAGAAAACCCAAATTCATAGAGAATTAGAGAGAAAGCCTCATTTGTATGTGTGAGAGAAAGCCTCTTGAGAAAAGATCCAAGAGCTTTATTCATTCTCAATCAATTAGAGAGAAAACCCAAATTCATAGAGAATTAGAGAGAAAGCCTCATTTGTATGTGTGAGAGAAAACCCACTAGTTTTCGGTGAGATTATTTATACCCATTATTTTATAGTGGAAGAAATTTAGTGCTTATTTTGTGTGCCTATTTTAATTATATAAGAGTGGAAAAGGTCAAATAATAGGACCAATAATAATTACTTATTTTTGGATTTCAATATTCGCCATCTTTCCTTACACAAGCAACAAGCTAATTAATCCAAGTTTTTACTTCGAATCAGATTTGTCTTGGAAAATAAAACCATTCTATCTATTTATCTTCGAACTAAAATTTTGAAACAAAAAAAAAGTCGGATAAAATTGAAACAAAAAAATGGGATAAAAAAAACAAATATGTTTTGTTTGTTTATGTTTAGAGTTGAATAAGAAAACAATGATGATCTTTTCTCAATGTAAAGAAATTTTTAAGACCTCCAAAAGCTGCCATGGCTTTCAGATAGAGGAAGACGATGAACATATTGTAGAAGAAACATATAGAGAATAAAACGAACTGGGTGGGTGGCTCTTGAACTTGATTTTTATAATTTTCAATTGTTTTTTTTTTCTTTCTTCTACTTAAATTATAATTAAGATAGTAGCTATAGTTAGTTTAAAATATACTTGACATAATTGTAATGGATTGGTTGCTCACAAGTTCACAACAATGGTGAGTAAAAATGCTTTCCATTGAGGATGGATGAAACTTTGGATTTTGATGGAGAAGATGTGACTGGGCTGAAAAGGGCCTTGGGTGTGCTTAATGTTAGGTGTGAAGAGAAAAACTTAGAAGCGAAAATTACGTATTTTTTAAATTCTTTTATACAATTATATGGAGAGATGGAGATTACATGATGTATTAAGTATAATACTTGCATCATACCCCTAATTTTACCTTCTTATACCATCCTTCCCTATTTATCGAATTATTTTTATACTTATATCATAATCGGATCCTTTCATTATCTAAGTCATTATTTCAATATCATCTTCGTAAAAAATGAACAAAATTAAAGATCGTTTAGTCATTCATATATATCAAATAAACCAACGATTATGATAACAATTAAAATTATCATAACGAACTGGTCATTTAGTTAATATATATGAATGACTAAATGATTTCCAATTTGGTTGATTTTTTGTACAAATTGACATGACCCATCCCAATTCCCCCAAGATTACGCGGGATGCGCCATGCTCCCGTCTAACCCACTTAAGACATGAAGGCCAAACACCCGTCTAACCTACGTGTAACACGAAGGCCAGACAAGGGATACCCAGGCCAACAGCTCAAACGGGCTTCTAAAGCTCGCTAGGATAAGTGGAGGAGTGTGATGTCTCGGTCTCTGTTACAGCCCGCATCCGCAATCAACCTGAAGGGCATAGAAAACCATAAAAACTGTAAATGGGTTTGGGTTATACGGGTTTGTGGGTGTTTTACGAGTATGGGAAACAGAAGAGGATGAAGTTGACTAAAACAAATGGGGATAAGGACCCAAAATATTGGGGTCTGTGCCTATCATATGGGTTACACTTGTCACTCATCTGGTGGGTCCTTCCATACTTTTCTGGATCAAATCCTACCACGTGTTGTCCTTTCTCGATTTGCGTGAATAGTACCGTAAACCTTTATAGACCCATAGCTTTCTAGACAAACGTCCGATTTCGACGTGCCACCTGTCTAAGAACTCATGATGTCCCAATCTACGTCACGGTCATCGGTCAAAGTCCATTGGACCACCCGGTTCAAAAGTTAACATTTCACCCATTCCCAAGGGAAAAATTATCATTTCACACCATCCGCCTGCAATTCCTCGACCAATCCCCAATTAGTCACTCTAATTCTCAATTTCATCACTAACTAAATCCAGAAATTCGAGACAGGTCGTTACAAGCTTCACCTTTTAATTAATTTCGTCTTCGAAATTCCAACTACCCCAAGTCCACATCCAATTGTGGAAATCCGCGTCCTAAGTAGGAATCCACAAATTGACCACACCTTCTAAGCTGATACCACCTGACAACGCTGACTCAAATGACATTTTGTAACTCAGACTGACCCTCCTCGTCTTTTCCGCCTACGATTCTGACACTTTTCAACTTTTGATCGTCAGACTGAAATACATACTCCCACTTAAGGTTAACACATCTCCAACTCATTCCCAAGGTTCTCCTAATGTCACAATCAGCTGGCTCTCACGGTCCCCATTGTCATTGCTCGAAAATACCACCTTGGTATCAAAGCTCCAACCGTTACCTCCAACCGGCATCAATCACTGATATCACCTTGACAATCCACTACCCGAGTTACGACACCAACCTTGACCCACACTGGTGCCATACTAAGGGTACCTCGCACCAACTCCTTCATTGTAGCGTAACATTCTGCCATCACAATGGCATGAATCTCACCTAATTAAGCCAAGCTCAAAATGGTGGCGTTTATCGGTCTCGGTACTCACATTATTCAACTCCCTCGACGATTCTTGCTAACTTTGGTGAAAGTCACAGAGTAGTCGCTTCATGCAAGCAATTTGACCTCTCACCCCACCTGTGGTTACACTAACCACCAACTCACATAACCTGCGGATATGTAATCCACATCTCACTTTACCTGTATGTAACTGGACCCCATTAAATATCTGCTTAACAGTGATAACACATCTCCTCTATACGGTTCCATTGCCCATCCACGAAAGTGAGCCACCTGAGCATCCACGGTCCTAAGTAAGTGCTCACATCAATCATTGAACCCTACACGATCACTCTGGACCAGCGCATAGTATCTAATGTCTAGTCCACCTCCTCACCAAACCCACTACATCAGAACTAAGCCAATCACCTGCATGTCCACCATCACCACTGGTGCATGCCCCAAGCACACACAATATCCTCGCATTTATCGTCCACCACAAGGCTAACCTACCAATCATGGTTCAATTTTGGAGTCCATTTGTCCAATCCCGTACCAGATAGATCATCACTCCAGGCACAAACACATCTTATTCATTCAGTTACCAATTCTCACTAAATTGACTCTGAAAGGGAGCCAATCCATCAACGCACTTTCATCACCAACACCACCAGTCTGAGTGAATGAATCCAAGACCCATACTCACTCACATATCCAACACCTACCCATTCACCTATCCAAGACATATCCTACACTCCACTCGATGTCCATTCCTGGTCTCTTGGTCACCAAACAGTCACTAGCGCTCCAATATGAATGAACAAATTCAAAATCAACCTCACCCTCATATCCAATCTTTGTCTTGTCTTCTCACTAACTATTCCAAGAGATTCTTCAACTATCCTACAATATTATTCTCCTCTACTCCTAGCTTAGCATAATCAGGAATGAAATTTTTCCCTACGATTCTCCTCTGTCGTCACATCACTCCTCAACACCTTGTCCACAACTGAACAGCTCAGTCAAAGACGAAACATGTCTAGACTGTGGGTTCTCATCGAGTTCCTCATATCGATCATTATGATCACTCCTTGTCATACTTACCTATCGGGACTCCCTCATCACAATTTCCTATGTTAGATCAACCCTGACACCTACATAGGGAAAATCAAGGATGATCCAAGACGATGACATCAAAATTCATCCTACGTGAGCATAAACACAATCCCCGCTACACTCACCACGCTCACCCCTCTCACCACTTATCCCCAATTCGGAATCCCATTCACAACTTCTCTCGTCCAATGACCACTAACCAACAGAAAATGAGAAGTCACTCTCCTTGAATTCGGAATCAAGAGAGGTTGCAACCATGTTAGATTTAACTTAGGTATGCTTCCAAGTCCTCAACTCACTCGGACAACCACCGACGTGTTCGTAAACAATCTAACGCGCTACCCAACTCGTCTGTCGGTTAATATCGTTTATGCACATCCAAAAGGATGCCAATCCAACCTAACTTGATGTACCGCTCAACTGAAGAGGCACAGCAGACTCCTGTTGTGATATGAAACCAAATCTCTGCATACCTCCATATCTGACAAATCGACCACTAATCCTTATGATAGTACTTACATCGTCCCTTTATACCATTTCGTCCAATCACCACTTATTCATCTCAATCACATCTGACCTCTCAATAATTGTTGGGAAGAGACACAACACATCTCAACCACTACTGGGTTCCATCCAGTCCATCTCTATCCAAGATCCCGTTGTGGAATCTCATGTGTCACAATCCTATAGACAGCCTAGCGCGAAGCTCTGACCAACCAAACAGAAAAGAAGTCACCTCTTCCAACTAAGAGTATCCTCTGATAATTGCTATAATGCTTAATCTTTTTCTCCCAACTAAAAAATTCCATTGATTCCCTTCGGCTTCTTCCAACTTCAAATAAATTATGAGCACTCCCATAAAACCACCATGACAAATCATATACAAAAAGGAAACGTTCCGACTTTATCGGATGTCCTCGTTCGGTCCACATCGAACACGAGCACATCACTACAGAGTTATATCCTCAACTCGTGGCTCATCATCTTCTAACTAGTGCTCGCATCCCACCAAGCCCTAATCTCTGCTCATATCTAGCTAAAACCTTTAATCCATACTCGGGTTGGAGGAACCTACCTCCCTCGTACCCTACAACTCAGGGTACAACTACTCTGACAAACCATACCAAGAAAAGAGAACGAGGAACGTCCCTCAACGTCACCCAATTCCCACCAGCCTCAACTAACGTCCCACGCAATCAAGAAGTACACTTGAAAAAATGCGCAGACTGAGGAATTTTTGCTTCCTGGCTGTTTGTGAAAAAGATCCAGAGAGTGAAAAAGATAGAGAGAGAGAGGAGAAGGGAAGGGAAATAAAGAGAGGAGAAAACTTCAAAATCTTTGGGGCTGAGGTTGGATTTGTGTTTAAGCTCTTGTATTTATACCATCCATCAAAAACCCTTTCAAATCCGAGATTTATTAAATTCATCTAAAATATTCGAATTTTTTAATATAGATGTATTTTAAATGATTCTTAAATAATTCATTTTCAATACACCCTGATTTGAACGTATTTTAAATAAATCCATTAAAATACAAATTGAATCCTCCAAATTTTTTAATAAATTATTGAAAATCCTTGTTGAGTGCACCTAAATTTCAAATCCTATTAAAATCACTTCTAATCCTTATTGAACATGCAAAGGGGCAAGAGATCGGTATCGGCGGCAATTCCAAATTCAAAACCGAAGGGGCATTTCCGTAGTTTTGGAATGCGTATTTCCTCCGTTGCTTCTTGCTTGGCTCCCTTCCGGAAGGCAAAAAGGCTGCAAAGCCGTGTATCCGCTTGTTGCATAGGGGAAAATGAAAATCCCGCCATTTCTTTCTCCTTCATTCGTAACGATTAACATGTCTGAATGCGCATGAAGAGCTATCAATATTTTAATTTTAATTTTAATTATTGATTATTGCATTTTCATCATTCCCTTCTTTTATTGTCATTATCATTATTTCAAATCAATAAATCCAGACGGATGACATGTGAATTCAATTTCCCTTTCTTCTCTCTCTTACCTCTGGATTTGCGACCAAAATTCTCGGAACCTCCAAAGTCTCTCTCCACAAAATTATCTGGAATTCACTTTCTTATTTGCTAGGGTTTCATCCCCTTCAGGTATTTTGATTTCCCAGATCTAAATTGGATTTCTTTGAATTCGAAGTTTCCATCTCTATATTCATTGCACTCTTTTTCCTGTGAAATTCGTTGTCATTTCATTTCCCAGCATACGATACGATGTTTGAATCGTTCAATCCATTTTTGGAATTTTTTTAGTGAATGGTATTGATGGTTTGTTGAATCAATGTGTTCCGTTTGGTTGAAAGGTTCCATATGTCCTTAAACTTTTGTGTTTGAATTTGTTCATGTACCAAATTAAAGACTTTTATGTGCAGTTGTAGATACTGTTGTGGGAAAAGTAGTGGAAGGATTTCATCTGTCCTTTCCTCACAGAATAGGTGGAGAAGAATTTTGACATTAATCATTCAATTCTTCTGCACCTGGCCATCATTCTCTAGTTATTAATTAAGTCGGGTTTATGGACATTTGCTGGTTCAGCTATGTTGAACGATCTTAGGCAACTCAAAAGATAGATAGATAGAATGATAGATTCACTACTGCTCTTGTTGTAAGCTTACTTGATAAGTAACACTGTTCTTAGGTTGTCCTCTTTGTTTTGTGTTGAATCAAAGATTGAACTCGTCGCGAAAAGTCCTCACAATTCCTGCAAACAGCAAAAAATTAGCTATCGTTGCTTCGATCGATTTACCCGGGGGGTTGTTCGACCAAGAACACTCCGATGCTTAAGTTAGCTTTGAGAGAGGAAAGGGATATACTTCGAAACGAAGAATCAACGTACCTTGGAAATGAAATGTGCCTTGCTATTTATAGGAAAATCTTGGGAGCCTTGGAGCGTTCTGATTGGTCGGTTGAATATTTAATTAATAAATAATATATTATTAATTAAATATACTATTTAATAATTGTAATGATGGTTCATCATGATAGTAATGACAATTATTGTATTTTAATATCAATATTAATTATCCATTATTAAGAATAACGACAATTAATTCTCGGGGAGAATATTGATATTACGGAGATTTTAACCCGATCAAATAACGTATTTAACTGGTAAATAGATTATTTAATATGTGGGTGTTTTCAAATGATCAGCGTTATTGCCAAGGGCAATTTAGTCATTTTTGGGAATTACGGGCCACGTGGCAGCTCCAAAATTTTCGGATGATTTTGGGTTCCACAAATGCCCCCACATCGATTCGGAATTCAGGGAATCCGAAGGGATGTACATTGTTTGGAATCTTGTTTTACCATGTTTACCGGTTACTGCTGAGTAGGTCCCGAGGCTCTGAATCCGCAGACAGGCGGCATGCGTCAATCGGAGTTCAGATGCGAAAGTTATGGGTCTGCGAAGGCGGGGTGTAACGACCCGTCCCGAGTATCAGGATGAAATATTAATTAATTATGATTTAGAATGACTAATCTGGGATTAGTGGAGTGAATTGGACGAAATGTGCAAAATGACCGTTTTGCCCCTAGGCGTGGGAAAAATATTGACTTTTAGTTCGGATGGTCAAATGGACTTTGATTGATGACTATGACGTAGTTTGAGACGTCACGAGTTCATAGGCAGGTGGCACGTTCGATTCCGACATTCGAGGAAGAAGTTACGACATTCGGAAGTCGAGGGGTATTTTGGTAATTTTGAAAGGTAAGGGTGAAATGTTGACTTTTGACCTGGGAGGTCCAAAGGACGAGGGCCAAGGACCGTTACGTAGGTCGAATCGATACGAATCCATAGACATGCGGCATGCCGAAATCGGAGATTCGTCGACAAAGTTGTGGTCTCGGGGACGAAAACGATTAACCGAACAAACCGGGATTTCGATTAAAATAATATTAAATTGTGAATAGTGACCGTTGATTGTGAACACTTGGATAAGTGACAAGTGTCACCCATCCCTTGATTTAAGCACCCTTAAAATGGGCTCCATGTTTCATGGAAAACATCATCATCATGTTTTAATCATTTTTTAATCCAGCTCTAATCCTATTTAAACACCATTAATCTTCCTCTTCCTTCATCAATCGGTGAACAACAAAGGGTGAAATTGTTCATAAGAGTGAGTATTTGAGTGTTTGAAGAGTCTGATTTTGGGTGAGGGAAAACACGGGGACAGAAGGTGAGAAGTGAGAACCAGAATCGAAAATTTTGGAGTTTTGGGAGGAAATTCGAAATCGAATTTGCGAGGTGTGGGGATCCAAATTGAGACTTGATTAAGTCTCCTGGGATCATTTCGAACCGATCCACATCAAAGACAAAGAGGATTGAGGTTGTACTGAGCAAGAACAGAAGCTTCATTCCCTTCCCAAAATCGAGCTTGGGTTCGTGTAGTTGGAGGTAAGTAACTACGAAATTGATTATGTAAAAACGTTTATTTTACTCTCACGATGCTTTCTGTGTGAATTAATTTGGAAAACAGGGACGAATTGGGTGAACCCGATCACGAAACCCGTTTGAAAGTTCATCGTGGGATTGTTGGATTTTGGTTGTAATTTAAGTAATTAAATGTACAGAACCTAAATTAAGATGGTTTAGATGAAAACAGTTTAAGGTCGAATTGATGGAGATTTTTCCGGGTCTGATCGCGGGTGCACGACCCGTTTAACAGAGAAACGGGGTGTAGGGACGACAATGTTCATCGCGACTGTAGCACATCACTGCTCATCGCGCACTGTAGCAAAACACTGTCTACCGCGCACTGTAGCAAAACACTGTCCACAGCGCACTGTAGCAAATCACTGTTCACCGAAAGTTTAGGTTATGTTTTAAATTAATATTTAATTCCCAAAAAATTGTGGGAGATTGATATGATACTCATAGAGTCATTATTGACCTTTTATGATGTTTTTGGACAGGATTCGAGATTCCTGGAAAGCGCCGGAAATTACGAAAACGCGTGCAGCTTAGAAAGCGAGCGGTTTGGATGGTGTGTGCGAGCATTGGTAGGCTAGCTCACATTAAATGTGACTCTGGCTAGTACCACAAAATGCTTCCTATACATCAAGAGTCTGTCGAAGGTGTTTAGAAACATTGTTGAAGCGGGTGTACAAATAGCACCACGTGGTGGGCGGAGTTTGGCTGAACAGTCGACGGGGATTTGGCGGTGACTGAGTGCGCTTGCGGACGTGACTAGTGAGCATTGGTAGGCTGGATCACATTCACTATGACTCTTGCTAGTACCACAAAATATGCTCGCCATGCGTCAAGGTGCCGAGAGACCCATCAAACTTGCTTTGTGGGAGCGTGGCGGTTCGCGTGGCCTAAGTCCATTCCGAGGGAAAAATATGGATTCTGAGAAGCCCGAAGACTTCATGGAGTGGAAGGCTCGCAATCAAATTGCCTTTCCAAGCGACGTTCTCGTGGAGCTTGGTGACAGATGTTCTTCTAGAGTTCCGGGACATGAGCCAGCTACTTTCTCCATGAATGGCGGGAGGCTTTCAGACATCCCAATCAAGGAGTGGTTGAGCGCTCCACGAGCAACTTCTTTCCTAACATATCCATTTTGGTCCCGTGAATGTGCCATCTTGACGCGAAGGGCCGCATAAACGGAAAGTTATGTTGTCGATGTGATATTACGATAACTTAAGAAAACTTAAGGTCCTAATTTCACATCGGAAGCCAAAGTGGGCGAGTTGGAGATGAGCCGTGCAGAGAGGATGCTGATAGAAAATGAGCGAGATTCCGCTCGAGATGAGTTCTCCTTGCTGCGCAGAAATTTGCAAGACTCAGAAGGCTTAGATGCTTCGATGACGAAGGCTTGAATGCTTCGCAGGGCGAAGGCTTGGATGCTTCGATGACGAAGGCTTAGGTGCTTCGCATGGCGAAGGCTTAGATGCTTCGCAGGGCGAAGGCTTGAATGCTTCGATGATGAAGGCTTGGATGCTTCGATGACGAAGGCTTAGGTGCTTCGCATGGCGAAGGCTTAGATGCTTCGCAAGGCGAAAACTCGGATGCTTCGATGACGAAGGCTTGGATGCTTCGATGGCGAAGGTTTGGATGCTTCGATGACGAAGGCTTTTTACACAAGAGAGAATAAGCTTTGAAAATTGTACATGGTGAACAAATCAATTTGTCAATCTCATTTCATTGATACTTGAATTTAGAAGACAACTTGAAAAGAAAAATTGAAAAGCTCCATAGAATTTTATGTCTCTCTAATGTTGACTTGCGTCTAGTTGATGCGGATCACCTTTGACGCTGGCTCGTTTGGCTCTTTGTTCTCCATGTGATTTACAATCTTCTTCTTGATGTAGTCTGTACAATGCCCCTCCTTCAGGAGATTTCGGAGATATCTTTCGAAAGATATACATGTGCTGATATTGTGCCCATAACATTCATGATAGGCGCACCATTTGGTTTTATCAGCATTCTCTTGATTGCCCTTGACTGGCTCCGGCTTCTTAAACCATGGCTTGTTCATTATTTCATTGTGGATCTGATGGACTGGTAAAGATAGCTGCAAGTTAGGCTTCCTCATAACTGGCGTTTGGGAGTGTTGCCCCGCCTTGCGCTTGTTGAGCTTTCCAGTCGCAAACTTTCCATGGGGCTTATCCTCATTGGAGGCCTTTTCACTAGTCCCGGCATGGTCCTGAGTATGAGCGGCGCTCTTCTCGTCTTCCCAACTTGCATGTCGCTCTGCTAGAGAAAGTATTTTGGAAAGACATCGCGCATTGCTCATGACGATGTCCCCGTAAAGCTGGCTGTCTCGAGGGAGTCCTTGCTTAAATGTCATTTCCGCAACAAGGTCATTACAGCCGATAATGCGAGACTTCTCTTCACAAAATCTCCGTATGTATTGTCGCAGAGTGTCTTTTGCTCTCTTTCAGACAGAGAAAAGATGGTCATCTTTCACCTCGATTGTTCGAAGTTGTGCGTATTCCTTCACAAATGTCAGGGCCAACTCTTCGAAGGACTCAATCGACCTCGGGGGGAGATGATTGAACCAAGTCATGGCTTGGCCTTGAAGAGAATCTTGAAAAACTTTGCACATGAGCGCATCGTTAGACCTGTGGGGGATCATGACTCCTCGGTAATAATCTATGTGTTTTACCGGATCGGAGGCTCCTTTGAATGGAGTGAAGTTTGGCGTTGCAAACCTATGAGGGAATGGCTCCTCCTCAATATCCCTTATAAAGGGCGTAGAGAGCTGTATCTGGCGACATAGATCGTCCTCTAGATCGCCACCTTGTTGAGCACGAAGGTGCATGTCCAGTATTTTTTGAACATCATTAGCCCGCAACGCTGCTCGCTGAGGCGATGAGTCCCCTTGTGCTAATCGTCGAGAACCTCTTTGAGCTTCTCCCCTTGATCTCTGGGATCGTGCAGGGGAGTAGGCTTCATCTTCCCCTTTACTACCGTGGGCAGATCGTTTTGGGTCTTTGTATAGAGCTCGAAGTTGCCCCCTGCTCCCATGTGAGTGCTGTGAGCGCTCTGCCCATGAAGTTGCCCCAGTCTTATTTCCTTGCCGTTCACGTACTGATGGCTTTAGGCCTTGAGGGCTTTTTGCTCGGTGAGCATGACTTTCTTCACTGGAATCGCTTAGGGAAGTGTCTCGTGACATTGTTCGGCAGTGGATTGGTTCTTTCCCATGACGCCTTTGAGCATGCTCCTGTTTCCACGTGACGTGGAATGTCTGTCATGCTCTTAGACTGGTCTCTCTGCTAGGAGTTGCTGCAAGAGCTCTGACTGTAGTTGAACTTGTTTGCTTAACCCTTCAACTTGCCGCGCCAAGTTGTCCTGGGGAGGTTGGTGACGACTTCTCCCTGAGATGTCATGACACCCGTCCAGAAAGTCCCTTAGGACCATGTTTGATGTGGGTCGATCATGTCGTGATGCATTTCCTATCAACCTCTCGTTTGCTTGTTGTAAAGTCGAAGTTCCTTCCCCTAGCGCAGGTATTTGGTTAGCTGGAGAGGGGAACGCTCCAAAACTAAAGGTTGGCCTCCCTTCAAGTGTCTCCATGGGTGATTCTATGGACACACGCATGGGTTGAGTTGGCCGCTTCTCCGGAGTTTCAATGCGAGCCTCATTCCTTGTCTGAGCCGTTGAGGCAGAAACACCTTCTCTAGCTGATCGAACGGATCGATGAACCTTAGCCATGCCGAATCAAAGAATTTTGAATTTGGAAAGCTGTTGATGGATAATTTGAACAACGTTCAGAATCTTCGAACAATGCCGATGAACGACGAACGACGAACGAAGGGAGATGAACGATGAACAACGTTCAAAATCTTCGAACAATGTCGATGAACGACGAACAAAGAAAGATGAACGATGAACGAATTCTCAATGAGTGATGAACAACGTTCAAAATCTTCGAACAATGTCAATGAACGACGAACGAAGAAAGATGAACGATGAACAAATTCCTGATGAGCGATGAACAACATTCAAAATCTTCGAACAATGTCGATGAACGACGAACGAAGAAAGATGAACGATGAAAAAATGAGAGAGCTTCTTCTGAGTATATCTCAATAGCTCTCAATGAAAGCACCAATTGTTGAATCAAAGATTGAACTCGTCGCGAAAAGTCCTCACAATTCCTGCAAACAGCAAACAATTAGCTATCGTTGCTTCGATCGATTTACCCGGGGGGTTGTTCGACCAAGAACACTCCGATGCTTAAGTTAGCTTTGAGAGAGGAAAGGGATATACTTCGAAACGAAGAATCAACGTACCTTGGAAATGAAATGTGCCTTGCTATTTATAGGAAAATCTTGGGAGTCTTAGAGCGTTCTGATTGGTCGGTTGAATATTTAATTAATAAATAATATATTATTAATTAAATATACTATTTAATAATTGTAATGATGGTTCATCATGATAGTAATGACAATTATTGTATTTTAATATCAATATTAATTATCCATTATTAAGAATAACGACAATTAATTCTCGGAGAGAATATTGATATTACGGAGATTTTAACCCGATCAAATAACGTATTTAACTGGTAAATAGATTATTTAATATGCGGGTGTTTTCAAATGATCAGCGTTATTACCAGGGGCAATTTAGTCATTTTTGAGAATTACGAGCCACGTGGCAGCTCCATAATTTTCGGATGATTTTAGGTTCACATTTTGCTTTTGATTTTGATCTACAGAAAGAAGCTCAGCTTTTTGTCTTGATCTTATTCTCATGATATCATGGAGAACCAGTGGTGCCTATTATTTATCTTACTTACTCATTACTTCTACTATGCCTTACAGTGATCTCCTTCCCCCGTCTTCCCCTATTCTGTTAGACTCCTTGTCAGTTTGAATTTATTTACTTCCTTGTTTGCTTAATTTTTTTTTTTTGTGCATGCTAATCATTTTCTTTTCTTAAACGAATTCCTTTCACAATCAGGTTTCACATACACAATCTATATGTTGCCGATCAATTTCAAATATATATTCCTGGAAAAGGCACACTATTTCAAGTGAAATTTTAGATCATGATGGTAGATTTGGGCGTTTCACTTGCAAGGTTACTGACCAGCTCGGATGCATATGGTCCATTTCCTTTAGGATGGTTGGTCACTGGGTCATTTGGGCTTCTAGCTATCATCTATGCATTTCTTAAATGGCAGAGAAGGACATCTCTAAATTGGGTAAAAGCTGCAGCTAGAGCAAAGAAGAAAGTCTGGAAAAAGTTAAAAGTTCCTCTATCACATCATACATGGATGGAAGATATTACTAATGGTGAACAGCCTTCTACATGTTGTGTTTGCTTGACTTCCTTGGTGTTTCTTCAAAACCTAGGTACAAAAGCTTCATATCGCACTCCTGTCCATCGCTGCTCTGTTTGTGGTGTAGTGGCACATTTCTATTGTTCAAAGTATGCAGCAAGGGATTGCAAGTGTGTGGCACAAGCTGGTTTTAGCCATGTTCGCCACCACTGGTCAGAAAGATGGGTTAATATGCATGATAATCCAGAGATATTGGCCTTCTGTTTTTATTGTGATGAGCCATGTGGTGTTCCATTACTTGATGCTTCTCCTACATGGCATTGCCTATGGTGTCAACGACTTATACATGTCAGATGTCACAGAAAAATGGCAAAAGAATATGGTGATGCTTGCGATTTTGGTACGCTTAGGAGGATTATCATATCTCCACTGTGTGTGAAAGAAATTGGTCACTACAATGGATGTGGAATGCTAAGTTCATTCACAGATGAAATAATAAACTCATCTGTTCGTGGCCAGTTTAGAAGAAAGCGCTACCGTTGTAAGCACGGTATTGGTCACACAGCTAATGGTAACTCAGCCACTGATGCAGCTGTGGACTATGTATTCAATGGATTCACTGGCATGTGAGAAGAGTTTTGACTACTTCAAGAAGGATGATAGGTCACTGAGTGTTAAGGGAAACCATAAAGGGTTTGTGCAAAGAAAAGATGGAATTGTCACCTATGGTGAAACTAAGAAATATAAACTGGTTGATTTGCCACATGATGCAAGGCCACTTTTGGTCTTTATCAATTCCATGAGTGGAGGTCAGCATGGGGCTTCTTTAAGGAGAAGCCTGAATATGATATTGAATCCTGTGCAGGTAATGTTGTGCCTTTCGTACGCTGTCATGAGGAATTATTACTGTACATTGTTTTAGGAGGGCAAAAAAACTGAGCATTGATTTCTAATATTCTCTTGGCCATATTACAGCTCTTATTTGTGCCAGATAGCTTACTACCTGCTTTGATCTGTCTTCATGTTTTTTTCCTTTTCCTTTTTCTAGTTTAGTATTTCCAAATGAACGGATAAGTTTCAACGAAACTTAAAAATTTTTTATGCTAGTCGCAACCTACTTTTTCTGCTTGGTGTTGTGTTAGAAACACATAAATGATAGTAGAATCATAGAGAAAAAAACACGTGACTTGTTTCATGTGATGCATAAAATAGCCATAAAAGAAAATGTAGAATGATGAAATTCCCTTGCTAGGAGGAGTCTAAGTTGGATTGGAAATTTTTCTCATTTAGTGCAGGTTAATTATTTTATACAGTTTTTAGCAGTTGAGCCTTCTAGATTTCTTATTTAAGAGCGTAATATTAGCAGCAGTCTTTAATACAGGTGTGGTATTTATGTTTTTGCATTTAGCATGTAATAGTTTGTAGGAGTGAGTAGCTGACCTCTAATTTTAATTTCAGGTTTTTGAACTTAGTTCTTCCCAAGGGCCTGAGGTAGGCTTGGAATTGTTCAATAATGTGCAATACTTTAGAGTTTTGGTATGTGGCGGAGATGGCACTGTTTCATGGGTTCTTGATGCCATCGAGAGGCATAAATTTGAATCACCCCCACCTGTTGCTATACTCCCCCGTGGCACAGGAAATGATTTGTCAAGGGTGTTGCAATGGGGAAGAGGCTTCTCTACAGTTGACGGTCAAGGTGATTTAACAACACTGTTGTATGACATTAAGAATGCTGCAGTTACAATGCTTGATCGTTGGAAGGTAAACATCACTTCCGAAGCTGAACCAAATAAAGTGCAATCCAAATTCATGATGAACTATTTAGGTATTTCTCTGAATTTACTGTTATCCAGATATGGTTTGTGGGGTTGTATTTGACCTTTTCTCATTGTCTTTGAAAGGTATTGGATGTGATGCAAAAGTTGCATATGAATTTCATTTAAACCGGGAAATAAATCCTGAGAAGTTCAGTAGTCAGGTACCTGTATTCCTATATGGCCTTCATATTCCTTTTATTTTATTATGGGTGTTGTAGCACTATCCTTTTAAAGCTTCATCTCATGTGTGTGTGCATTGTCTGTTTCACATGTAGAATTTTCTGTTTACAATTATATATGACTAGAAGGCGATGATATTTTTCAATTTAGTAGTTGAAAATTTTTTATTGAAACCAAAGATGAAGAAGAAAGGGGAGAAAGCTGGGTAAATCGATGATGGACGAGAGAGAGAGAGAGAGAGAGAGAGAGAGAGAGAGAGAGAGAGAGAGAGAGAATTTTTTATTTACGATTATATAAGACTAGCAGGCGATGATATTTTTCAATTTAGTAGTTGACAATTTTTATTGAAACCAAAGATGAAGAAGAAAAGGGGAGAAAGCTGGGTAAACCGATGATGGACGTGAGAGAGAGAGAGAGAGAGAGAGAGAGGGGGAGAGCCAGAGAGAGAAATATAAATAGAATGGTTTATAGTATAAAAACTGCAGCTATAAACAAATTGAACTAGTTTTATTTCTAGATTATGATTTATTGTACTCTCATACTTTTCTCATTTCTCTCAATGCTCAACTCTTTCCTTTGTTTCTCTCATTTTCTTATATTTTATTAGAAGTAAGAGAAAAACAAAAATAAACTAGGAATCCAGGTTGCTTTTGTGCCTTTAAATAATAGCTGGCTGGTATTTAATTAAATAATAAAATATTTGGCTGAACTTCATTAATGATTATCATGCACTTGTCTATGACCCTTACGATTCAGAAGGGCAATTTGATAGCCACTTATTCTATTTTTCAGATATATATCTGTTTACTACCCTGTTCTGAGTTTCATATGTGGAATTGGTTCAGTTAAACATTACATTCTCTTATTTGCGGGAGTTATAGTTTAATATTTCAGAGAAAAATTGTTATCTTTTATTTCCTTTATACAAGTTTGGCTTCACTGATGATTGCTATATGAACAGTTTGTGAATAAGTTACGATATGCCAAAGAAGGCGCCAGAGATATAATGGACCGAACTTGTGCCGATCTTCCATGGCAAACTTGGCTTGAAGTTGATGGGAAAGACGTAGATATTCCCAAGGTGCATGCTGATCATAGTTTATCTTTTATTTTCTGTTATGTTCAAAGTGACGTCTTTTTGTGATATTTTTCCTTTGCTTCTCAGAATTCCGAGGGTCTAATTGTGCTTAACATTGGCAGCTACATGGGTGGGGTAAGTCTTTGGCAAAATGACATTGAGCATGTTGATGACTTCAGTCTTCAGTCGATGCATGATAAAATTCTCGAAGTTGTATGTGTGTGTGGAGCTTGGCACCTTGGAAAACTTCAGGTTTGTTACATTTGTAAAATTTCGATTTTTCCCTATTTGATTGTATCCTATCACGAAAATTTTGAAAAGCATGAAAAGAAAGTGGACACATACAATTGTGCGGAATAGTTTATTTCCATTTATTTTCTGTTTCCATATACTTTTGAGCTAGATAAGAATTTTTTTTACCCTTAATAGAACTAAAAATTTGACATCAATATCCAATTGTGTACTAAAATTTTATCTCGAGAGCGTCGATAATGAAATAAATTTTAATTCTAGTATTCTCTACTAATTAGTTGAGATAAAACTCTAATATTATGAATGATTTGATTTTAATCTAAAATAGGTGTTATTACGCTGCCTTTTTTTTTAATCCTTTATGTTCTGAAATGAGACGGAGTTTTTCTTACAATTTTTTTTTATTCTTTTATCTTTAATGATGAATTGTTTCCATTAAAACAAAGAAACATTACAAAACAGGGGACGAGTTGTCCACTGGACAAGCTAGCTTACTCGACTAGAATAGCAACGCTATTAAACCATCTTAACTTTAATTTGACAGAAATCTAACATACAGAATCGCTCCAATATCAAATGAAGCCTGAATTGAACTATCCCTAATCTCTGAAGATAGTAATGCCCAAAAGCGAGCTTTATCAAAGATCCACTTTGTCATTCTTAGCTCCCATAAAAAGCCACTTTCTCATCCCAGATTCCCCCAAAGATCCTTTGCTTTTTCTCCATCCACTTCCCCCAAAAGTTTGCCATGGCTGAACATCTCACTAACAATATAGTCTCTGTTTTTTTTTTCTTCTTTTGTACCTAAGAACTTGTACCTCTCACCCAGCTGATCTAAAGTTTCAGCAGCATTTTTTCTTTTTACTCAACAATGAGAAGAGAAGCACCAATAAATTGGTCATTCCCTGATCCAAAAACCAAGCATTTACCTCCCATGAGCTATATATCCAATCAGCACCTTAGAAAGTACTTTGCCCATCCTAGTTTCCCTAGATTTTCTGAAAAGAGAGTGGGGAGTTGGCAAACAACCATTGTCCACCCTGAATTGTTCGGAGTGCACACCTGAACAATTGCTTCCGAATCAGTGTGCAACCCAGTAGGGTTGCCCCAACAAAGTACTTTGCCCACCCTGAATTGTTCTTGTCTGTGATTCATCCAAGTTTTGCTTGGTTCTTCTTGTCGTTCTTATCCGTGCCTGGCCTTTATATCAGCTTGATGTTGATAATAATAATAATAAAATGGAAAAGATCAGCTTCATATAAAAAATGCCTTCCGTGGTGACCTTCAGTAGTGTAGATGTTCCAGCCTCTTTTTCCCTCTTCCTCTCCCCTAATATTGGGAATGTGGTTTTTGGTCTGCATGGTCTACATTTTGAATTACTGTATAGTATGCATCATTAATAGAGTACTGAAACAACTGTATTGCAGAGCGAAGCTCCTTCTTATCCGTCATTAAACGGGATTATAAGATATTTTAGCCCTCTTTACACAGAGATTTGTTCTTTTCTTTTCTGTGAAATATTTATCGAGAATCACATTATCAAATATCAATCCTTTTTCTGTTATGGTGATTTTGTTTTTTGGTTCTAAATCTCTAAAGTGCATGACTTATGTAGTTCCAGATTCACATTTGTAATCCTTGTTCTTGTATTCATGTACAGGTTGGACTTTCACAAGCGAGGAGACTGGCCCAAGGGAAAGTCGTAAGGATACATGTGTCCAGTCCTTTCCCGGTCCAAATAGATGGGGAGCCATATATACAGCAACCTGGCTGCTTAGAGATCACACATCATGGACAGGTATAGTTTCAGGCCTTAAACCTTATTCTCTAATTACACCAAAAGTAACAGGGAAACAAAATCGAAGAATAAAACAAGGAGAAAAATTCCGCTAAGGAGATTGAAGCCTTAAAATCACACATTTAGGCAAAAACTTCATATTGTACTGCATTAGCATCTTTGTTTCGTCACAATCTGGAAATAGAACATTTCTCTCTCTCTCTCTCTCTCTATATATATATATATATTGTTTGAATCTGTTTCCCTATATATAGTTATATGTAACTATCCATTTCTCTCAGGTACATTCCAATATGATTTTTAGTGATTTAAGCAATGGATAGTTATATTTGGTCTCTACACGGTCGATTCACCTCTCATTTTTATTTTCCTCAGCATTCCCTCCCTAATAACACAAGCATATCCTCTCCTAATTACCCTTTCATGATCATCATTATTCTCTTGAAATGTTTTATTTATTTTTATACAATGATAGGGGGGAGGGGGATCACATTATCCACATTGGGCATCCACCTTGCTCCCTTACTAGAGCCGAATTCAAGACCTCCCACATAATGTGTTGAGAGGAATACCACTAGACGGCAATATTCTTTAAACATTTAACATTTGGAATTTTCATTTTGTGACAGTTGACCATTTGGTATCCACTCGTTTTTGGTTCTCAAATTTTATGTTTGATAGATGAAGTAAGTCTATGGTAAAAGGGATGAAGAAGCATACGGGAAATGTATAAGTGGAAGTCCATATAATGTAGACTAGAAATAGAAACAAAAACTGTTTCAATTAGTTTTTACTTTCAAGATTCTGTTACCATTTTCAAGAGTATGATTCGATCCTTGAGGCCTCTGTATATCTTTCTCATTTTTTGTCTATTAAGCAGAAAGCAAAAATGAAAATGTTAAGCAATGAAACTAGAATATTTCTATTTTATTATTGTTTTCGTTCAGGTTTTCATGTTGAGGAGAGCTTCAGAAGAGCCACGAGGGCACGCGGCTGCAATCATGACGGAGGTTTTACTAGATGCTGACTGCTGAGTGCAAGGGCATCATCAATGCATCGCAGAAGAAAATACTTCTACAGCAGATGGCCCTCCAGCTCACTTGATCTCATTCTTTGGCTCCTCTTCACCCCTCATCGTAATTTTGATACAGATTCTTTTGGCCTTTTTCCCAGCACGTTCAGTGGCCTACGCATTTTTGGAATTGCTTCTTTGTAGAAGCAATTTTACTTTTTCTGATGAATATAGGCTTATCTTTTTGAAACAATTTTTCCGAACCCCATGGATAGAAGAGAGAGGGGTACCCAAGAGCTTCCAAAATAGGAGAGATTGTATTGGACATTTGTATTTGTATGTAACATACTAATGAAAATTACAACAAATATTGGGTTGAAATACCATCTGCTGCTTTTTTTTTTTTTTTTTTGGCAGTTGGATGCTTTCCTTTAATTACTTGGCCTCATAACCTTTTCAATAACAACTGGTTGACATAAATTCTTGTCTTCTCTTTCTCTTTCATGGTCTCTACTCTGACGAAGTCCCAAGGCAGTGGAGTTTTCACCCAATATGGTGGAGTGCTCTTGTAGTGGGTCCGAATTCTCTTGCTGTCCAATATGAGTTTCAACAACTGCTATTGTTAACCCAGCAACATCTTTGGATAGTTTCTCTATGAGTTGTACCATCCGTTCATTATCCATATCTGATGGATAATTCCACTCACTGCGAATTGTGAACATACAATAGTGCCCAGGGGAGAAACAATCTACTCTGATACCAAATTTGACGTAGGACTGGTTTGAAGCCTACGATTTAGCAAACTAGCTGAAGCAAACTTTAAGAAAGTAAACATAAAACCTAAAAGATAGGTCTAGAATCACTTCAGGGGCTTCACACCCGAAATTGGCTTCACACCAAAACTTGGTTTCACACCAAAATAGTCTGAATTCGCTCTAGGGGCTTCATATCCAAAATAATCCTTTCGCAAGAAAATATTCTGAAACTTTTATTCATAAACTTCTCTTAAACATTCTGCACCATTCTCCCCTGGTTGAAAAACTCAACTCTGGTGAGAGCTCCTCCCTCCCTCAGGACTGCCCAACATTCTCTTTCAACCATCTCTAGAGAGCTCCTCCCCCTAATGTACGAAAGTCAACGTCGACGTCTCTTGGTGCTCTCACTTGTCTCGGTCTAGAACTGGAATTGTGATCAGGAATTCTGAAGGCCATTTTTTTGGGGCCAAAGTGATCCATGGCTTTGCAAACTCGGCTCTTCTTGTTGAAGCTGCTGCTATCCTCGAAGCCTGCAAATTTGCCAAAGACCTTTATCTCTCCAACATCATCATCAAGTTTGACTCTCGAACCATCATCGAGTTCTTACTTGGCCAAATCGCTTGTGGAAACTAGGTAGTTTTTCTTACTTTCTCAAGAATTAATAAAGAATCGTCCTACTTCTCCTCATACTCGTAGTCCTAGTCTAGCTATGATGGGAATTCTATTGCGGATCATGTCGCATCACTTGCAACCATTAGGATGAGCCCGGCCACCTAGATCTCCAGGCCTTCATCCTCACTTGACAGGACATGTCCTTAATTTCCTTGAAAATCAACCGATCATTCTTCTGTCTGACAATTCTTGTCAGAAAAATGATATCACCAATTTTATTCATGTCCATATCTTATTTGATTAACCAAATTTAATCCACTCTTGCGGGGTTACCACCTACGTCCAGCCCATTCCCTCGACAAGTAGTGGAATTTATTAGTTTAACCATATTCGACCTTACTCTCACTATTATATTTATCAGAATTAGCAACATTAATTATATACTAAATCTAAAATATGTAACCGTTCGTATATTCCTTATGTTCTCAATTTTACATTTGAACAATATAAATCCTAATCATTTATCAAGTAAGATAGTATCTTTCACATTATAATAACTATACATGTTAGTCTTTAGCTAAACACCTCTTCCATATTTCCATAAATCCTTTACTCATCATAAGCCACCATCAAGGTTTATGAATATCAACATTGGACTTAGGCTTAATTCACAACATTTATCCATTTGCTAACTGTAATGCCCTTCAGGAGACCGACCGAGGGGTCATTGGGAGGCCGACCGAGTGGACATTGGGAGACCGACCGGGGGCCATGGGAGGTCGACCGAGGGGGGGTCATCGGGAGACCGACCGAGGGGTTCATCGGGAGACCGACCGAGTGGACATCGGGAGACTGACCGAGGGGTCATTGGGAGGCCTACCGAGGGGGGGTCATCGGGAGACCGACCGAGGGGTCATCGGGAGACCGACTGAGGGGTCATCGGGAGGCCGACTGAGCGGGGAGCCCGATGGGACATCGGTGGGGACCAATGAAAAAGGGGGTCCGACCGAGCAGGGAGCCCGATGTGTAACGACCCGTCCCAAATTCCGGGATTAGATTAGTCACTAATCTCGTTTAGTGAGGTTGACCGGTGGTTAGTGGGGCGGAATCGGACAACTTGTGCAAAATGACCGTTTTGCCCCTGGTCGTGGGCAAAATGTCGACTTTTTGATCGGGTGGTCAAACGGACTTTGATCGATGACCGTGACGTAGTTCGGGACGTCACGAGTTCATAGACAGGTGGCACGTTCGATTCTGACATTCGTAGAGAAAGTTGTGATGTTCGGAAGTTGAGGGGTATTTTGGTAATTTGACTTAATAGGGGCCAAATGTTGACTTTTTGACCGGGAGGTCCGATGGACGAGGGCCAAGGACCGTTACGTAGGTATCGTCGATACGAATCCAACGACAGGCGGCATGCCAAAATCGGAGATTCGACGACAACGTTATGGTCAAGGAAACGAACTAACGAACCGAGACTCGGATTAAAATAATAATATAATAATGAATAGTGACCGTTGACTGTGCACATCCGGATGAGTGACAAGTGTCACCCATCCCCTAAATTTTGATCCATGTTTCCCTCCCAACACTATCATTACAACATCATCATTCCTCATCCATCATTCTCCTTCGTTTTCTTTGATTTTTCTTCAAACCGTGCACAAATTGGGGGAGGATTGAACTGGGAGAATTGGCTCCCTTCCTCTGCCGTTCCTGAGAGAAAACTGAGAGACTAAGATGATTGAATTAACGGGGAAACACGAGGGGTTGTGAGAGTGCTGAATTTGGGATTTTGGATTTCGGGAAAATTGGGGGGAAAATTCGAATTGGAGGATTTGAGCCGTGAGGATCGAATTGGTGATTACTTCGAGCTTCCTGGGATCACAACGATCATAATTGTCGAAGAAACGAGATGAATTGGTGCTGTTTTGGCTCTGATCACACTTGGTGACAAAGGAGGAAATTCGAGTTTGAGTCGTGGAATTGGAGGCTTCGTTGGACGAAATTGAGGTGGGGAAACTACTTCTCATGATCCCACGATGCTTATGGGTTCGTCAATTGAAAGAAAACGGCTGTGGTTGACAGAACTCCATTGTTGAACAGTGACGGTGCTCGAGCTTGAGTCGTGACGATTGAGCACAGGATTGATGCAATTGATGTGGGGGAATTGTTCCTTAGGGTCCGTTGATGCTTCTGGGATCATCAATTGGATGAAACCTGCAGCCATTGAGGGGATTCCATGAATGAACAGTGTTCAGAGTGTTCTTGGTGTTCATCATCGAATCGTGGGAATTTGGGTAAGTTATCGTGTAATTGATGTTACAGACCTGTAATTGAACTAAGAACGAAACTAACTGATTGATCAATTGAAGGAATTAGGACCGAATTGATGGACTTTGAACCGGGTTGTATCGCGGGCAAATTGGACCCGTTTACCAGACAAACGGGTTGGGCTGGTGACACTGCAGCAGGCGCGTGGGTTTCACGCGCAGCCACTCACGGCGGCGCGTGACGGCGCGTGGGCACGAATCTCGAGGTGAGGTCAACATGACTTCTGTCCTATTTATTGTAACGGACATTTTGGAATTGGTTTCGTGTCGATCGGACACCGTCTCGATATTGTTCGGGACATCCGAAGGTTTTAAATTAAGTTTAAAAATAAGTAAAAATTTGGGAAAATTACGGGACTTTGATAGGATGTTAATGTTGAGGTTAGTGACCCTCTAATGTGATTTGGACAGGATTGGGAGTCCTGGCGATAGTGGTGAGGCCCGGGAGGGCCGGTGGCACGCGTATCGAGGCATACCGTTAAAACGGTCTGTGAGTGGACTTTGATTTTTATAAATTCTATGCATGCTTAAATGTTTTATATGGATTATGGTTGTGATTGTGTGATGTTGATTTGGTTGTTGGTAAATTGTACGGTTTCACGTATTTCGAGGCGATTTACGTGCTTGCACGTAAATCGAGGTTTTCCGGTTTTACATGGATTTTCCATACTTATGACTTTGATATAATGTGATGAAATGGTTTTGAAATTGGAAATATGAACTCGGGCTTAAGGCCCAATTATGTTGGAAATTTCGGACTTGGAGTCCATTTGAGAATCGGGCCGGGGGTCCAGTTGGTTAAATGAAATCGGGCCAGGGGCCCAGTTGGTATGAAATCGGGCTGAGACCCATTTGAGTTATGTTATCGGGCCAAGGGCCCAGTTGATTTATGAATTCGGGCCGTGGGCCCAGTGGGTTAATAAAGTCGGGCTGCGGGCCCAGTTGGTTTACAAATCGGGTCGTGGGCCCAGTGGTTCATAAAATCGGGCATGAGGCCCAATTGGATTATAATGGTGATTTCGGGTCAGGGACCCTATGATTAATAATTGTGATTTTGGGTCAGGGACCCTAAATGGAATTACATGGTTTTATGGAAATTTCGGGCAGGGCCCAATTGTAATGATGTGATAAAAGGATTTAATAAAATTGTTTTCCATATACCATCTGGATACAAGGATATATGATGGTCTCCTCCAGATTTCTGGGACACTGGGGAAGTCACGGTGCATTGCCTGCGAGGGGTCATTATACGGAGCAGCCGGACCGTATGATGACTCAAGAGCAGGATTGCTATGATTGACGTCAGGGACGTCAGACATCAGGGATGTCAGATATATGGACCCGGAGAGACCCCGGGCAGCACGCGTAGCTTATGAAACCGTGAGATATGACGTCAGGGACGTCCAGCGTCTGGGACGCTAAGCATCTGGGATGCTGGTGATGGTAATGGTAAAATATGGCTTAATGGATATATGAAATGGCTTTTCGGTTGGATATGTGTTATTTGGTAAAAATGGATTATAGGTTATGAAATGGTATGTCGGGTCGGGGACCCTAAATGGTTTGGATTTATGGATTTATATTTATGGCTTTGGGCGGTGGCCCACATGGTTTTAATATGTATGGTTGTGGTATTCCACTGTTTTGGGCTTAGTTCCCACACTTGGTTTTTGGTTAACGGTTTTTGGGCTAAGGCCCTAATGGCTCGGTTGAGCAAACGTTTTGGTTACTGGTTTTTGGTGGCATGCATACGTTTTTATTGGAGGGCATAAATGTCTTATAAATGTATTTGGTAAACTTATTGGTTTTTGTCCACTCACAGCTTTTGGTTTTAATGCCCTTCAGGTTGATTACGGATGCGATTGAAGCAGAGACTGGGACATTGCACACCTCCTCCATCGATCCTTGCGCACTCTGGATGCCCCGTTGGGCAGTGGCTCTTGGTTATCCCTTGTCTAACACCCCTTGTTGGACGGGAGCAGGGCACATTCCACGGTAATCCCGGGGGGATTGGGATGGGTCCTGTCACGATGGGACATTGGTGGGGACCGATGAAGAAATCTGGGCTGTTGTAATAAAGGGAGATAATATCTTGGTGCGGTCAAGTGGCAGGGGGCAGGTTACCAAGCATGATTATATATGTATTTTTTGTGGTGGGTAGATGCCTACAGAAGGCTAAAAAGTAGCTGTTATTTTTTTGTGGTGGGACGAGTTCGCAGGGGTTTAAAGTACCAAAATTTGTGGTTTGCATAGGCTACAATATATATTTATTTTGTGGTGGGAAAGAGGCTTTGTGAGAGAAGCACAAGGGGCTTCGACCGACCGAGAAAGAAAAAAATTTCCTGGGTTCTTCCTGCGTATTGGACATATTGTATTTTCTAGGTTTTTCTTGGTGTTCCTGGTGGCTATGGTGTTTTAGCAGGTGAGAAAAATTGAAAAGAACCGATATAACCTTTTGTATCGATTCCCACATACGGCGCCAAACTGTTGATGCAAAAATTGTACCAACAAGACTGTAAAGACACGCACGCACACCAAGACACAAGAAAGTACGTGGTTCACCCAAATCGGGCTACGTCCACGGTGTTGTCTCCCTCTCATTAATAATATGATATTTGTACAAGTATAAGACTCTGAGCCTTTGAGAGATAATAGTGTTTGTATAGAGGATGAAGAGGTTGAGTCCCTTGAATAAGGGAGGAGGCTCCCTATTTATAGGAGTTATCTAGGGTTAGGTCATAGTTGTGATGGGCTTTAAGGCATGAGCCTTGTTGATGGGCCTCCAAGATGAGCCTTGAACATGGGCTTTAGTAATTCTCCCAAGTCGTCTTAAATGAGCTTATTGCTTGGTCAGATGCAGCGTCGAAAATCATAATCTCTTTAATTGGTCATCTCCAAATTTTAATAGTCCTTCAATTATTCATATAAACAATACTCATAATCAATCCTCATTCTTATCTCTTTTATAAATTCGTCTTTTGCTCATAAACATTGATTGACAGGACCCGTCCCAAATCCCCTGAATTATCATGGGACGTGCCTGCTCTAGTCTGACACGAAGTGTGTCAGACGAGGGATAATTCCAACCTTAGCCCCACTGGAGCTTCCAGAGTGCGCCAGGATCGGAGGAGGAGTGTGATGTTTTGACAGGGACCCGCCCCGATCCCCCGGGGACCACAAGGGGACGTGCTCTGCTCCCGTCTGACACCCGAACCGAAAATTCCAATTTTAGCCTTAAAAACTTAAATGCATAAATGTCCGAATTATAAAGTCATACATAACCCAAATTTTTCAGATGTCAGGCAAGGGATACAATCCAAAATACAAAATCCGAGCACGACACTAGAAAGGAAAATCCTGCGGGTGATCCGACCCGACAGGGGTTCAGGTGCGCAGTACAAAATCTATGCCTCAGCCTCGGGGTCCTCACCAACCTCCGCAGCACGACCTGGAGGGGTTACCAAAACATGAAAGGTGAGTGGGCCGAAACTCAGGTTTGTAAAAACAGTATAATAAGTAAAATATATAATTTACCCCTCCGTTTTCCAAACATGCATGCATCAGTATTTAAAAACCATAAATACATGTAATATATCACAAGCATCATATTAAGCCAGAAATGTAATATAAACCCAGCTACTGCACCATACACATCCGACATTGACATCCCAGATGTCTGACGTCCCTGACGTCCAATAATGGTCACAGTCCCAAGGCTACGCGTGCCACCCGGAGTCTCAAATCCCGAGTCCAAACTCCGAACCCAGTTCGGTTATGGCATCCCAGATTCCTAGCGTCCCAGACGCTCGACGTCCAGACGTCCAATAATAGCAATCCTGCTCCTGAGTCATCCTACGGTCCGGCACTTCCGTAGCATGACTCCTCGCAAGCAATGCACGTTGACCGCTCCGGGGTACCACGTCCGGAGGAGACAGTATTATACGGTGGATTATACAGTGCAGTACCCAAGGAAGTCATCATATCCACATGCATATATATATATATATATATATATATATATAATATAAAACAGTATTCAATTTCCGTAAAACGGGTCTCAGCCCAACACCGTAAAACGTGTCACAGCCGTAAATCGAGATAATCAAAATCCATTATTGATTCACGCACACATATAGATATACGGAAATGAAAACGGTTATGCATGCAAGTGTTAATAAAAACGGGCCCACTCACAGTACGCTCCCGCTGCGAATAACGCGCGTACAAACTTGTCTCCAGAATTAACGTGAGTTTCCTGTCATTTCCAATCACACACAAGTGTCATTATAGGTCCTTAAAATACCCTCAAGAAGTCCAAAACAGAAACCGGTTCGGGAAAGCCGGCCAACACGCTTCCTCGAGACATCCGGCCCTAAACTGACCTTCCTCACTATCTCAGATCAACATGGTTATTTCACAGAAAATGTTCAAAATGATGAAATGATTAAAAGTCATGTTGACCGTGATCCGAGATAGTGCTCAACGCGCCCTCACGCGCCGCCCAAAGTGGCTGCGCGTGAAAGTCACGCCGAAATCCATACTTCCAAATCCATTTGGGGTCCCCCACCCGAAATCACATTTATAAACCATAACTGGGCCTCATGCCCGATATCATAACCAAATGGGCCTCTAGCCCGATCATATAAGTCAACTGGGCCTCCAGCCCGATATCTCATTAAATCAAATGGACTTCAAGTCCGATAGTTTCCAAATCAAATGGGTCTCATACTCGATTCCATATTTCCAAATTCAAAACCCTTTCATCAAACCATCATTGAAATACCAGCAAGTATAAGCATAGTACAAAATATAAACCTCAAAATACGTGCAAATACGTACATACCAAAACATTACAACCATATGCACTCAAGGCATCTTAATTCATGTATTTAAAACATATAAAACAATTATGCATGCATCAATTTAGAAATCAAGGTCCACTCACAGACCGTCCAAGCTGCGCCTCGATACGTGCACCATAAGCCTCCTAGCTAAATCACCGTCACTGGAACTCCCAGACCTGTCCAAATCATATTATAAGATCACTAACCACTTCAATAAGCTTCCATTAAATCCCCTAATTTTCCCAAATTTTTAAACAATTTTAAACTCATTCAGACATCCCGAACTATATCGAAACGATGTCCGATCAACTCGAAACTTATCCCAAAATGTTCATTACATCGAAAGGATGAAATTACATGTTGAACACTTCCCCAAAAAGTGTCCCATGCGCCCCCACGCACCGCCCAAAGGCGCTGGACGTGGGCTTCACACGCTTGCTATAATGCGTCTTCAAACTCCAATGAACCGGTCGGAATCGGTTCAATGGTCAATCGGTCCAACTGAACTGGCGTGATCGGTCCAAGGCTATAACTCCCTCATTTTTCATCCTTTTGAATCCATTTCAATTCCTATAGTTTCCTCTAACCATTCCTAATCGATCTACGGTCTCAAAACATACAAAAGTGGCCTAGAAATTACCTCCACGATCGAAGAACACACGACCAAGTTTTGGCCGTCCTTCCAAAGCCGTCCGACCGTCGAAATCCCTTGCTTCCAATCCCCACAAGCTCGTCCTTATCCCAGAAACTAGACCCAATCATTAAAACCAACCCTTAAATGTCAAAACACAAAATTGAAATTTTGAACATAACCGGGTTATCGGGTTTACCTTCCTCCCGGGGCTCCACCGCCGTTCACGAAGGTTTTGTCCTTGACTAGCCACCATCATCTCACCCTCAGCCTCACTCTTTTGGCCTCAACTGAATCAAATGGGGAAGGGGTTGATTTTAGGTTCATCGGGTTGGATGGTCGACCAAATGAGAAAACGAATGGGGAACAGATGCATGTATCTGTGTAATGGGAGCAATGGATGGGTGACACTTGTCACTCATCCATTGGGATTAAGGAAATTATCTGGGCCCACTCCAGACAATAGCTAAGTCAACTGTCTCGTAAAACTTGCCACTGTAAATAGTTCCTCGGAGCTTCCGCGAACTGTAACTTTCCCGTCTAACGTTCGATTCGACGTGCCGCCTGTCTACGGACTTGTATCGACCCGATCTACGTAACAATCCTCGGTCCTCGTGCATCGAACCTCTCGGGTCAAAAGTAAACTTTTTGCCTCGTTTAGGGGTAAAATCATAATTTCACCTTGAACGTCTGATAATCCTTGACTAATCCTCGATTAGTCTCGCTAATCCATAATTAATTCTTAATTAAACCCTAAAATTTGGTACGGGTCGTTACAAACTTCCCTCCTTAATGAATTTCGTCCTCGAAATTCAAACTGACCTAATTCCACAACTAAACAGTGGAAATCCAATCCTGTCCCCCTACTCGTGCACTCTCATGTAATCATACACATCCAACGCAACCACAGTACCCATTGGTACTCCTTATCACTTGAGCTCCTAAGGCTCCTACTCAACTTTTGAGACACCATACGTCGACTCGTATGTCTTACTCAAGACAGAATGTAGGTGTCTTTCCTGTCACCCACTATGACAGGTCAGCTATACTAAGTTGTTGTCAATCGGATTTTCAGTCTACCACTCTGACACGTTCCGACGTACACCATCAGGCTGAAATAGGTACACCCACTAAGGGCTATCATATCCGAGCTGACATCCTACTTAGTGTCCGATCAGACTACATCCTCTAGATCCTGCCATCACAATGGGATGAATCCCATCTCGCAGGCCATACTCAAACCTACGACATTTATCGACCTCGATACTCATATCAGCCAACACTCTCGTTTTCTCATACTCATACTGACTCTCCTTAGAGTCCCATCAATCCATACCAATCTGAACGCATTGGATACCAATTTAATCCATCACCACTATATGTCCGATTGACTTCGCACGGAAGCCAATCCCATCGATAAACATCGTGACCAGTCGGTAACTCCTAGCTCCACTGCACTTTCGTTGCGCTGCTCTGATCTCGACTCACTCTCGAGTCCCCACATCGTAACTCATGTCACTCCGTGACCTACACAGACATCTTGACTCATCTCGAGTCCTAAACTGTCGTCTCATGTATCCTGTAGAAACACATTCGACATCTCACCAACTATCCGAACAGATTCTTCAACTGTCATACTTTACTACCTAATTCTCACTTTTCAACCGCTACAGTTACAAGCCTTTAGCACACACTCATGTCTCAAGTCTCGCATCACTAGGGAACTGGTCGTCGAACCAAGTATACCCTGTGCTTCGCACTGAGCCACTCGGGGTCCTTTCTGTCTCGCTTAGTGCCCACTAAACTCACATGCTTGCCGCTTTGGGCACATCTACTATACCGGTCATCATCCAAGCCCTCATTGGCTTCCTCCTTAGACACAATCAGTGTCCAATGTAATCATCCAAACACTATTGGATTCCATTCAACTTCTCTGCGTTATCTCTCGCTCATCTCTGTCACCTCCACGGAGTTAACGTGGCACACTCGCCAACACCCAAAGTCCAACATCTCATTCTGCGATCGTACTCAGTCGTAACCGAGTCAAATCCAAAAATCACTGCTCGTACTGTGTGTCACTCACGTACCTCCGTATCCTCGTCACGAGTGACGAATCCCATCGTCTCAGTCTTCATGGTAACATGAGCCTATCCACTCGATATGACTCATCCATGTCTATCGATAGCGGCGTCTGCCACCACCACG
Source organism: Prinsepia uniflora (assembly GCA_032719365.1). Lineage (NCBI taxonomy): Eukaryota > Viridiplantae > Streptophyta > Magnoliopsida > Rosales > Rosaceae > Prinsepia > Prinsepia uniflora. The sequence goes on along the minus strand of CM064870.1, from coordinate 45,976,405 downwards.
TGCAGACCAAGCCCAGAAATACTCCGCCATCAAAACACTGTACTCATGTGGTCCACTCACCGCAGGTACCAAACGCTCAACACGTAATATCCACCGACCGTTCCACATCGGGAACCAGTCCACAAGTATCACACTCCTGGTAACTTGTCCAATCAATCTTAAACTAGGGTTATCACAAACCCGGCTGCTCACTGCAGCACATCTATCCTGACCGGTCCATCGCTCTCGATTTTGAAAAGTCGTCCCATTCCGACACTGGTATACCACCTACTAGTAACCATGATCCGAGGACCTCGTCCTCACGTAACTCTACGGCCTCCAGCTGCTGGGCCCATAAGAAACTGGCACCTCCTACTCGGGATTCAACCTCACTAGAATGCGGCATCCTGTACCAATCGAACCCTAAACCATCGCACCTTGTTCCTAACACATCATGATCGGGGTTCTATTCCACTGAATCCTCGTACTCTTACCCTAACAATCAGGTTGATGACGGGCTGTTACCACTGTAGAGACATCACATCCTCGACTTGCGCGTACCACAAATGCTACACGTTTTGCTCGAATAGCGACAACCTCGCTCTTATACCACTTTGGTATCAGAGTACCATATGAGCCAACCCTGTAAAACCCCGTCCTAAATTGACAGGATTAATTAATAATTAATGACGGATTAGCGAGGCTAATCAGGGATTAGACGAGGATTAACAGACGTTCAGAGGAAATTACGATTTTGCCCCTAAATGAGGGCAAACTGTTAACTTTTGACCCGGGAGGTCCGATGGCCGAGGGCAGTGAATTCTTACATAGATCGCATCGATATGAATCCGTAGACAGGCGGCACGTCGAAATCGGACGTTCTACGGAGAAGTTACGATTCACGGATGTAACGAACCGTCCTGGAAGTCAGGATTAAGGAAGTGATTAGTAACGTATTAGGGAGTTTATCGATGGTTAGTTGGTTACTGTTGGACTTTGGGCGCAGAATGACGATTTTGCCCCTAGTTTGGGCAAAAAGTTGACTTTTAGTTCGGACGGTCAATGGGGCATTGACCGGGACGTAGTTCGGGACGTCACGAGTTCGTAGTCATGTGGCACGTCCGATTTGGACAATCGGAGAAAAAGTTATGGTGTTCGGAAGGTTAAGGGCGTTACCGTAATTTTGATTAAATAGAAAGAAAATGTTGACTTTTTACTGGACTCTTGGTTTTCACGTAGACCGAGGACCATTAGATAGGTCTCGACGTCCTGAGTACAACGACAGTCGGCACACTGTCATTGGACGTCAGACGGTTAAGTTATGATTCTAGGAAGTTGAAGGGCAAAATGGTAATTGTGGACTTAGGGGCATTTTAGTCTTTTCACAATTGGGCCAATCAGATAAGGCCATATGGGATAGTGTGATTGGATATTTTAATTGTTGTTCAGGGAGAGTAGGACACGTGGGGAACACCTAGAGGTTTCTAGGATGCTTAATATGTGCACGACTACAAATTTCATAATTTTAACCGTACAATCGTTCTTAGAGAGCAGAAAAACAGAGAGTGAAACTGTGAGCTTGGTGGAACGATTTCCAGTGATTGAAGCCCTTGAGTTTGAGTGAGTGATCGAAGAAGGGTTTGGTGAGTATGATACTGTAAAATAGTGAGGATTTGGATGGTGAGTGGGTGTGAGTCGTGAGCAGAACTCAGAAAAACAGAGAGAAGTCGAGAGTTGTCGTGCAACCACAGTCGATCAATTGGATTCAAATTGGTTCGAAGGAAGGTGAGGGAGGCTGAGGACAACCTTGTGAACCCGGAGGATCACGACGGCGAACACGGTGGAGGCCAGAGCAGGGTAAGTAATCTCTGTCCCTTGTTTTTCCAGTTTTCTCTAAATTGAAAGTCATGAGGTTTGGGTGATTGTCGAGGTATTCTAGGGATTATATGAGCTTTAGGAGGGTACTAGGAACCTTAGGGGTCGAACTGGAGCTTCGTGGTGGCCATTGGTGGCCGGAGACAGAAACTCAGATTTCTGAGTTTTCTTCGAAGCTTTGGACGATGGGTTTTGGTTCTTCATTTCACGAATTGATTAGGCAAATCAACTGCTTAGACTAGGACGAAGTTAATCGAATTTAAAGGAAGGAAAACAGTTGAGCTTTGGATGGGAACTGGCAACGCCGGTCGAGTTGCAGAGGACTTGTCTAACCCGGTCTGAATCGGGTCGACCTAAGGTCAGTGACGATGAACAGTAACCGCACGTGGTTTCACGCGTAGGAAAATTGGGCAGCTCGTGAGGGTGCATGGGCCCTCTTTTTGAAGCACATTCAACACGTGTTTTAAAGTATTTAATATAACGAACATTTTGGCACTGGTTTTGAGTCAATCGGACATCAGCTCGATATGTTTCGGGTTGTCCGAAGGTTTTAAGGTTCGGTTAAAAATAGTTAAAAATACGGGAAATTATGGGACTTGAGTAGGACTTTTTTGAAGTAGTTAGTGACCTCGTTATGGGATTTGGACAGGTTCGGGAAAGCCAAGGATAGCGAACTGGCCGGGAACAGCGTAAGTGCGCGTGTATCGAGGCAACGTCGGAATGTTCTGTGAGTGGACTTTGATTTTTAACTCTTGATGCATGCATATATGTTTTTATATGTTTTCTATACTGAATTATATGATGTGATTTATGATTTTGATGCTTTACGGTTTTGCACGTTTTTCGAGGAAACTATGGAATTTCACGTTTTACAAGATTTCAGGGAATATTGTGATTTGAACTTGGTTTTAATGATTTAGTTTCGGGATTTGAAATATGATTTGATTTCAATGAAAGAAAAAGGATTTTGGAAAAATGACTTCGGGCCTAGAGGCCCAGTTCAAAAAGTGGTTTTTGAGAAACGTGATTTCGGGTTTTGAATCGGAATTCCGGATGACGATTCGGGATTCGATTTGGGACTTGGAAGTAGATTCCGGGTTTGGGTTCGAAATGGTTATTCCAGATGTCGGCTTACGGAATGATGGTTCCGGACTCGGATCTGGAAAAGAGATGGATATGAGTTCTGGATTTGGATTCCGGATCCTGAGAAGATTGCGGATTCGGATTCGGAAATGGAAAATGGTTTTCAAACAGTTTTGGATTGGATTTGCTGGATCTGGTTATTGGGTTTAAAGACCCGAATATGATTACGACGGGGGACGGGCCCAGATTGGGTTTAAAGACCCGGATTGAGTTTAAAGACTCGGGAGTTTAAAGACTCGGATATACTGATATTTTTGTCGTAGGCCTGTTGAGTTTAAAGACTCGGGAGTTTAAAGACTCGAATTATATTGAGGCCTGGATTGAGTTTAAAGACTCGGGAGGTTAAAGACTCGGATAGATCCAGCAGGTTCGATGGTTAAAAATGTGGCTTTAAATGTGTTTTGGATTTCACTGAGATTTGACGATGATAGTTTTCAAATAAGGTTTTTCGATGGTGTTGGGCTGAGGCCCGAGATTTGAGGAAAAAGAAACTGTGTTTGGTTTTCTTATATGGTTTTATGGCATGAATTGGATATGCATGCATTGGCTTTTTACGCGGAGGGTATAAATGTCATTTTTTATGAAATGTTTTTAAATATATTCTTTATTTTTGTCCACTCACAGTCTTTTCGTGTTTTCGATACCCTCCAGATTGTTTCGGTGCGGGCTGTTGGTCGAGAATGACAGAGACATCACACCCACGATCCACAGTAGTTTCGACGCACTCTGGGAAGTCCGGATACTTTGAGGTTGGTCCGATCGACAATCCCTTGTCCGACTTACGTGTCACATGGAGGTTGGACGTCTGTTTAACCTACGTGTCATGCGTAAGTTAGACGGGAGCAGAGTTTAGCCCTTAATCCCGGGGGATTAGGGGTGGGCCGTGACAACGGAAGTTTGAGGAAACTATTGCAAGTTTTATGAGACGGATACCCTTTTGGCATTAAGTGGGCCCATATATTTTGGGGCAGGCCTAATGGATGAATGACACTTGTCATCCATCCATTTCCCACCCAAATTGATTCATGCATATTACCCCATTCCTTTGTTCGTCCAAAACAAAAACCCGATCTCACCCAATCCCCATCAAACCATCACCCCATCCCCATCAAACCATCACCCCAATCCTTTCCCCTCATTAGAATCAATCCAAGAAAGAGACAGTGTTGGGCTGAGGAGCTGAGGACGGTGAGGAGGTGGCCTGAATCGCCGTGGACGGGGAAGGGAAAGAAAACCCGTGCATGTAGTTTCCAACTCAAATTCCCATTTCTTGTTTTGGACGTGTTGGGTGGTTTCTAATGTTAGGATGAAGTTTATTGAGTTTGTGGGATTGTGTATCATTGGTTTAGGGTGATGGACGGTGGCCGAAGGGTCCTAAGGATGGCCGGGAAAAACAGAGACGGTGGGGGTCCGAATTTCACGGGGAGTTGTTAGGATGTTTTGAATGATTTGAGGATATAGGATGATAGGAAACCTTGAAATAGGAAGAATGGAATCGAAATGGAAGAAAACAGACCAAAAATGGATGAGGAATAGGGATGAACCGGCCACACAGGAAACCAGTCTGGACTGGCCGTCGCAGGGAAGAAGATGCTACTGTGCACTCGCGCATGAGCCACACGCGCAGCCCCTTTGGGCTGCGCGTGATGGCGCGTGGTGGGGAGTTTGGGGAAACTTCCAACATGTGAAATCATCTATTCGATGTAACGAACATTTTGGGACTGGTTTCGAGTCGATCGAAAATCGACTCGATATAGTTCGGGTTGTCCGAAGGTTTAGGATCGGGTTTAAAAATAGTTAAAAATTCCAGAAAATTTGGGGCTTTAGTGAGGGGTTATTTAAGTAGTTAATAACCCTCTATTACGATTTGGATAGGTTTGGAAGTCCCGGTGACGATGATTGGCCCAGAAGATGTTTTGGCGCACGTATCGAGGCGGGACTTCGGACGTTCTATGAGTGGACCTTTCTTTCTAAACTGAAGCATGCAAAAATGTTTATAAATGTTTTAAATACATGCTTTGTGATTCCATGAGTGCATTTGTTTGTGGTAGCCTAGGATTTACATATTTACACGTATTTCGAGATTTCTGATCTTATACGATGCTTGTACTTCCTAGGTTTTCAATGAGGGTTTAATGAATAAGTTTTGGATTTGGAAATATGAAATCGGGCATGAGACCCATTTGATTGGAAACTCTCGGACTTGGAGTCCATTTGATTTGACGAGAAATCGGGCTGGAGGCACATTTGAGTTATACGATCGGGGCGAGGGCCCTGTTGGTTTACGAATTCGTGCATGAGGCCCAGTTGGTTGAATATCGGGTTTAAGTCCACTTTGACCGTGGTATCGGGATTAAGGCCCCATTGATTGTGAAATTTGAAGCCCCGTTGATTTATGGTATCGGGCTCGAGGTCCCGTTAGTTGTGAAATCAGGCTTGAGACCCCGTTAGTTGTGATATCGGGCTAGAGGCCTAGTTGATTGTGAAATCGGGCTCGAGGCCCCGTTATTGTGGTATCGGGCTCGAGGCCCTGTTGATCGTGAAATTGGGCTTGAGTCCCAGTTCGGTTTATGAAATGAGAATTCGGGTTTGAAACCCTATTGAACTGAGGATTTAGGCTGAGGCATGTGAAAGTGGATTTGAATCGGATTCGAGGAATCCTGTTGAGATGAATCGGGTAAGAGACCCAGTTGAAATATGTTTTGAGAAAGAAAGTATGTGAAATGTATAAACCCTCCACATGATTTGATTGGTCTCCTCCAGCCGTCGACCTGAAGAGTCACGATCCACTACCCGGAATGAGTATCCCCATAGGGAGCCCATTCCGGGAGTGGGAGTTATGATAAGGTATCGGACTGGGTCTGAAGATAGCCATCTAGACGTGGTAGATCCTGGATGTTGTATAGAGCCTCCCATATGGAGAATTCCTTGGGGTAGACTCGGAGTAAGACCCCGAGTAGTGTGCACACTAGTATAGAGATTAATCGTGACATCTATCGGGGATGTGTTCCCTAGGGGCTGTGTGCCCCGAGTTGGCATCTTCTCGGAAATGTCGATGATGGGTTATACGTATACGTATACATATGATATTTCATGGAAAGTGGTTTGGAGCGGAGACCTCGTATTCTATGTTTCGAAAAATGATTTGGGGCGGAGATCTAGTGTTCTATGTTTTAGAAAATGGTTTGGGGCAGAGACCCCGTGTTCTAAGATTTGAATATGGTTTTGGGCTGAGATCCAGCGGTATTGGTTTTGGGCTGAGACCCACGTGATGCGATTTGGGTTAAGTCCCATGTGTAATTGTTTTGGGCTGAGTCCCATGTGTATTGGGTTTGGGCTGAGTTCCCGTAATGGTTTCATTTACGGTTTTTGGGCCAAGGCCCTAATGGTTTTATGAATGTTTTGATAAATGGTTTTCGAATGCATGCATAATTTTTAGTGAAGGGCATAAAATATCTTTAATGAAAATGTTTTTATTAAAATATTTATTTTGTCCACTCACGACTTTTGATGTTTTGAATGCCTTTCAGGTTGATCGCGAATGCGAGCTGTAGCAGAGATCGAGACATCACACTTCTCCTCCAAATCTCGGCGCCCTCTGATAGTTAGTGTATTAGTACGAGGATTTGGTGGAAATCGAACCCTAAACCCTAGTTATATTATGTTTCGCACGAGGTGCTATGGCTTAAGGATTCAATTGGCATGGGATGCCGCGTTCTTCGAGAGGTTTGATCCCGAGTAGGATCGATGTGCATGGGAATCTAACAGCTTAGAGCTGTAGTGTTACTGGTGAGTCTGATCCAGTGGACCAGTAGACACTGTGTGACGACCCGAGAGTCGAGACCGTTGTAGGTCGTGTCGTGTCGGATTGGAGAGTGTGCTGCAAAGTGCAGCTGAGGTCATGGTTAACTCGAGTGAGATTGTTGGGAATAGGAACGTTGGACCTAATTTGGCATGTGTTGCCATGTTTCCATGTGTCGAATCTCGGAGGGACGTCGACTGGCAGAGGATGCCATGGTGTACATGTTGTGTGGCTTGGTATGGCATGCGGTGATTGTGGTATTCCATGGTTGAGCGATAGTAGACATCGAGGAGGGCCAGTTTCTTGTAGACCTAGTGATTGAGGGCCATAGTGTTACGTGAGGACGAGGTCTTTGGATCGTGGTTATTGGCTGGTATGGTACCAGTATTAGAGTATGATGACTTTTCGGAGTCGAGAGCGAGGGATCAGTCAGGATGGTTGGGCTGCAGCGGGCAGCCGGGTTTGTGCTAACCCTAGTAGGTGATTGATTGGACAAGTTACCAAGAGTGTGGTACTTGTCGACCAGATCCTGAGGTGGACTGATCGGTGGAAGTTGCGTATGGAGTGGTTGGTACCGGCGGTGAGTCGACTGCATGGATTTGGAGTCTCGATAGCAGAGTGTTTCTGAGATTGGTCTGCACGAGGTTGTGGTAGACGTGCTGAGATTGGTTTGCAAGAGGTTGCGGTAGATGTTGCTATCGGGACGTAGTCTAGTCTTATCGAGTTGAATAGGCTCAGGTTGCCGTGACGATTGTGACGATGGGATTCGTCAGTCGTGACGATGATACGGGGTACGTGAGTGACGCATAGTACGAGCAGTTATTTTTGGATTCAACTCGGTTACGACCGAGTGCGATTACAGAAGGTGAGGAGCTTTGGGCATTGGCAAGAGTGCCGCGCTACCTTTGTGAGGTGATTGTGACGTGTAGGATATACCTGGATGAGTGCGATGTACCTGGATGACTGACAGGTGCCCTAAATATCCTTGGATGGATTACACGAGTGTGAGTGCTGGAGTTGATCCCATAGAGTTGGGAATTGCGAACTAGTATGCCGACGAAATAGTATATGTGCCCAGAGTGGCGAACATGTGATTTCAGTGGGTACTGAGCGGGACAGAGAGGATCCTGAGCGGCTCAGTGCGAAGTACAAGGAGTACTTAGTTTGGTGACCAGTTCCCTGATGATACAAGACTCGAGGCACGGGTGTGTACCTAAGAGTGGTAACGTTCAAGGATGAAATGTCTAAGTGGCGTTTGGATGAAAAGGTATAAATGGATGACGTAAGTGATGTCTTATGACGTGAGGGTCAGTTTGTCAGATATGGTGTTATGCAGAGATTTGACTGCAGATCACAGCAGGAGCCTGTTGTGACTCTTTAGTCGAGCGGTACATCAGATTAAGATGAATTGACATCCTTTTGGATGTGCATAAACGGTATCCACGGACGATTGTATGGTGTCCTGTTGAGCTGAGGACTTGAGAGTCCATTGCGGATTGGTTTTGGTTGACTACGGTTGACCATACCTCCTGAGTTGGGGACTTGGAAATCGTTTACCTATAGGACTCGGGAATGCTCGTGTAATGAGTGAGCTTAGTAATTGGAAAAGAAACATGTTCCAACGTGATTGAAACTTCGAAATGAAGAGAAGTTGTGATTGAGACGATGAGAAGAGTACTTGATTCCTCATTGGTGATGGATATTCCGAGGTCACTGATTGTGACTCTTTAGCAGATAGTGCTGGGTTCCAGTGGATGACATAGGATGAAGTTTGATGTCATCATCTTGGATTCTCCTGGATTCTTCCCCGTGTGGGATAACGAGGAGTGATATGACAGCTGAAGTGTTCAAAGAGGGTGTAAGAACCGAGCACATAGGCTTTGGGCCAAATTTGTTTGACTTGAAGAGCGAATGGTATTTAGTGCCACTGGATGTGACGAGAGTGTCCACTACCTTGGAGCCACAGTGGACCCGCGTCGGTATTATGGATCGAGTCGTGTGGTGACGATCTAGTCGATCGAGATGATTGAGACGAGTGTGGTGATCATGAATTGAGTAGACCGAGGTCCGGTCGTCATTAAAGTGGATTACTTTGATGATTATACTAAGTTGGGAACAGAGGAGAACTGTATCGTGAGACAGTTAAGGAATCCCTTAACATAGTCAGTGAGAAGACAAGACATATGTTGGTTATATGAGGGTAGGATCTGTCTTGAGTATGAGAGTAGAGATTGTGCTGGATTGAGGTGCGCCTGGAGCCGGAAGGTTGAAGTCCGAGCTGTGGTTGGACCGCGGGCAGTAGTGCTCGATTGGATGTTACTCGAGTACATGACAAGAGCAAGCCAAGTAGGGCCTCGATGATTGTTGTGATGGGGGTACACCGATGTGTTGTGCACGTTGGACGATGGGATTGACCAAAGTCAATCGGTATATTGGGTTGAGAGTTCCCCGAGAATATAGGAATGTTGTAGATTGGATAGATTTCTAGATGGACATGAGTGGCGATCGGATTAGATCTGATAGTGACATTTTGGGGACTCGAGTGAGTCAAGATTTCAGCATCGGTTGCTGAGTGACATGAGGTATGATGTGAGGACTCGAGAGCGAGTCGAGAACAGAGTAGTGCAGTGGAGCCGGGAGTTGTCGGCTGGTTACGATTATTGTGAAATATCGTGGTACGGATGGCCGTGACTCTCACTGGAGTCAGCAAGAATCACTGAGGTAGTCGGTACAAATACAAGGAAATGTGAGTGGGCTGATGCCAGCATCGAGGTCGATTAATCCTGTGGTATAGGTCTGAGCATGACCTGTGAGATAGGATTCGTGCCATTGTGATGGCAGGATCTAGAGGATGTTGTCCGAATTGGAGGCTGAATAGGATATCAGCCCGATTGTCGGATAGGAAAGGTCATCAGACTGAAAAGCTAACTTAGGTTTCAGACGAGAACCATCAGACTGAAAAGTCGACGTGATGGTAGAGTGGAAAAAGTATCCCTTAGTGGGAGCACGTGTTGTAACCTGCTAGGTGTAGGTTGGAACTTCTCAGAAAGGTAAACTATAAGGATCTAGAATTAACTGAGTATAGTTGACCTGTTAGAGCGAGTGACAGGTGAGACGTCGCATTTTATCAAGCGAGGCGTTTGAGCTGACGAGTAGTTTACGAAAATAGGTTGGAGTTTTGCAGGCTCCGGTGACCGATTGAAATTCCACAGTTTGGTTGTGGAATCAGGTCGATTTGAATTTCGAGGACGAAATTCTTGAAGGGGGGAAGATTGTAACGACCCGTCCCGAATGATCTGGATTAATTAAGAATTAATGATGGATTAGAGAGGCTAATCGGGGATTAGACGAGAATTAATGGGCATTCAGGGCGAAATTACGCTTTTACCCCTGAATGAGCACAAAATGTTGACTTTTGACCCGTGAGATCCGATGGCCAAGGTCCAAGGACCATTACATAGATCGCGTCGATACGAATCCGAAGACAGGCGGCACGTCGAAATCGGACGTTCAATGGAGAAGTTACGATTCACGGAAGTTCAAGGGAGCTATTGTACGTTTTACGAGATAGATGCCCTTTTGGCATTAAGTGGGCCCAGATATTTTGGGGTAGGCCCAATGGATGAATGACACTTGTCATCCATCTATTGCCGACCCAAATTGATTCATGTATATTACCCCATTCCTTTGTTCGTCCAAAACCAAAACTCGATCTCACCCAATCCCCATCAAACCATCACCCCAATCCTTTCCCCTCATTAGATTCAATCCAAGAAAGACACAGTGATGGGTTGAGGAGCTGAGGACGGCGACGAGGTGGCCTGAACCGCCGTGGACGGCAGAGGGAAAGGAAACCCGTGTAAGTAGTTTCCAACTCAAATTCCCATCTCTTGTTTTGGACGTGTTGGGTGGTTTCTAATGTTAGGATGAAGTTTATTGGGTATGTGGGAGTGTGTAGCATTGGTTTAGGGTGATGGACGGTGGCCGAAGGGCCCTAAGAATGGCCGGGAAAAACAGTGACGGTGAGGGTCCGAATTTCACGGGGAGTTTTTAGGTTGTTTTGAATGATTTGAGGATATAGGATGATAGGAAACCTTGAAATAGTGTTGAACCGGCCACGCTGGTTTGACTGAACCGACTGCACCGGAAACCAGTCTGGACCAGCCATCATAGGGAAGAAGATGTTACTGTGCACTAGCGCGTGAGCCACACGTGCAGCCCCTTTGGGCGGCGCGTGACGGCGCGTGGTGGGGAGTTTGGGGAAACTTCAAACATGTGAAATCATCTATTCAATGTAACGAACATTTTGGGACTAGTTTCGAGTCGATCGGATATCGTCTCGATATAGTTCAGGTTGTCCAAAGGTTTATGATCGGGTTTAAAAATAATTAAAAATTCCAAAAAAATACGGGGCTTAAGTGAGGGGTTATTTAAGTAGTTAATAACCCTCTATTACGATTTGGACAGGTTTGGAAGTCCCGGTGACTGTGATTGGCCCGGGAAGACGTTTTGGCGCACGTATCGAGGTGCGGCTTCGAACGATCTGTGAGTGGACCTTTTTTTCTAAATTGATGCATGCATAAATGTTTATAAATTTTTTAAATACATGTTGTGTGATGCCATGAGTGCATTTGTTTGTAGTAGCCTAGGATTTACGTATTTGCACTTATTTCGAGATTTCTGATTTTTTACGATGCTTGTACGTGCTATGTAATGACCCGTCCCGAAATCCACGATTAGATTAGTGACTAATCACGATTAGTGAGGTTAATCCGTGATTAGTTGGGAAAAATCGGACGGACGATGCAAAATGACCGTTTTGCCCCTGGGCGTGGGCAAAACATTGACTTTTCATTCTGGAGGTCAAACGGACTTGGCCGATGATCGTGACGTAGTTTAGGACGTCACGAGTTCATAGAAAGGTGGCACGTTCAATTCCGACATTCGAGGAAGAAATTATGACGTTCAGAAGTTCAAGGGTAATTTGGTAATTTTGGTTAAAAGGGGCAAATAGTTGACTTTTTGACCGGGAGGTCCGATGGCCGAGGGCCAAGGACCGTTAAGTAGATCGGGACGATATGAATCCGTAAACAGGCGGCACGTCAAATTCGGACGTTCGACGACAAAGTTACGGTTCACAGAAGTCCAAGGGAACTATTGCACGTTTTACGAAACAACTTAGCTTTTGTCCTTAAGTGGGCCAGATATTTTAGAAGGGTCCAATGGATGAGTGTCAAGTGTCACTCATCCATTGCTCATTGCTTCCCATACATGCATCGACCATCCCTTGTTCCATACAACCCAAAACTCAAACCCGATCTCACAATTTCTTCACCTCTGTACAACCCAAACCATTCCCCTTCATTTGGTTCAACCTGAGATGGAGGCAATGAGAGACTGAGGACTGGTGGAGGTGGCAGGAAGCCTGAATCGCCGTGGACGGTGGCGTGGAGGAGGCAAACCCGACAAAGGTACTCGGTTTGCTCCTTTTTTCAATTTAAATTCGATTTGTGACGTTAGGCTTGGTTTTTAGTGATTGTAATGGGTTTATTAGGTTGCTTAAGGAGTTTAAAGAAGGGTTTTATGGTGGTTGGACATCTGTGGAAGCCATGGAAGGAAAATGAAAAACAAGGCCGTGATGCCCTTTGATTATGGTTAGGATTTAAGGGTTTTAACTTAGGTTTAGGGATTGGAATGGATAGAAAACTTGAAAATAGGAATTTAGGGATTGGATTGGAAGCAAGCGGTCAAAAAATGAGGATTGGAGAGGCCTGGACCGGTCACGCCGATCCAGTTGCAGAACAGGACCGAACTGGCCGGTCTGAACTAGTTACGGGTTGAAGACGAAGGACTGTGCAGGGCGTGTGAGACGCACGCGCAGTCCTTTCTAGGGGCACGTACGGGCGTGTGAGCCATCCTTTGAGGGTGGTCCCAACATGTGAAATCATCTACTCGATGTAATGAACATTTTGGGACTGGTTTCGTGTCAATCGGACATCGTTTCGATATAGTTCGGGACGTCCGAAGGTTTAGGTTCCCGTTTAAAAATACTTAAAAATTCCGAAAAATTACGGGGCTTTAGTGGGAGGTTATTTAAGTAGTTAGTAACCTTCTATTACAATTTGGACAGGTTTGGGAGTCCCGGTCACCGTGATTGGCTTGGGACAGCCCTATGGCACGCGAATCGAGGCGGCCGCTCAGATGGTCTGTGAGTGGGCCTTGTTTTCTAAATTGGTGCATGCATAAATGTTTATTATATATTTTAATACATGTTTTGTGATGCCATGAGTGCATTTGGATGTGTTGTTCCGTATTGGCACATATTTCGAGGTTTCGGCCCTATACGGTGCTAATACGGGTTTGTATGTCTTTATTGGTCTAAATGCAATGGATTTGGATTTCCAAAAGTATAAACTCGGGTATGAGACCATTTGGTTTTATCTCGGGCATATGACCCTATTGATGGCCTTCGGGTCTAAATCGTGGTCGAGGCTGGTGCTATGTGAGCGACGACGAACGATACGACGCTCGCCTCCGGATTGGAATGTGTTCCTTCCGGAGAGGTCATGATGCTCGATCTGTTGTCGGGTAGCCAATGGTGGCTTTACTTCAGAGTGCTGACGGTTCAGGATATCGATCGGTGATGAGTGCACCATGATCTTGTGGTGGTCGCGTCGGTTGATTCGTTCACGGAGACATACTAGGATTGAGAGCGGTCCTGGATGGATGGTTGCAAGCATCACTACGATCGGAGTCGTGACTGACCCTTAGATATCGGGCACGATGCCTAGCTGATGTCATATTTTTGGGCACGAGACCCAGTTGTTTTACATTGATGATTCGGGTCAGGGACCCTAGATGGATTTCCAAGTTCATGGCGGTTTATGGGAACCGGCATGAACCCTGGAAAGGTTATTGTGGTACATGACGGTTTATGGAAACTAGGCATGAACCCTTAAATGGATGTTATAGATCTTGACGGTTCAGGGGGACCGAGCATAAATGTTTATGTTATGTATATATATATGTATGTATATTCATATACCTTCCTTTACATGTACTATCTCCTCCGGGGAGGGTTATTGACCTGGGTGGACCCCAGAGTAGTCACGGAGCACTGACTGAGTGGGAGTCTGTCAGGACCCACCCCGGTTCCACCCCGAAAACCGAGGTAAATCCTGCTCCCGTCTGACAACCCAGAACTAAAGACCGAAACACTCACATGAAAAACCACAATTTACATTATCAGACGCAGGAGAATTTAAAACAACCCAGAGTCCGCAGTTATACAGAGCATAGTACCATAAATAGAGTAAAACAAAACCGATACACAAGGTACACGCACAACGGAAAATTTAAATCACTCCGGGGTCACTCTCGAGTACTCTATGCCTCCGACGCTGCCTCAACGTCAAAAACAAACCCCCGCGCTAGCTCCACAACTTGGAGGGCAATTAAAAACCAGAAAGTGTGAGTGGACCAGAAACAATGAAAGTTTCGAAAACCATTTCATAAACAAACCAGGGTTTTAGCCCTCCGTTTTGAAAACATACATGCATAACCCATTAGCTGAAAACAGTTGTAAATCACATAATAATCACCATGAAAACAGTTATAGAAATCACGTCATAAGCATCATAAAACCATATCATAAAGCATCACATCATAAAACCAATAGTTACCAAGCAAATCGTTATCCGATCAAACCTGTTGGACCTATCCGAGTCTTTAAACTCCTGAGTCTTTAAACTCAATCCAGGCCTCAATAATCCGAGTCTTTAAACTCCGAGTCTTTAAACTCAACAGGCCTACGGGGGAAGTATCAATATATCCGAGTCTTTAAACTCCGAGTCTTTAAACTCAATCCGGGTCTTTAAACCCAATCCGGGCCCGTCCCCCGTTAATCACAATGTCCAAGTCTTTAAACCCAATATCCAGATCCAGCAAATCCAATCCAAAACCTTTGGAAAACCATTTCTAAATCCATATCCAAACCCGAATCCGAAATCACTAGTCTGAAGCCCTTTTGGCTTCCAGAACCGTCATTCCAAACCCAAATCGGGAAATCCATTTTTCAACTTTAAAACCAAATTCCGCTTTCCAAAATCCGATTCTAAAACCGAAAACCCTTGATCATCGAAATCATGTTCCAAAATCCATTTATCATCATTGAAAAACCTTTATTGTTGAAATCCCAAAATCATAGCATCATAACCAGAAATCAAGCCTTTCTCGAAAAACGTGCCGAAAATTGAAATTTCTCGAAAAACATGCAATTAAGTAAAACAATCATAGCATTTTCAAATAATGCCAAAAACTGGGCACGTCACTAGCATCCCGTACGTCCTGCACGTTCCTCAACCTCCTCGAGGATTCCCGATCCTGTCAACAGTCATCAAAACACGTCACTAACACGTCCACCAAGGTGCTCCTAATTCCCCACAAAAATTTCCCGGACTTCAAACCTACGTAAAACGAAACCCTAGAACTTCGATCCGCGGAACTTACTCAATCCGACGTCCGATTAACCAGAAACCTATCTCAAAAGATTCGTTACAACATCTAGACCAAAAACCTAGTTGAACACTTCCTCGGAAACTGTCGCACTCTCCTCCACGAGCAGCCCAAAGTGGCTGTGCGTGGGCCTCACGCGCCTGCACAGTCACTGTTCATCTTCAACCTTTCGACCCCGTGTACTGTTCCGGACCTGTGTGACCGGTTCTCCGCCGTCCGTCCACCATTTTCCTCCCTCTTTCCACCATTCTCTTCGTCCTCTACCCAGCAATCCATTCCCCTCATCCAAACACTCCAACACGGCCTCTAAACCAACGTCCCTAACTCAAACCTGTAACCTCCCAAAACTCTGTTCTTCCTCCCGGCCACCCGTGTACTCCCCCGTCACGGTGTCGACCTTAAAGGACTCCTAGGAACTCACTGAGTCGACTAACACTCACCAAACCCCTCGACTCAGCCCCTACTTTCACGACTACCCGTTTGAATCAAGGCGACAAAATAGAGCAAACAAAGGGAATTAGAGAAATTACCTGTACGCCGACCACCACCGTGAGCTCTGCTGGGTCTGTTCGACTCTCCTCAATCCTCTCAACGCCACCACGGGTTCAATTGATGGTTTATTCGCGGGGAGTGCACAATCGTGCACAGTGGTTCATGGTTTTGGGTTCTCTGGTTTCCCTCACAATCCCCGTCTCTCACACATTCAACCACTCAACTCTCAGCCCAGTCCTTGCACTCCCAGCCTCCTCTGAACACACTCTCACACCCAAGAACTCACACACTCATTATGCTTTGATTGATTTCTCCCTCAACCTCACTCTCTGTTTTCTTCAATTCGAACACGGCTACACACACACTGCACAAATAATTGGAACCGTGCACCTGTTTAGAAGCCACTACACACATTGCACGTGTCACCATCCCAAGGGCCAATTCCAAAATATCCAATTAAAGCCTGGACACTTGTCCTGATCCTATTTGCAAAAATCCCAATGTGCAAAAAATACCAAAATGCCCCTACTTGTAAGTCCAAATTACGATCATGCCACTGCCGTTCTAGACCCGTATCTCGCCCGTCCAATGTCCGATGAAGGCATGCCGCCTGTCGTTGAATTCAGGATGACGAGATCTACCTAACAGTCCTCGGTTTACGTGTTAAAACCCTATCGTACAAAAAGTCAACTTTTCCCCCTATTTTAACCAAATTACGATAATGCCCTCAACCCTCCGAACATCATAACTTCCTCCTCGGATGTCGGAATCGGGCGTGCCACCTGTCTACGGACTCGTGACGTCCCGAACTACGTCACGGTCGTCGGTCAATACCCAATTGACCACCTGAACTAAAAGTCAACTTTTTGTCCAAACTAGGGGCAAAATCGTTATTCTATGCTGACATGCCCAAACGTAACCAACTAAACACCGATTAAGCTCACTAATCCCATCTTAATCACTCTGCTAATCTCGGCTCCCGGGACGGGTCGTTACAGAGTCGCCCCAGTTGGGTTCCTTACTCTCAGGAAGGCATGGATCGTAACCTCAGGACGGGTCATTGGTCTACGGACATTGACCTTGGACTCTGAGAGACTTGGGTTTAAGACCCCGGGTAGCACGCACGTAGCTTTGGAAACTATGACACGATTGGTTGTGTGAATTATATGTATATATGATATATGATATGTGATGTACAATATATGTCATGTGATGTGTACAGGTTTTGGGCTGAGTCCCGGATGGATTTTGGCAGTGGCCCGTATGGTTGGTTCTTTATGGTTCTTTCGGATTATGGTTTTGGGCTTAGTTCCCACATATGGTTCTTTTGGCTTAAATGGTTTTTGAATGCATGCATGCTTTTTAGTGAAGGGTACAAATGTCTTCGTTAACATGTTTTTATAAACTCTTGTTTTGTCCACTCACAACTTTCAATGTTTTGACTGCCCTTCAGGTTGACAGCGGATGTGGACTGTAGTAGAGACCGAGATATCACATACCTCCTCCGGATCCTGCCGTACTTTGATAGCCCGAGAGGGCAATGGTCGGAAATATCCATTGTCTGACACTTCGTGTCAGACGGGAGCAGGGTCATCCCGAGTTAATCCCGGGGGGATTGGGATGGGTCTTGTCATGTAGGTTTTCAATGAGGGTTTAATGAATGGGTTTTGGATTTGGAAATATGAAATCGGGCATGAGACCCATTTGAATGGAAACCCTTGGACTTGGAGTCCATTTGATTTGACGAGAAATCGGGCTTGAGGCCCATTTGGGTTATACGATCTGGCCGATGGCCCCGTTGGTTTACGAATTCGGGCTTGAGGCCCAGTTGGTTGTAATATCAGGCTTGAGGCCCTTTTAATTGTGGTATCGGGCTTAAGGCCTAGTTGATTGTGAAATCGGGCTCGAAGCCCCGTTGATTTATGGTATCGGGCTCGAGGCCCCGTTAGTTGTGAAATTGGGCTTGAGGCCCCATTAGTTGTGATATCGGGCTAGAGGCCCAGTTGATTGTGAAATCGGGCTTGAGGCCTCGTTATTGTGGTATCGGGCTTGAGGCCTTATTGATCGTGAAATCGAGCTTGAGTCCTAATTCGGTTTATGAAATGAGAATTCGGGTTTGAAACCCTATTGAACTGAGGATTTAGGCCGAGGCCTGTGAAAGTGGATTTGAATCGGATTTGAGGAATCTTGTTTAGATGAATCAGGTATGACACCCAGTTGAAATATGTTTTGAGAAAGAAAGTATGTGAAATGTATAAACCCTCCACATGATTTGATTGGTCTCCTCCAGCCGTCAACCTGGAGAGTAACGATCCACTACCCGGAATGAGTATCCCCATAGGGAGCCTATTCTGGGAGTGGGAGTTATGATATGGTCTCGGACTGGGTCCGGAGATAGCCATCTAGATGTCGTAGATCCTGGATGTTGGATAGAGCCTTCTAGATGGAGAATTCCTGGGGGTAGACTCGGAGTGAGACTCCGAGTAGTGTGCACACTAGTATAGAGATAAATTGTGACATATATCAGGGATGTGTTCTCTAGGGGCTCTGTGCCTTGAGTTGGCATCTTCTCGGAAGTGCCGATGATGGTTTATACTTGTGCGTATACGTATGAGATTTCATAGAAAGTGGTTTGGGGTAGAGACCCTGTATTCTATGTTTTGGAAAGTGATTTGGGGCGGAGACCCCGTGTTCTATGTTTTAGAAAATGGTTTGGGGCGGAGACCCCGTGTTCTATGACTTGAATATGGTTTTAGGCTTAGACCCAGCGGTATTGGTTTTGGGCTGAGACCCACGTGATGCGATTTGGGCTGAGTCCCATATGTATTGGTTTTGGGCTGAGTCCCATGTGTATTAGTTTTGGGCTAAGTTCCCGTAATGGTTACATTTACGGTTTTTGGGCCAAGGTCCTAATGGTTTTATGAATGTTTTGATAAATGGTTTTCGAATGCATGCATGCTTTTTAGTGAAGGGCATAAAATAACTTTTATGAAAATGTTTTTATTAAAATATTTGTTTTGTCCACTCACGACTTTTGATGTTTTTAATGCCATTCAGGTTGATCGCAGATGCAGGTTGTAGAAGAGATCGAGACATCACACTCCTCGTCCAGATTCTGGTGCCCTCTGGCAGTCCCGGTTGGGCTAAGGATAGAATTATCCCTGGTCTCACACTTCGTGTCAGACGGGAGCAGGCATGTCCCACGTTAATCCCGAGGGATTTTGGTCGGGTCCTGTCAAACCCGCTCTAATACCACTTTGGTATCAAAGTACCTTGAGCCAACCGGCTCTGATACCACTTTGGTATCAGGGCACCACAAGCAAACCTTGCTCTGATACCATTTTGGTATTAAAGTACAATATGAAAATCTTGCTCTGATACCACTTTGACAGGACCCGTCCCAAATCCCTTGGATTATCATGGGACGTGCCTGCTCCCGTCTAACACGAAGTGTCAAACAAGGGATAATTCCAACCTTAGCCCCACTGGGCTTCCAGAGTGCGCTAGGATTGGAGGAGGAGTGTGATGTCTCGGTCTCCGTTATAGCCCAAATCCGTGATCAACCTGAAGGGCATTAAAACCATTGAAAGTTGTGAGTGGACTAAATAAATAATTTATAAAACATTTCCCAAAGAAGACATTTATGCCTTTCACTAAAAAGTATGCTTGCATTCGAAAGCCATTTATCAAACCATTTAGTTACATCAATCATTAGGGCCTTAGCATAAAATCGTAAACTAAAGTATATGGGTCACTACCCAAATCCATGTGGGAACTCAGCCCAAAACCAATCCTCGGCATCCATGATGCTTGACATCCCAGATGTCACAATCGACATCGTCACCGTTCCAAGTTACGCGTGCTACTCGGGGTCTCAAATCCCAAATCTCCCCAGGGTCCACCCAGGTCAATGACCCTCAGATCAATGACCCTTCCTGGAGGGAGGTTTTAACCTCTGGAAATCCTACTTCTGAGTCACTATACGTGCTGGTTGTTCCGTGCAATGACCCTGCAGACAATGCCCCGTGACTACTCTAGGATACTATGAGATGTCTGGAGGAGACAACCTGCCACTCCAGGATACTACGGGACGTCTAGAGGGCAACCGTTCGTGAGGATGGTATATGGAAAACCGTTTCACAAAATATCTCAAAACCGTTCAAAGGGCTATGCCCCGGTTTTCCATAAAACCATCATAAATCCATATATCCAAATCCATTTGGGGTCCCGACCTGAAATCACATTTATAAACCATAACTGGGCCTCATACCCGATATCATAACCAACTGGGCCTCAAGCCCGATCATATAAGTTAACTGGGCTTCCAGCCCGATATCTCATTAAATCAAATGGACTTCAAGTCCGATAGTTTTCAAATAAAATAGGTCTCATGCCCGATTCCATAGGTCTCATGCACGTATATGCATGCATCAATTTAGAAATCAAGGTCAACTCCCAGACCGTCCAAGCTGCGTCTCGATACGCGCGCCATAACCCTCTTGTGCCGAAATCACCGTCACCGGAACTCCCGGGCCTGTCCAAATCATATTCTAAGGTCACTAACCACTTCAATATGCTCCCATTAAATCCTCGTAATTTTTCAGAATTTTTAAACATTTTTAAACTCGATCCTAAACCTTCGGACATCCTGAATTATATCGAAACGATGTTCGATCGACTCGAAACTTTTCCCAAAATGTTGTTACATCGAAAGGATGAAATTACATGTTGAACACTTCCCCAAAAAGTGTCCCACGCGCCCACACGCGCCACCCAAAGGCGCTG
Source organism: Prinsepia uniflora (assembly GCA_032719365.1). Classification (NCBI taxonomy): domain Eukaryota; kingdom Viridiplantae; phylum Streptophyta; class Magnoliopsida; order Rosales; family Rosaceae; genus Prinsepia; species Prinsepia uniflora. Next base: position 45,955,815 of record CM064870.1, on the reverse strand, counting down.
CGCGCGGGCTTCACGAGCCTGCTACAATGCGTATTCAACCTCCAGCGAACCGGTCTGAACTGGTTCATTGGTCAGCTGGTCCAACCGAACCGGTGTGATCGGTCTAGGGCTATAACTCCCTCATTTTTCATCCTTTTTCATCAATTTCAATTCCTATAGTTTCCTCTAATCATTCCTAATCGATCTACGACCTCAAAACATACAAAAGGGGCATGGAAATTACCTCATCGATCGAAGAACACACGACCAAGTTTTGGCCGTCCTTCTAGCGTCGTCCGACTATCGAAATCTCTTGCTTCCAATCCCCACAAGCTCGTCCTTGTCCTAGAAACCAGACCCAATCATTAAAACCAACCCTCAAACGTTCAAACACGAAATCGAAATTTTGAACATAACCAGGTTATCGGGTTTACCTTCCTCCCGGGGCTCCACTGCCGTCCACGGCGGTTCTGTCCTCGACCAGCCACCATCATCTCACACTTAGCCTCACTCTCTTGGCCTCAACTAAATCAAATGGGGAAGGGTTGATTTTTGGGTTCATCGGGTTAGATGGTCGATCGAATGAGAAAGGGAATGGGGAGCAGATGCATGTATCTGTGTAATGGGAGCAATGGATGGGTGACACTTGTCATTCATCCATTGGGTCTGGGGAAAATATCTGGGCCCACTCCGGACAAAAACCAAGTCAACTGTCTCGTAAAATGTGCCACCGTAAATAGTTCATCGGAGCTTCCGTGAACCGTAAATTTTCCGTCGAACGTTCGATTTTGACGTGCCGCCTGTCTATAGACTCATATCGACCCGATCTACGTAACGGACCTCGGTCCTTATGCATCGGACCTCTCGGATCAAAAGTCCATTTTTTGCCCTCGTTCAGGAGTAAAATCGTAATTTCGCTCTAAACGTCCGATAATCCTTGTGTAATCCTGGATTAGCCTCACTATTCCATAATTAATTCTTAATTAACCCCTAAAATTGGGGACGGGTCGTTACATTGACAATCTATAAATTCCCAAGTATATTCATATATATCGAAACCTTTAACCATATATTTAATCTTCCTTTTTTATCACATAGTTTAATTCATCATAATTCACCACAAAAGTTCATTAATATCCCAAATGTTCTTGTAATCAAGTTCCTCAATTTTCCCAATTTAAATCTTGGATTAAAACATAAAATCATAACATCAAATATCTTAAACTATACTTAAATGGTATCCAATTAACTCACCAATTGTACCATTCAACTTAGAATTGCAAGGCAACCAACTTTCATGCTGACCACAACCCCAACCGCAGCTGCACGTGCCCTCATGCACTGGTATAAGTTCACTGCGCGTGGTGGTCACGCACTAGTCACTGGGTCATCTTTCAGACTCGTTTGTCTGGTTTTTGGGTCACCTCACCCGCGATAGTGACGTGGCCGTATTTCAGCCATTTTACGTCCAAATCGAACGTTCCAATAGTCCATTCGCATGTACTCAACCTAAGGAAACTGTCTGTGACATTCAAACAAAGAAATACTCACCTGATATCCTGCTCCGACCCCTGGAACATTTAGCCATGGTTTCTCAACTACCTTGTTGGTCTTACATGCGTTCCAACTCGTTTCTTCTAGTCTTAAGATGATCACCGGACCTTTGGGAAGATACCTGATTGCTTGTTCTCAAGCTTTCTAATCTCGAGTTTGGAAACCCGAAATGAAAGCTTAAGGTTTCTCCAAGTCTTCATTATCTTATGCCCTTCCCATATCTTGGGAGGAAATGTGGAGAAAATTCTAAAACACCGTAAGTCTTTAATGCAAAATTACCAAAATACCCTTAGTAGAAAAATTACCATATTACCCCTAGTTATTTTGACCCATAGCGAACCTATTCAACCTCCGATTTTGGCATATTAACTGTTTGTAACGATGTTCACAAAATATCTAAAAAATATACATGTCAAAAAGTCAATTTTTGACCTTCATGAGCAAAAGTGTCTTTTCTTATTTTATGGAATTTTCGGGTTGCATATCACTGAGCTTCATTCTCAAGAAAGATGGCCTCCGTAGCCCCCTTGCCACTAACCATCTCCTTGGTGCTTGAACCCTTGGACCTCGTCCCTTGAGTGTGATCTCTAAAGCTTCGCTTATGTGCCGGCTTTCTTGCACTGCGTTCCTGTTTTCCCGTGTTGTCCATGTTTTTCTAGTTTTTTTTAGCTTGCTCTGTTTGTCTTTGTTTCTTCGCGTTTGTTGCTCTGGGCTTGCCCCCCTTCAAATGAATCGTTTTTTCGACCGAAAAAAAAAAAAAAAAAACCAACAGAAGAGAGGAAGCAATAGCAAAGCTTTCTGAGTTCACATTAATGATACCGAGGGGAAGGTGGGGTTGGGCGGACTGACTGGCAGGTGAGAAATTGCGCCATCTTTCTCTCTTGTATTTCGAAATTTCCCAAATATAAATTTAATTACATACGATCCAACCAACATACAAAACAGACGCACACTACTCTCTCTCTCTCAGAAGCCAGCCAGCCAGAAATAAATAAATAAATACTGTAGCATCTAAATTCCTAATTGGCGTACTAATTCATTTCTTGAAATTCCATTCGAGGGTTCCTCCTTCCCCAATCAGTAAATCTGAATTGTAGAATGAGTGTCGCTCCGGCTCAAGCTCCAGGTCACGCTCCATCTTCCACTCCCAACCCCAACACCAGCACCATCACTACCCTTTTACCTGTTCTGGCTTCGGCCTACTACTCTTTGCTTCCACTGTAGGCTGTATATTCAAATTCAAAATCAACCCCCAAAAAAAAAATTAAATTAATAATTCAAGAAATAAAGAAAATGTACTCGAGCAATTTGAAAGGCTTCATTTTGTCCGTGGTTTCGAGCGCCTTCATTGGCTCCAGTTTCATCATCAAGAAGAAGGGTCTCAGGCGTGCCGGCGTCAGTGGCCCTCGCGCCAGTATGTCTATGTCTCCTCCTTCTTTTCATTTAATTCATTAATTTCTATTACGATTATTCTTAATTTCTGGATTTCCCTTTTTATTTTTTTTGGGTTTGTTTCTGAATTTATAACAGGTGTTGGAGGATATGGATATCTGTTAGAACCTCTATGGTGGATAGGAATGGTAACAAGTACGTTCCGATGCTTTTTATTCCTCCATTTAGTTTCATTGCCGATTCTTCTGCTTAATTTACCTCTAGGCTCTGCTTTTATTTTCATGAAATTCCAAAATTTTTATGCTTCCTTAGGTATGCTATTGGCTTATTGCTACGCCAATGCAAATGTACATGAAATTTTTCTCGGGGTTTAATTCTTATTCAACCATTTCATTTCATTTTAAAATTGGGCTTTTCCATTTCTTTATTCAGCTTCTTTTTCCTCTGCTAGATGGGGTTGAATATTGAATGTTGATGATAATCATAATTTTCTACAATTGACAGTGGTTGTTGGGGAGACAGCCAATTTTGTGGCATACATTTATGCACCTGCTGGGCTTGTGACACCGCTTGGTGCATTGAGTATCATTGTTAGGTAAGTTTGTTTTCCCAATCCAGGTGCATATTTATATGTTTACATATGTTGGTATATTTGAATCCTCAAACTAGATTTCTGACAAGTTGAACTGTGTGTGATGTGGTAGTGCTGTTTTAGCGCATTTCTTGTTAAAGGAGAAACTCCAGAAAATGGGAATGTTAGGGTGCCTTTTATGTATAGTGGGTTCAACTGTGATTGTACTCCATTCGCCTGAAGAGCGTTCTCTCAGCTCTGTGGAAGAAATCTGGGAATTAGCAATACAACCTGGTATACTTGTAAAAGGGTAATAACTAATGGATTCCTACATCTTATTCTTTTTCTTCTAATTCTTTTGCTTTCTCTTCCCCAGCGTTTCTTTTGTACACAGCCTCAGTGGTAGCTGTAACGTTAGTCCTGATATTGTATTGTTCTCCCCGCTATGGCCAAACCAATATAATGATTTATATTGGAATCTGCTCTATAATAGGATCATTAACAGTAAGTTATTCTACTTCCCTGAAATTTTCATTTGTACTGACATTTATGGCTTTCTCATTCGTGATTACTTTTTTCCCATATTGCAGGTCATGAGTGTGAAAGCAATTGGAATTGCAATAAAACTCACAATAGAGGGCACAAACCAGATAAAATACTTCCAAACGTGGATTTTCGGAATGGTTTCAGTTACTTGTATCATCACTCAATTAAATTATCTAAACATGGTTGGTATTTTGGTACCTCTATATAATGCAACATGACAGATTTGCTCCCTTTTATTGTTTTGTAAAGTTCTTATTTCTCAGATAAGTATGTGCCTGTCTGGATGAGGAACTTCAAAATACCAATAGATTAAGCTAAATTAGTTAGAAATGCACCATAACTTCAGATGGACGGATGGTAATGATAGGAAAATGGCATTTTTGAAGACTGTTCAAATGTTTTTTAGATCATATATTAACTACAATAAGTGAATAATTGGTTCTCTATTGGTGTATTTATCTGTTTCGATATATAATTATATTTCCCACGGAAATTACATGAACACCCTTTCAGGTTTAATGCATTTTCAGATTAAGCCCTGCAGTTTAATAAATTATAGGACTACTACTTGAGGTTTGGGTTTTGGTTAGACAACATCTCTCTGTTATGTAATGTTATTCTAACACCTCCATCTTGAATAAAATACCATAATCACCATAACAATAATAATAAAAATAATGATCATAATCAGGATCAAGATATGCCATAACCCAGATAACAGTAAACATTCCTAGGTTTTTCTTTTAAAAACAGTCACAAAGTTAGATGTTTGAGACATAACATATCATGAGCACAAACACCCAAATGAAAAATCTTCTCAAGAGATATCTTCTTCATCATACCTCACAATGAATCTGAATATCTTCGGCTCTATGTAATCTTGTGGACCTTCCTACAATATTATAAGATGTTTCCTTCCTCGGAGTCTATTTGAAGCCGAAGTTATATTTTAAATCCCTCTTCCTCCAACCTTCTAGTCTAATTTTTGTAAAAATATCCCTTGGTAAGATCCTTAAGTAACCAAGTTACAGTTCATGTAGTTCTCTGCTTTTATATTCTGTTCTTTTCATTTTTCCGTAATTGGAAGCCACATGTTTTTCCTCAAATTGCAGACATTTAATCCTTTAAACTTTAAAGTGACTACGCACGCTGCTCTTCAACCCCAACTTCCAAATTTTGGTTATACTTTTAAGTAGAAAAGAGGTTGTTAAGGGAGGGTTTTGAGCTTGGTTATTCCACATAATGTACTGAGTCATTCCGTGAAGGAACAAGTTTCCTTTTTTGAGGGAAGAAGGGAGAAGTCCTAGGTAGGTTCGTTATGATGGTTTTGTGTTTGTTAAGTGTTATTGGAAAGAAATGGGAGGATATTTAGGGGTAAGGAGGAGGAAGAGATGCTGTGGTATAAATTTCATTTCTGGGCAACCATTTATGGAGGGCTACTTTATGAAAAGGATGTGATTTCACTCTATCTCTATTGCAGTTTTACATAGTAATTAAGATTTCGTTTCTCATAAAAGAATGTAGCCTAAGAAGAAGATATTCTGTATCAGATTGGTAATTAAAAGCAGTCTGTCCTACCTCCCCTGTACATAAACTTTATCTCATGTTATTTAATTCTTTTTTTTTTGGTCAGAAATGTGTGAACTTGGCTCATTTCTCTCTCTGTTGTGGTTGCAGGCATTGGATACTTTCAACACAGCAGTTGTTTCTCCTATCTATTATGCTATGTTCACATCTTTTACAATATTTGCCAGTGCAATAATGTTTAAGGTATCATCACCTCAACATGATTTGTGTGCGTGTGCGTGTGTGTGGGTGGGGTGGGAGAGGTTGTGGAGAGGGAGAGAGAGCAAGTAACTATTATTTTTTAAATCTGAAATGCCTACTCTTTTGGTAGGATTATTCTGGTCAAAGTGCGAGCAGCATAGCATCTGAGCTTTGTGGGTTCATAACTGTGTTATCTGGGACTGCTATATTGCATAGTACAAGAGAGTCAGATCCACCTTTAATTACAGGTACTTCTCTTTTTCAAAAAACACAGTGTGTTAAAATTAAAGTGTTTAGGTCTTATTGCGTCTTGTTTGCCACAAAAGTGTTTTCCATACTGTATCTCTGAAACCTTTCCCTTGTATTGTCTGGTCTTGAATCTTGAGATCAGAAACCTAATAGTTATAAGGTCTTAAGTTCGAGAGACCCAATAGGTATATATAGCTTTGTTAGACACTTGGCTCAACCAGCGTGGAACACTACATAAGATCCATCCTCAGTGTTGAGATTACACTTCCCACAGCCAACAGTCCCAGTCAGCACTGTGTTTCAGAATTGTCCTCTTTATGTTTGCAGGACTATATCACCAGTCCATATGATTATTGACTCACTATTACAGTTCTTAATCATTAGTAGTTGTTAACTACTATACATTGGATGGTAATGTACTTTGAATATTATTAGAGATGGAGAAAATTACTCGTTTCAAAAGAAAAAACAAAGACAGATGGAGAGGCCTGAAGATTATATGTATCTAAGTAACAACAAAGATCATATGGGGAGGCCCATTTTAAAATTCTTAAAATGGAGATGTCCATTCATGCCTATGGGTTTGCCCATTATCTTTTTAACCCGATATCTATGGGCATAGTAATGAACACTTGGGTGAAAGGATTCACAGAAATATCATCTGGTGAGAAGTAAATATTGAGAGGTTTCACTCATGGTGTCTGAAGGAGACGAGGATTTCAAACAAAGAGATTAAACCTGGGGAAGATTTCTGTATTAAGTCGGATAATTAAATTAGTCGATCCAATATTGTGGAGGTTGGAAGCTGGGGTTGGGGAATTGGATGTTGAAAGGGAAGTGCAACTAAGTTTGAATGGCACAACTGAGTTTGAATGGCAACACTGGTTCTGGGTTGTTTCCTCAGCAGTCAAGATGGAGATAGCTTGAATTTGCAAGCTTGGAGGGTAAGAAGTATTTGTGTCCGGTAGCAAAGCTAGTTGAGAATTGGCTGGAGAAGGGTCTTCGCAAAATCATATCCTGTCAACTATAAGATTACCAGATTTCAGCATTAGAATTTTTTCAATTCATCTTTGACTTCTACTATTAGGATTGGACCTGATAAAAGGGTAAGGGGAGTTACTTCTCCACCAAAATGTCAATGACTTCCCTGTGAAGTATCAGCCTTGAAGGAAAATGAATGGAACCTTCTCACCACAATTGAAACTCATTTGGGTTAGGTTATTAGGCTACAGTCGTTGGATAAGGATAGACTTGCCAAGGATTGTACTTGGACAAAACTTTGACTCTAGAGATGGGTAGCGATTTCAAGGAAGAGTATAAAATTTCTGGGAAGTTAAAGGGGCAAAAACATAAAACAAATGGTTGGCTTTGGAGGCTACCAAAGCGGATAGATTATTTGAGGAAGAGTTGAGGATTCTGTTAAAGGAATGGAAGGAGATTGAACAGTGGGAAATTTAGAATGGTTCTTTATTATTGTCTAAAGTTTAATTTTTTGTTTGGTTCTCTTGAAGTGGTTGATGTTGTCTTTATAGGTTCAATGATTCTGGATTGTTTTTTCAGATCAAATTTTGATCATGTGGTCTGTTAGTTTTTCCATCTTTTCTAAATTCTGTCTTTTTTTTTTTTTTTCCGTAGCCTTATTTCCTGAATATAGGAACCATCTAAACTTCACAGCCTTACTTACTAGTATAACGAATGATTCAGATTTTCAGCTGGCTGTTAGAGTAAATTATTTTGATGGACCCCCCGATTATGCGTACAAATTTTTGTTTTGATTGATGAACTATATTTAGGATAACAGTTGTTTTGATTATGATGGTGAAAAGGTTGCAAGGCTTATGTGCTTCTTTTAACCTTATGTAGACCTTCCTGAAAGTGTATGTTCAATTACTGGATGGCTGACAAGTTTCGGTGCTATGGTTTTATGTTTATCTTGGAATTATATAAGCCTCAGTGGTGTGCATTTAATAGAACGAAAAAGAAATTACATTTTTGTTGAATTTTAAATATGCAGATTTGTACACGCCATTATCTCCTAAAGTATCATGGTACATCCAAAGCAATGGAGAATGGAAGCAGAAGGATGAGGATGGTTCAACCCCTAATTTCATCACAATTCTTCGGCAAGACTACTTTAAGTAGTGGAATATACGTAAGACATTGAGTGTCAAAGGGTGAGCTCTGTTTCTTCCCATTGTTCCAGGTTGAAAACCAGAGGAATGCTTTGTTGGAACTGTAAAATTGCTCATTCAAGATTGTAAAATAGCTCCTGCAATTCTGCCGAGATCTTTTTAGCTTTCTATTCGAAATTTTGACTAGTGAACTGTGCAATTGTCAAATAGCCATAGATAGGTTTAGGGAGCGACTTCATGTCTCCCATCCCTCACCAGTGTTTAGTTTCAACGACATATCCATCTCTTCCGGATTATAGCTTGTAAAATTAAAATGATTTAATTCAATCGATTTTCTTAGTTGACTTGATGTTCATCCGTGAGACGTGAAGCCAACCCAAAAGTAGATTTAAAAATTTCAATCCCCTCTATGATATGTTTGTAACGATGGGAGATTGCCCATACAAAGTTCAAGTTCAATCGGTCTCGTGAATGCGTCTTCTAAGTTCTAAGTAGCGCTCAAACCCATCCTGCGGCTAAGTTCTTTAACGAACCATGGAAAACCAATTTGTGTAATTGCCAAAACCAAATAAGCGACTACATTCATGTTAAAAGTAACAAATAATTAGCTGAATCCAATCCTACACTCAAAAGGTAAACTCATTCGACCTTTCCAATATGAATATATGATACAACAATTTTCTGTCCATTAATTATACGATACAGCCCAAACTAAAGGATACAATTGTACCCAAAACAAGACAGTATGACATGCTAAATATACCATCTGTGGTTCAGAGGAGATGAGGCGATAATCTATGGCCACTTCGAGCATATTGCGCACAAGCTGTTCCACAATGAGATTACAAGTAGGAAAATGATGATCTATGGCGAGTTTGAGTAAGTTAATCTAGCCTCGATGATGTGACCCATCAAAACCTAGGTAGCTTCGTTGTGAAACAGAAGCAGATTGTGGGAGACATGCAACATAATTTGTTTGACTACCTACCATACCGCCTACCCCTGGAGCAACAGCAAGGTTTTTTGAGCCATAAAAAGCATTTCTATTACCTGAATTTGCTGCAAGCTTGGGACTTTCATGAGAAATGAGTGCACTATGTTGAGAAATTACATTGGCCAATGCACCGAAACCCAACATGCTACCCAACGAAGCAACCATGGGAGCTTGACAAGAAGCTAGGGGAGAATATAAATTTCGTGTACCTTCACCATAGCGTTGCTGTCTTCCTCCGAAATTAATTACTTGTCTTTCTTCTGTACCTTCTACTTTCTGTGCTGTTTTCCAACCCGAGATGGAGCTGGGAGCCAACCTATACTTTCCTGGGGCTCGCCTTCAAAAAGCATATAATTCTTACATTTGATGTTTCACTGCAGGTTCAAGACCCAGAATTAACTGGCGTGAGTCACATGCTAGTTGATGAAATCCATGAAAGAGGCATGAATGAAGACTTCTTACTAATAATTTTGCGGGACCTTCTTCCTCGGCCTTGTACTCCTTTTCAAGGTAACATTAACATTATTTCAACTGATGAATTTTATGGTTCTGTCTTGTGGTTTGGAGTTGAAAGCTGATTACAGAAGTAGATTGTGTTTGTGTCATGTGGTGTAAGTCCGTATTTATATGAAATATGGTAGCAGCAGATGGTTGTCGACAGCTGGTTACTCATGTAGAAACAACTTCCGAAAACCTGCAATTTCTATATACTAATGTCCCTTATGATATATTTGATTTCCAATATATTGCACTTCCATAGTGGGTGATTGTGATCAGTCTTAATTACGAAGATTCGTATAAGATTAGATTTTTGTAACCATAAGATTTATGATCCTTCTCCTAAAGGTGTGCATGAGCAGGAGTAGGAATCTATATCTCAAATCTTGGAGGATGTCAAGTCTCATTCAAATACCTTTGAGACTGTCCAGGATGACCACTCAGGCCAAGCCGCATCAATTGAAGATAAAGCACCAGATACCTTCCAAAACTTGTATTTGGTAAGCTTCTTTATCCTAAACCATAATGCACTTATCAGTCATCCATTACCTTCGAAGAAGTAGACATAAATAGTGGTTTAGACATAACTAGTGGTTGAACACAGATCTTATGTGTTCATATGAAAATCAGTTCATGATTTCCATTTCAATAAATATGTAGGATTATGAAGCACTGATCCACACCAAAAAAGTCTGAGCCGGATGTGCCAAGCAAGGGCACCATCAAGTCATGCCTATGGAAGCTCGATCTAGTTGAGGAATTCTGGGAAAATCATTCGCACGAACCAGTATTGGGTATAATGATGAGGAAAGTACTACGCTATTGGAATTGATTCATAGCAAGTAGCTAGTTATTTAGAGTAGCTATGTTTCATCGTACGTACGTAGCTAGTTATTGATATGTGACTTCGCGATTGAGCTGTGGAGCATACAATACTAAATAATACCGCTCATTTTGTTCGTGAACTGATTAATTAATGATTTATATATGAGTAGTTTTGTTTCTCATGGAGTATTGTTGTATAATTTTGATATGTGTATTGCTGTTAAAACGAGAAAAATTGCTATATGCAACGTTATAGGCAACAATATATACTAACAGCACCTATTGTGTAAAACACCAATTGGCAACGGTTGTTAAATGCACTTGTTTCTTAAACCCACTTTAGGCAACGGTATTTATATAAATATTGTTGCGTAAACTTACTTCAGGCATCGGGTATTCAATTATTCTGTTGCGAAAAGCTGCTTTAGGTAACGGTATTTTTAGAAATTCTGTCAGATTTATCGAAAAACTGTTGCGAAAACTCCCATAGGCAACACTTGTTTTTAAATACCGTTGCAGAAAGGCACGTTAGGTAACGGTATTCAGTAAATACTGTTGCAAAAACCCACTTTAGGTAACGGAGAAAATCCGTTGCTAAAACACCCCCTTTAGGCATCGCTGAGCAATACCACGGTATAAAAGTAGAATAGGCAACGGATTTTCTCCGATGCTAAAGCTTTTTTTTACTAGTGTAAAATAAAACTTTGATGCTAGTGAACGAGTAGGAACTTGATCAATTTTAATGGGGTATAAGCCATCTTCATAGTGGCCCTGAAAGAGAATCATACCATATTTAAGATCAAAGATAACAAATCCTAAGGATACAATGTTAGACTAACATAATTATCACGAGTGTATTTTGAAACAGCCAAAAGATTATAGATGGAGCATGTAGAACATCTAAGAGTGAAAAACCAAAGGAGAACTAGCGGAGAAAGTTAGATTACAATTATTAGAAGGGATTCACCATTACCCACAACAACTCTATCATTAGAAACAAAGCTAGAACTACATACCACGACAGTCTAACAGTCATATGATGTAAGACCCGCATCCTGAAGGGAATGGTAAACGATCCCACATTCCTACGAGGGGAATGGTCTGGGAGGGGATTGGTGGTGTGTCTTAAATGTGTAGGAATACACCTATCTAGCACGAGGCATTTTGGGAGCTCAGTGGCTTTGGGTTCGATTGGAACTCCAATGTTAAACAAATTGAGGCTGGTGCAATTACATGATGGGTGACCCCCTGGGAAGTTGCACCGTGAGCTCCCAAAAACAAAACCGTGAGGGCAATTAAGTAGGCCCAAAGCGGATATCGTGCTAGATGAGTCGGGTCCTGGCCGAGAAGGGTCGGGTCAGTGCATCCTTGATTTTCTTGGTGGGATCCATGAATCACCCGATTGTTGGAATTCTTTCCATCGGCAGCAAAGAATTCCTTGGCGTTGTTGGAGGCAGTAGTGAGCGCAGTTAAAGATTGTTGTGCTTCGAAGGACAACAAACAAGCACGGAGCTCGTCAAAATTAGGTAGAGGTGGGAAGTTGAGTATGGCTGTCATGAGTATGCTCTAGTCAGCATTAAGACCAGGAAGTACTGAAGTCACCAGATCAACATTAGACACTAGTTCATTAATAGCTGAAGAGAATCTGCTAAATTCTTAGCATGGGATAGGTATTAAGACACTGATATTTGACATTGCAATGGCTAATGATTGTTGAGAAATTTTTTGGTGAAGGGAGTCCCAAATATCTTTGGAGGTTGAGAAGCCTAACACTTGATAGAGAATGGGTTCAGTGAGATTGACTCTCAGAATACTAAGCAGTGTTTGGTCTGTTTGGTACCAAGCATGATAGGAGAGGTTGGGTGTATTGGTGGTGGTGGTAGAAAAAAAAGACTCAGAAGAACCAATTGAAGTTGGCGCATCTATTATGGAGGGAGGGCACGAGGATGACCCATCGACAAAATGCCATAAATTTTGTCCAATCTGAAAGGGTTTCACTTGAGATTCCCATAAGAGATAATTGTTTTTCTGTCAATTTGACAGGAACCAAGGTAGAGATGTTAGGGGTTGCAATGGCATAAGAGGAAGAGGATTAAGTGGAAGCCATTGAGATAAAAGAAGGTAGGCAGCGGTTATGTGTTTTGGCAAGAAGGGGAAGAAAAAAAAATCTGGAGCTAAGCATGATGCTCTTGATGCCATGTAAATAATTCTATCTCTCCGTAATCACATCAATCAATTACGTACACCGTGATACATACACAAAATTTAATAGTTTTGCTGGTAATGTGGATAAAGAGATGAGGGTAAATCTCTACAAACCAGGAAAAGATCATATCGGAACAATTTAAAATTCAAATGACACGTTGACTAAGTCTAATCTACAATGGCAGCTAAGAATTAAGTAGCTGATCTAATCAAAATCAGAAACTTCCGCCCGGTCGAGACTGTCATTTTCCCAAATATGTATCTCTTCTTCACTTAACCACTCTTATATTTCTTGAAATTTATGCAAGACTTACACATCAGGCGCATCTCACTTTTAAGCACCCACCGAGCCAGATGGTCTTGAAATTACTTCACGGCGAGGCCATTGTTTGATTCCGTCAAGTGGTGGCAATTTTCGAGATTTTCTTGATGACTGCGATGGTATTGTTCTTCCTTGGTGTGGGAAATAGCAGATTAGATTGTGGGTATGCAATAGGAAGTGGTGATATGGGATCCCATTCCAAGTCCGAAATTGTAGACATGTTGAGGAATTTGAATTTGTACAATTAAACTTAACGACTGTTTGATGGAAAGGATGGAATTAGGGTTTAGTGGGACAGATAAGGAGTTTCGGGGGTTTAGTTTATCAATTTTAGAATTGGGGGGCAAAGTGAGATTAACTGTGAGATTTAGAAGGCATTTAGAGTAAAAAGGCTTTTTAAGTAATATCACAATATCACTCGACACATATATATGGTGTTCAGATGATGAGCAGTGGCTAGCCGTACGCACTTTTAAATAATTTTAGGTTTTACAATGCCAATTATAAAACCTAGCTATTCTTGGTGCTCACCGTATACATATATATATATATATATGTGTGTGTGTCTGTACTCATCTGCTAATGCATAGAATTGAGGCATTCAGGAGAAAGCAGCAGGTTACCAAAGCATGTCCGAGGGGCCCCAGCTCCGAACATTCACCCAACTCGGATAGTCCTACCGTCGACAGTGCCGACGACGAAACTCTTTGCTCTCTTCCCACTATATATAGCTGATAAGTATGATCCCTACTTCCCATGAATCTTATAAGTTGGCTCACATTTTCTTCGCCATTGTTGACCACCTCATTAATCAATTTTACGGAAGGCTGGTTCCTACTTCTCACCATGAAGCTTTGAATATATTCCTCGTCCACTTGTTTCTCCTTCTCGTCTTCCTCTTTCACCTCCTTATTATCATTATCATTATTGTTTACATCTTTACCCACCACGAAACGCACAACGGTCAAGGTTATATTAGGGTTATTGCTAGCCAACCTCCATGCATATGCCAATGCTTCGCGGTCGTCGGGCCCACCAATGAACAGCATCGCGCATCGCTGCAGCAGAGCATGAACAATATGACCACCGGCCTCTTTGCTGTCACTGTCACTGCCATTCCCACGAGACCGATCCACAAAAACAGCCACGGAACATGGAGCGTTGTGCAAAATGTTTTTGTTGACGTCTCTGATTAATTCGCTTGGGCTCTTCTCCTTAATTCTGGAATAGTATTGCTTGTGAAAAGGAACGATTATGAGATCGACGCGCTTGTCTTTAGCCAGAATGCAAACGTCCTCGTGCATCGAGCTGTACCCCGACATGCTAGTGATTGCTTCGACAGACACGCTACCCTGTTGATTTTCGGTTTCAAATTTTTCAAAGGCGGAGACAATGTGGTTCGCAGCCGTCGCATTTTTATCACTTGCGGTGGTAGCAGCACAAGTTGTTGATTTGTCGTGCATTATGAGCAGGGGAGACGAGGTGACGTCACTGCAGAGGTCAACCAGGAGGACGGAGAAGACGGAGATCGGAGATTGTCTGGTTGGATTGGAGGCCTTCAAGAGGTTGATGATGCCGCTTATATTGGTGGTCGAGTGGGTGCAAGTGAGAACCCGAAACTCTGAGTTGGGTTCTATGCTTCTCATGCTTCTGTGCTGCTGGTATTGCGAACATGCCCCCTCGGCCTTCTTGTATATTTGGGCCACCATCGGTCCAACTGCAACCGTCATTGCCAAATTCGCAGTCATAATTACTGCATAGGTGTGGTTGTTCAAAACCTAATAAGATATATAAACCTCTCACCAAATTAATTATATATTCCATCGCATATATGTATATACATATTGGAACTTGTTTTAATAATTTCCAATCAAATATTTTAATCCAAATTTGTCATGCATATATACATGATCATCAGATTATTGACATGAATCAGATATTGGTATCATGATCATCAGAAATATCAAGCATTCGTTAAACAAATTTGGTCATATATACATGTGAATGTTAGCTAGACTTCCTGTGTATATATATATTAGTATGCGCATGTGAAAGACATTTTCTAATGGCATGCTTTAAGTTGGATCTAATTAAACAAATTTGTTTTATTTTTTAACTTCATGTGTTTTTACTTCAAAACAATAGACAAGAAAGAAAACAAGAAAAAAGAAATGATCGTGGCCGGGGATGAACCACTAGAAGTACGTATATACGGTGTGCTTTCATGATTTAATTTTTAAGGTTATTTACTATTTTCTTCTAACATAAAAAATATAAAAAAATAAAAGCTTTTTACTATTTTATTACACTACTAATTAAATTTAAACTCTTCATTTTATAATAATAGAGATATTAGTTAATATTTAAAAATAATATAATTTAAAAATGAGAAATATCAATTAAGTAGTATACGTACGTACGTACGTACCTTTAAATTGCGACCAGAATTGAGAATGATTAGTGAGAGGACGCCTTTGGTGTTGAGGAGAATACCAAGAGCCAAGCTGTCACGCAAGGGCATTTTGTTGTTAATGATGGCAGAGGCGAGGAATGTAATGAGAAATTTGGCGAGGAAGGCCATAATCACAAGTGGAACCACCAACATTATGTCTTTGAATTCAATCAAAATAGCCTGGACTTGCATTCTCATCCCAACGAGCAAAAAGAAGAGTGGCATCATAACATTCGACACAAAGTCCTCAACCTTCTCAACGATTGCATTTTTGAGGTCTCCTTTAGGCACAATGGCCCCCATGAGGAAAGCCCCAAGAATCGAATGCGCCCCACAGGCGTCACTTATGAACCCGAACATCAAAACCCCCGTCATGATGAAGCAGATTTGATCGTCCATGTCGTAGGAATTGTTCGTGCATCGAACCAACCACGACAAGGCGGGACGAAATGCAAATACAAATAGCAATATTAGTACGAAGGTCGATAACACTCGTAAATATTCACCGTCGCTCATTGCCACGACCAGGGAGATATGCATGATCCAAGAGATGAAGTCGGTGATGAAGCTTATGGACAACGCCGTTCGGCCGAGTTCTGAATGGAGAAGCCTGGCATTGGCAAGGACTCCAGCCAGTTCAGGGAAGTTGGTGTTGGCAAGGACAACGCCCCAAACCACAGGGCCATATTTATTAATCCTCGTGACTTTATCAGGAGTGATAGAAGGAGTCATAGGAGGAGGAGTCTCGTTTAGGTTTACAAACTTGTACAACAAGTAACCAAAAGACAAGGGAAAGAGAATGCCAACGACGGTGATGCATATAACTTTTTTTCTAGCTTGCTGCAGTATGAGCTTAGAATCCACCTGTAACCCTAGGATGAACATGTAGTAAATCAACCCCAAATTGGCCAATGTCTCTGTGGTCAACATATTTTTGAATTGAAATATGTAGTCTGGACCAAAGTTGGTCCTTCCAATCAATGATGGACCCATAATCACGCCACCCTTCAATAAATCAATAATAAATACATTTGATTAGATGCCGACTACACTATATATGGTTCGTTTAATTGTGAAAGGATAATATATATACATGCACCTACTCCGGTTGATACTCGGATAATAACTACTCGTATAACGATAAGAGTAAGGTGATTAAGAATTAGACGAGCAGAACTACACACTAAAGCTCAATCATCGAACTGCTACATAATTAATTGAGTTCGATCATATATCATAATCAGAACCCTCTATTATCTAATGTAATTATCATTTCAAGATCACTTTCTTAAAAAAAAAAAATCAATACAAAATTGAAAGTCGATTAGTCATTCGATCATATGTATCAAATAAATTAACAGTTTTTTACTATAATTGATAAAGATTCTCATGTTAAATAGTTCATTTATGTATCGAATGTTTAATCAATCGACCTACAATCTTGTTGATTTTTACAAAGATGACTTTGATCGAAGTGATAATTTAAAAAATAAACAGTTCCAATCATGATATATATACAAAAATAATTTGGAATGATAGTAGGAGGAGGAAGTATCAGGATGAGATGCAAGATAGTAAATATATATAGAGAGAAATTAAGAAAGAGACTTACAATAATTTGAGAAACGATGCGAGGTTGGTGGAAGCGTGAAAGAAGAAGCCTAAGAAGGTAAATGATGGGCACGATGATTGCAAGTTGGAGGAAGAAGAGAGGAAGAGTTGAAAGCAAGGCACTTTCAACTTTCCAGAGTCCGACCGAATGTGTTATGGTTTTATTAAAGCATACCTTAGCCAGTTCACCATGTTCTAATATTATCCGATGATTCCCATCTCCATTCCACATTACTTTGTATATATATTAAGTTATTCGCTAGCTACCACCCGCCGCTGTTGCCGCCGGGCCACCGCCGACACTCGACTACAAATTCCGTCGTCCCTGGTCTTTCTTTTGGTTTCTGATCGTTCAATTATTTCCCTCTTCCTGCATGCATATGTGCAACGTGAACTAATGAAAGAAGGAATTTACATCAAAACAAAGATCTATTGTGGGAGCTAGTTTAGTTAGTTAGTTAATGTAAGTAATTTGTTTTTCTCTTTTGTCAATATATAGCTAGGTAATAATTTTGTTGCTTAACAGCTAAATATTTAGATTTTAGGCCGAATGTACGGTTGTCTCCCCCCAATTTGGTTGTAATGCATGGAGTGGATCACACTTGGATTAGCCTACAAATTAAATTTTACATAATTAAAACTACCTACCCACTATAATCTTGGCCAAGAGATCCTAATGATATTGATGAATATATAGGCGCCTTCTTATATCAATTTCATTAGAGTCGAATATAACACCAGTCACTATTGCATATTTTGAAAATAAATATTAAGTACTAAATCGTAATGCTAACTAGTAGTACTCTACATATTTTATTATAAAATTGCTTTTTACTTTAAATGCACTATAAACTCATATAAAAGTCTCGCACAACATTCTATTCCCATTATACACTCACATCATATCCTCAATTTGCCAAGTCGTATGACTTAGGACATTTTCTGTTAAATTTCAGCAATTTTCCCTAAAAAATATCAAAAGCTAAACAAATGGACTTAAATACCTTAATAAAGACTCCGATCTCTTCTCTCTTCCCATCATCTTCGTTCTTCTTCCTTGTGACCATGAGCTTTGCCTTAAAAAAAAAAAAAATCAAAAGCTAAACAAATGGACTTAAATACATTAATAGAGACTCCGATCTCTAGTCTCTTTTCCTATCATCTTCATTCTTCTTCCTTGTGACCACGAACACAACCAACTACCACTACTCTCAACTCCGACCAAGACTAGCCTCACAACCCCACCTAAACTCTTTCCCCCATTGAGTGAGCTCATCTCTGCCATCCATCACCATCCAGACTCATCGTAGAGAAGGGATAAGAGCCACGAACCATAAAATTCTCGACAGTGTAGCTCGAGATTCCCAATGGACCCAGACAGTGAGATCTCCACCGATCGACTCTTCTGAACAAGGCGAAGAGAACCCTGCCCTCCTTCATGATCATTGGTGGTGGACTCTCGTGCCTGTTCTTATCACCGCTTTTCTATTGGCTTTTGATTCTCAGATGCTAATTCAGTTTTTTTCTATTTTGCAGGTTACTTAATCGATCCAATGGAACAGTGCACCAGAGTTGAAGTTTGCTGTGATGCAGAAGGTAATGATCTGATCCTTGATCACTGAATCGATTGAGAGTAGTTTTAGGATTAGATAGGTAGTAGAATGTATGTAGGTTGATGTATGGATGATTGTAGTGATGTTGGGAGAAGAATGAAATGCAATGTAGTGCACACAAGGTGTTTGAGAAAATGCCTATAAGAAATTCTCCACTGTTTTCTGAACTTTTATTTTCTTTCTCTCTACTGATTGATTCACAATTGCACTCACTCTCACTTACATTAATCCTAGCCGTGCTTACATCAAAGAAACGGTTACAAAGAATGATGTCACTATGATGACATTCAACCAATAGGAAATAAGCTAGACTTAGACCAATGGGAAGATGACACTTGTTCATCTTGCTCTCCATGTTACTTGAATCTATTAAAAATAGATTCACACACCTTTCTTGAGTGCACCTCATTTAGGTGCTTGCACTTTGATACACACACACACACACACACACACACACACACACACACACACACACACACACACACACACACACACACACACACACACACACACACACACACACACACACACACACACACACACACACACACACACACACACACACACACACACACACTCAATGCAATCAGTGATTGCTTAGGAACCAACACCCCCTCTAAGAAATTCACTAATTTCACCCCAAGTCTTTCCCTTAAGTAAGAGAACCTTTCCTTATGTAAACCTTTAGTGAAAACATCTGCAAGTTGATCTTCTGATTTGCAATAGAGCATATCAATCTCTCATGTTTGTATTGCTTCCCTGATGAAGTGATATTTCCTTTTGATGTGTTTGGACCTCTGATGAAATACAAGGTTCTTAGACATAGCTATAGCTGCTGTATTTTCACAGTAGATTGTTGTAGGCTCAGTTACTTCCTCCCCAAAGTCTTCTAGTAGAAACCTAAGCCATTTAGCTTGTGCAGTTGCTTCAGAAGCACTCACATATTCAGCCTCAGCCGTGGATAATCCCACACTGTGCTGCTTGACAAAAGCCAAAGAAAATATACCACTTCCAAATGAGAATGCATATCCTAAGGTGCTTCTCATATAATCAATACTCCCACTCCAATCAGAATAACAGAATACAATCAAAGTAGTTGCCTTTCCCTTTTGATACTAAATCCCATGAGCAATGGTACCTTAAATGTACCTTAAGAATTTCTTTGCAGTCCCAAAATGTTTCTTAGAGGGATTATGCATGAATCTTGATAAGAGACTAGTAGAAAACATGATGTCAGGCCTGGTTGCTGTTAGATATAGGAGACTGTCAACCATTTGTCTGTAAACTCCTTCATCTGCAGCCTCAGAACCATCTTCTCTGCACAATCTATCATTTGCAGCAAGGGCAGTACTTATAAGCTTGCAATCCTTCAAGCCAAACTTACTCAAAAGAGTTTGATTATACTTCTTCTGGTGTATGAAGATGCAATCCTTGGTTTGAACAACCCCCATACCAAGGAAATGATGCAGAAGGCCTAAATCTGTCATCTCATACTTGTTCATCATCTCACTCTTGAACTCCTTCATCAAAGACTCACAATTACCAGTGTAGATGATATCATCTACATATATAGACACTATGAGTATCTTGACATGACCCGTCTCAAATCCCTCGGGATTAGCATGGGACGTGCCTACTCCCATCTGACACGAAGTGTCAGACCAAGGATATTTTCGTCCTTTGCCCAACTGGGGCTATCAGAGGGCGCCATGATGCGAAGGAGGAATGCGAATGTCTCGTCTCTGCTACAACCCGTATGTAACGACCCGTCCTGGAATTTAGGGTTAAGATTGTGATTAAGATGGGATTATTGAGTTAATTGGTGTTTAGTTGGTTATTTTTGGTCGGTTAGCGTAGAATGACGATTTTCCCCTAGTATGGGCCAATAGTTTAATTTTAGTTCGAGCGGTCAATTGGGTATTGACCGATGACTGTGACGTAGTTCGGGACGTCACGAGTCCGTAGACAGGTGGTACGCTCAATTCCGACATCCGAGGAGGAAGTTATGATGTTCAGAAGGTTGAGGGCATTGCCGTAATTTGGTTAAAATAGGGGGGAAGAGTTGACTTTTCGTACGATCGGGTTTTGACACGTTGACCTAGGACCGTTAGGTAGATCTCGTCGTCCTGAATTCAACGACAGGCGGCACGTATTCATCAGACCTAAGATGAGTGAGTTACAGGTCTAGAACGGTAAGGGCAAAATTGTAATTTTGGAGTCAAAGAGGGGCATTTTGGTCTTTTTCACTTTGGGTTTGGTGCAGCCGGATTTGGACAAGTGTCTAGGGCAGAGTGGGATTTTTGTGAGAGAATGGGGAGGATTGTGACATGTGGGGTCTGGCTAGAGGCTTCTAGGGAACACGGTTCCAATTATTTGGGCCGTGTGTGTTCGTGTGTGCCCGTGTGTGTGTGTTCGTGTGTGCCCGTGTGTGTGTGTTCGTGTGTGCCCGTGTGTGTGTGTTCGTGTGTGCCCGTGTGTGTGTGTTCGAAGAAGAGAGAACAGAGACTGAGAGATTGGGAGAATTGGACGAGTGCAGAGTGTGTTTGTGTGTCCTGGTGGAGTGAGGAGTGAACAAAGTTTGAAAGAGAGTTAGTGAGGAGGTTGGGTGGTGTTGTGTCTGTGTGTGAGGAGTGTGAGAGCTCACGGGGAAAACCAGAAAAACAGAGAAGAGGTGAGAGATCGTGGTGGTGGTGTGGCCGTGTACTGTTTAATTGGGCTCGACAGGGAGCGAGGACGGCTCTGTGGACTCCAGGGAGTGCGGCGGTGAGCACGGTGGTGATCGACGGCAGGTAATTTCTTCTCCCCGTAAGTTTGCTCTGTTTTGGCCGTGAAGTTCAAACCAGAAGTCGTGAAGTCTGGGGTTGAGTCGACGATTTTGGTGAGTTGGGTGAGACTCAGGGAGGTCCTAGGAAGCGTCTAGTGTTGCCACCGTGACGGGGGAGGACTTGGGTGGACGGATCGTGAAATAGGGGACAATCTGGGTTTTGGCTTCGAGCTTGAGTCGACGGGTTAGGGACGGTGTCGTGGTGTTTGAGTGAGGTGGATAGGTTCCTTAGGACGGGACGATGAAGATGGTGAAGAGAGGGAGGAAAACGTAGACGGATGGGCGGAGAACCGGGAACGCCGGTTCAGACCGGTTCACGTGAGGAAGACGATGATGAACAGTACTTTGTGTACAGGCGCGTGAGTCCCACGCGCAGCCACTTTGGGCGGCACATGGGGGCGCATGCGGGGGTGTTTGGGAAAACGGTCAACTGAGTTTTTGTTCTAAATGTCTTAACGAATCCATTGGAATTAGTTTCGGGTTAATCGGACGTCGATTCGAAGTAGTTCTGCGAGGTTGGAGGTTTAGGGTTCCGGTTCGTTACGACTAGGACCCGGGGAGTTTTGGGGAAAAATTAGGTGGACCTTGGTAGATGTGTTAGTAATGTACTTTGATGCTTGTTGACAGGATCAGGATTTCCCGAGGAAGCTGAGGAACAAACGGGACGTACGGGACGCGAGTGACGTGCCCGCTATCTGTGAGTGGACCCCTTCTCTAAACTCAAGCATGCATAACTGTTTTTCATACTTGTTTTATGATTTTACATGTGATTTCATGATTGTTGCATGCGTGGTGTTTGTTTTTCATAACTGCACGTTTTTCAAGAAAATAACGTATTTGACACGTTTTACGATATAAGGTTGATTTCTGCTTATGATGTTATAGTTTCGGGATTTCAAATGATAAATGATTTCTAATGGTTATAAAGGGATTTTGGAACGTGATTTGATGATTAAGGGTTTTTGGTTTTAAAATCAGATTTCGAAAAGTGAGGTTTGATTTTAAAGTTGGAAGTGGATTTTCGGATTTGGGTTCGGAATGACGGTTCTGGACGCCGGAAGGGCATCTGACCGGTGATTTCGGATTCAGTTTTGGATGTGGATTTAGAAATGGTTTTCAAATAGTTTTGATTGGATTTTCTGGATCTGGTTATTGGGTTTAAAGACTCGGATATATTGATATTTCCCTCGTAGGCCTGGATTGAGTTTAAAGACTCGGGAGTTTAAAGACTCGGATATTATTGAGGCCTGGATTGAGTTTAAAGACTCGGGAGTTTAAAGACTCGGATAGATCCAGCAGGTTTGATCGGATAATGATGGCTTGGTATTTATGTTTTGTGATACGGTTTTATGATGCTTATGATATGATTTCTATAACTGTTTTTATGATAATTCTGTAAACGTTTTATGACGATCTTTATGTGAATTATAACTGTTTTCAATAACTGGGTTATGCATGTGATTTCAAAACGGAGGGCTAAAACCCTGGTTTTATTATGAAATGGTTTTCGGAAAGTATATTGTTTATGGTCCACTCACATCTTTCGTTTTAAATTGCCCTCCAGGTCGTGGAGCTAGTGCGGGGGTCGGCGTCGAGGCAGCGTCGGAGGCATAGAATTTTCGAGAGTGACCACGGAGTGCTTAAACTTTTCCGTTGTGCGTATACCTTGTTTATCGGATTTCTTTCCTTTGTATTTGGTACTATGCTCTGTAAATCTTGACTTCGGGATGTTTAAATTTTCTCCTGCGTTTGACTGTGTATTTTGGTGGTTACGTGAGGTTACTTTAGTTGCGTGTCGGGGTGTCAGACGGGAGCAGGATTTACCTCGATTTTCGGGGTGGAACCGGGATGGGTCCTGACACCGCATCTGCGATCAACCTGAAGTACATTCAAAACACAAAATCTGTGAGTGGACAAAACAAATATTTTATAAAAACATTTCATAAAAGACCTTTATTGACAAGACCCGCCCCCAATCCCCTTGGATTAAGGGCTAAATCCTGCTCCCGTCTAACTTACGCATGACACGAAGGCTAAACTGACGTCCAACCTCCATGTGACACGTAAGTCAGACAAGGGATTCTCGATCCAACCGTCCTAAAAGTATCCATATGACACGACCCATCCCAATCCCCCCGGGATTACCATGGAATGTGACGTGCTCCCGTCTGACAAGAGGCGTCAGACAAGGGATAACCGATTGCCATTGCCCAAACGGGCTTCCAGAGTGCGTAAGGATCGATGGAGGAGGTGTGCGATGCTCAAGTCTCTGCTGCAGTCGTATCCGGAATCAACCTGAAGGGCATTAAAAAACAAAAGCTGTGAGTGGACGAAAATAAACAAGTCTGCTTAAAACATTTATAAGACATTTATGCCCCTCAGTAAAACCATATGCATGCGCCAAAAACCAATGATCACACATTTATTTAGAAATAACCATTAGGGCCTTAGCCCGGAAACCAAAGCATAGTTTCAATTTCCAAAAGTCAATCCAAGAGTTATTTCATCAATCCAGTAATATGAACCATAAGGCATATAATATAAACCATAACCATAATTTTAGCCACTGCACTATACACTCCAATCCGACATCCCTGATGTCTGACGTCCTTGACGTCAATAAGGTCACAATCACAAGGCTACGCGTGCCACTCGGGTCTCAATTTCCGAGTTCAATCCCCGAACCCCGTTCGGGTACAGCATCCCCGATGCTTAGCGTCATAGACGCTGGACGTACTAGACGTCCGTGACCTCTCCGGGGTACCTCATCCGGAGGAGACAATATAATATGGAAGGATCTATACAGTGCAGTACCAAATACATTTTATGGATATCCACATGCAAAACATATAGGTATACATAGATAAAATCCGAACCAATCGTTACGTTTCATCAAACGGGTCTCATGCCCAAATACCGTGAAACGTTCCATAACCGAAATATCATCAAAACCATTTATAGATTCCAGCATGTGGACATATATAAAATGTAAACCAGGAAACATTTATTCAATTCCATTTTAGGGTCCCCGACCCGCAATCGTATGTAGAAATCAACTGGGCCCCTGGCTCGATTTCGCAAGTTAACTGGGCCCCTGGCCCGATCCACATGTTAACTGGGCCCCTGGCCCGATTTCATAGTTCAACTGGACCCCTGGCCCGATTTTACATTATTCAAGTTCGTAACCGTTTCATGAAATCATATCCAACCACATTTATGGAAATCGGTGGAAATCCAGAAAACCTCGGTTTACGTGCAAATACGTAATTCACCTCGAAATACGTGAAATCATTTTAAATTCACCGATATCCAAAGTAAATCATTTAATCATAATTATAAAAATCATAAAACAGTTATGCATGCATCGAATTTATGAAACCAATGTCCACTCACAGACCGTTTAACCGAGCGCCTCGATACGCGTGTCATAGGCCTTCCCGGGCCACACCACTATCACCGGGACTCCCAAACCTGTTCAAATCACATTAGAGGATTACTAACCTCATCATTAACATCCTATTCAAGTCCCGTAATTTTCCCGAATTTTTAAGTATTTTTAAATTGGATTTAAAACCTTCGGACATCCCGAACAATATCGAGACGGTGTCCGATCGACACGAAACCAATCCCAAAATGTTCGTTACAATGTATAGGATAAAAGTCATGTTGATCTCACCTCGAGATTCGTGCCCACGCGCCGTCACGCGCCGCCGTGAGTGGCTGCGCGTGAAAGCCACGCGCCTGCTACAGTGACTGCTACAGTCACCACCTTCACACGTTTGTCTGGTAAACGGGTCGAAAAGCCCGCGATAGGATCCGGTTCAATCACCCTCAATTCGATATCAATTCAATCCGTTCTTGATCCTATAACAATCATAAACAAATGAATTTCAGGTCTGTGACATCGATCAACATCAACCATTCCCTAATCAAGTCAACAACCCGTGATCACCCAAAACGGGTCGATCACCAAAACTCCTCCAATCCTCAACCATTATCAAATTAACTTCACAGGAAGCTAATAAGGACTAATACGAACCAATTACCATGATTAATTGAACTCGACAATACCTCAATCGTCACAACTCAAGCTCGAGTTTTCCAGCCGTCCACCTCGTCCGTTCACGGCCCTAGGAGCCCCAAAGCTTGCCCCATTTGATCTGGTTCGACACGTTGAAGTTCCAGAAAGCTCAATCCACCATCAATTAGGCTTGGGCTGGCCTAAAACTGGAAATTCGAATTTGAATTTCCCAGAACCCAGTTTCGGGTTTTTGAGCATTCCTCCACCATTTCCACTCCATTTTTCCATCTCTCAATCTCAGTGAACTGCCCTCGACACACTCTTCATTCTTTTAATTCAATTTAGCCGTTAAAGGCGTCCAAAACCGTCCTCAATCCACTGTGTAAAGGTTCCCGCACTGACCCGAAAATCATAGAAAAACCCAGTGCCCACGTTCAGTGATCGATGCCAACACAACCCCATGTGCAATTCCACGTCAAACCGTCCCAATCCAGTCATTTAATTGATAAACAATCAAGGGATCGATCGCACAAAGCATCCACTACACGGCCAGTTCAATGGAACAGTGTCCCGTGTGAAATTACATTTCTGCCTTTGTGCAGAAAATTACCAAAATGCCCCTCACGCATCCTGACCCGTAACTCGGTCATACGGACTCCGATTGATGCGTGCCGCCTGTCATTGGATTCGTATCGACGATACCTACGTAACGGTCCTTGGCCCTCGGCCATCGGACATCCCGGTCGAAAATTCAACATTCACCCTTATATCGTCCAAATTACGAAAATGCCTCTGGACTTCCGTACATCATAACTTTCACCACGAACGTCGGAACCGAACGTGCCACCTGTCTATGAACTCGTGACGTCCCGAACTACGTCACGGTCATCGGTCAAAGTCCATTTGACCATCCGAATTAAAAGTCAACGTTTTGCCCACGCCCAAGGGCAAAACGGTCATTTTGCACAATTCGTCCGAAATCGCTCAACTAATCCCAGATTAGTAATCACAATTAAATATTATTAAATCCCGATATTCGAGACGGGTCGTTACAACCTTCCCTCCTTAAAGAATTTCGTCCTCGAAATTACCAATCTCCTCATTCCACAACCGCCTTGTGGAAAAACAATTCGACCTCGTGTCATGTGTACACCTGTACACCCACTCACTGGAACAACATCAGTCTCGTCTGCACCCAGACATCCCATCACAGTCATACGTCATAGTCAACGACACTCGACCACCTCGAGTGAAAATGATCACCTGATCCGCGATAAGATCGCTCAACCATTAAGCTGACTCCTTCAGCTAGATGGTTCCCTTCCATTGCCAATATATCTTACATTTGCTCCCATTGGGAGTCACCAAATCTCATTTGTCAGTCCATGCTGACACCATCAGTCAAACTGTCACCACAAAGCTTCACCATCTTGTAAAGCCCAACCTGTCGGTTAATCAATGACAACACCATGTACTACATCGCTCTCGATGCAGCGCAAGATCAACCACATGATCTCAATTCGCAGGCAAGCCCATTCCTGCGACATAATACATCTCAATGTCCATAACTGCCGACTCCGTCAGCGAACCCTGACGCAAAAATGTCACGGCGTAGTAGTAACACGAAAGGCTACTCGTGGTTACTCTGACCACCACTCACTCATCCTGAGTGTACGTATACCGTCAAAATCAAGTGGTGTAACTGGAACACATTGAATACCAGCCCAGCAGTGATCACACATCTCAAAACTAGGGTTCCACTAGCCAACCATGGCTAAGAGCACCTGCCCATACAATCACTGAACCCGACAAAATTGCTCTGCACAGCGCACAGTATCCAATGTCCAGTCCACAGTCACAACCAACAATGATATCGGAACCAAGCCGATCACCAACACGTTAAATCACACACCACGGTACACCCCATGTACCGCCATTAGGCATCACTCAGCCTAATCAGTATCAATCCTTGTACAACGTACCCTGTACGTACATCAATCCATCAATCCACCTACAACCACCCAGGTCATAGCCAAACACGTTCTAGTAACGGAGTACATTTTCCCGACCAACCTGTGACAAAACGAACTCCACCCATCATCTAGTTCCAATTCCGAATCCGAATCCGCAATTTCGTAAGAAATCCCGAATTCGAACCCAACATCATAATTATAATCCATTCCCAAATCCGAATCCGAAATCATTATTCCGTAAGCTAGCATTGGAATAATCATTCCGCACCCAAATCTAGTAATCCATTTTCGAGCTTTACAATCGAATCCTGAATCGTCACCCAGAAATTCAATTCCAAAACCCAAAATCTCGTTTACGTCCATCAAGACGTAACATAACCGATCCTATCGGTTACCCGCTCAAAACACTCGATTGACTTCATAGGGAAGCCAATCCCAATATCCACACGTCAAAAGTAGACGAAATCCGACCACATCGGAAACCCTACTCACCTGAGTAACAAACCATATGGACTCCACTTCGAAACGAAGTTCGGTCCCGTCGTTTACGACTCGCATACCAAGGTAAGAGTGATAAACTCACACCCAATCTGGATCATCAAGATCACGACCCAGATCCAATACTACGTCATCCGAAACGTAATACCACGATCCTAGATCGTCATACCGTCCATAGTTAACAACATCACAAATCAGATCCACCTAGGATCCACACATGTCCACATAGCTAACAAACCATCTGAAAGCTGATCGTAGGGTCTTACACCCTCAATGAATCATTCGTCAAATTTCCCCTTAGTGGAAAGATGACCACGCATTTCACCACCAAATCCAAAATCATACACAACTTCTTGTGTCCAATGACCCCAAGCCAAACATGGGTCCACCTACCAATACACGCTCAACGTACTGGTAACAACAATCATGATCTGCCACGGCAGGAAATAGGAAGTCAACCCCAATGACTTCGGAATACCAATCACCAATGTGGAAGCGAGCACCCCTCTCGTCTCCCAATCATAACTCTCCCCGAATCGGGAGTTCCAACCATGTTGGAAACAGACATGCTCCCAATGAGATGTCAAGTCCAACCACTGGACTGCCCATGTCCATACCTCACTTGGACCACCACGTGTCCAAAATCAAATCATCACTCGGACCTCACGTCCGCCAATACTCATGTATGCACACCCCGATTCCGAACGGATATTTCCACGACACTGCCTGGATGTGCATACCCAACTACCTTCGCCTCACATCTCAACCTTTACAGGTTCAATCCTCAGGTTCCAAGTGATCCACAATCACAAAATCACACGTCAATACCACGAATGGTTTCCCCGACTTTTCCAATTTCAATAATTTCCTTGTATTCTCAGGGGATATAAGCAGTACACAAACTTACCAATCTCGGAGCTGACAACAACTCCACAAATCCACCAATTCTCATGACATAGGGAACATCATCCCTAGATTCCTCAAGTTTCAATCATACCTTTATATCCATTCATCACTTGTCATCATATACCTGTTAGGACTTATCCCAACACATCACGACCTCCACTGGATCCCATCCAGTCCAAGACTCAACCACCACTGAGTCGCAGATACCAATCATCTGTCCATCATGACAGAGTCACACCCCAACTGGTGGCTCATCGTCATCACAATTACTGTCACCAGCACCAGCGCTAGTACCCGCACCAACGCACCATCATCAACACTAGTATCAGCACACAGGAATCCATACCAGTATTGGCATAAAGGTATCACCATACCAACATCCATACATAGCACACGAACATCCACACTAGCACGCGAACACCCATGCTAGCACACTGTGTGCAAAGTTGTTACCCTGGATCTCCGTTCATTACGAACGACGATCCCGTAACACCACTCGTACCCCACGACTATGGGTACCTCCAATTTGACCACTGGCACATCAGGATAATGGACGTTCCCTGAACATCCCCTGATCCTCAAGTGTGAAAGCCACACAAAATACCCTCGATAGCCAGTCATCTCGACACAACTGTCGACCAACAGTCATCGTTGTCAAGACCCGTATCCACACATCATACTAACATTCGATCCAAACCAGGATTCCATATTTCCTAATATCCGTATCCGTAGATCGAAACCCATAAGACTCACTAGAGTCATCCACATGGTCATCCACGACCTCAGCCGCACGTCGCAGCATAAATCCTTAATTTAAGTTCACTTTTCCGGTCCATCAATATAAATTAGGGTTCCAAAATCACACCCTAGGGTTCCACCGAACCCAACTGCCCTTTTGCAGTAAAATCCACAACCTGACCGACCCCGCGGTTCCAACATCACATAGACGTCAAATCCAATCCCATCGTCAATCCAACGTGGGTTCCATCGTGGGTTCCACCACGAAGGTCATCGGCTAACTCCGATGCACCAACACCCCGTACACTAGCCAACACTACCAGGGTCCAAAACTTAGACCAATACTCAACTGAGTTTCGTACTTCCATAACATTATTCAAATGGGGTTCCCTGAACCCAGTTGTGCCCAGTAGCACAACAATCCATCATCACGTGACCGAACCGACGGTCCCGCATTACCAGTTAATCGTATTCAACCCCACTTGGGTTGAATCGCATCAAGGCACGGCGTATCGGGCCAAACACACCCAATTCACCATACAAACCCAAAACTATCTATCAGGTTGCAACGGAACAGCAGCCCAAAGAGACATCACACCTTCGACCTTCGCGCACAAAAGAGCAAAACCTACTCTGATACCACTTGACACGACCCATCCCAATCCCCCCGGGATTACCATGGAATGTGACGTGCTCCCGTCTGACAAGAGGCGTCAGACAAGGGATAACCGATTGCCATTGCCCAAACGGGCTTCCAGAGTGCGTAAGGATCGATGGAGGAGGTGTGCGATGCTCAAGTCTCTGCTGCAGTCGTATCCGGAATCAACCTGAAGGGCATTAAAAACAAAAGCTGTGAGTGGACGAAAATAAACAAGTCTGCTTAAAACATTTATAAGACATTTATGCCCCTCAGTAAAACCATATGCATGCGCCAAAAACCAATGATCACACATTTATTTAGAAATAACCATTAGGGCCTTAGCCCGGAAACCAAAGCATAGTTTCAATTTCCAAAAGTCAATCCAAGAGTTATTTCATCAATCCAGTAATATGAACCATAAGGCATATAATATAAACCATAACCATAATTTTAGCCACTGCACTATACACTCCAATCCGACATCCCTGATGTCTGACGTCCCTGACGTCAATAAGGTCACAATCACAAGGCTACGCGTGCCACTCGGGTCTCAATTTCCGAGTTCAATCCCCGAACCCCGTTCGGGTACAGCATCCCCGATGCTTAGCGTCATAGACGCTGGACGTACTAGACGTCCGTGACCTCTCCGGGGTACCTCATCCGGAGGAGACAATATAATATGGAAGGATCTATACAGTGCAGTACCAAATACATTTTATGGATATCCACATGCAAAACATATAGGTATACATAGATAAAATCCGAACCAATCGTTACGTTTCATCAAACGGGTCTCATGCCCAAATACCGTGAAACGTGCCATAACCGAAATATCATCAAAACCATTTATAGATTCCAGCATGTGGACATATATAAAATGTAAACCAGGAAACATTTATTCAATTCCATTTTAGGGTCCCCGACCCGCAATCGTATGTAGAAATCAACTGGGCCCCTGGCCCGATTTCGCAAGTTAACTGGGCCCCTGGCCCAATCCACATGTTAACTGGGCCCCTGGCCCGATTTCGTAGTTCAACTGGACCCCTGGCCCGATTTTACATTATTCAAGTTCGTAACCGTTTCATGAAATCATATCCAACCACATTTATGGAAATCGGTGCAAATCCAGAAAACCTCGGTTTACGTGCAAATACGTAATTCACCTCGAAATAAGTGAAATCATTTTAAATTCACCGATATCCAAAGTAAATCATTTAATCATAATTATAACAATCATAAAACAGTTATGCATGCATCGAATTTATGAAACCAATGTCCACTCACAGACCGTTTAACCGAGCGCCTCGATACGCGTGCCATAGGCCTTCCCGGACCACACCACTATCACTGGGACTCCCAAACCTGTTCAAATCACATTAGAGGATTACTAACCTCATCATTAACATCCTATTCAAGTCCCGTAATTTCCCGAATTTTTAAGTATTTTTAAATTGGATTTAAAACCTTCGGACATCCCGAACAATATCGAGACGGTGTCCGATTGACACGAAACCAATCCCAAAATGTTCGTTACAATGTATAGGATAAAAGTCATGTTGACCTCACCTCGAGATTCGTGCCCACGCGCCGTCACGCGCCGCCGTGAGTGGCTGCGCGTGAAAGCCACGCGCCTGCTACAGTGACTGCTACAGTCACCACCTTCACCCGTTTGTCTGGTAAACGGGTCGAAAAGCCCGCGATAGGATCCGGTTCAATCACCCTCAATTCGATATCAATTCAATCCGTTCTTGATCCTATAACAATCATAAACAAATGAATTTCAGGTCTGTGACATCGATCAATATCAACCATTCCCTAATCAAGTCAACAACCCGTGATCACCCAAAACGGGTCGATCACCAAAACTCCTCCAATCCTCAACCTAAATTAACTTCACAGGAAGCTAATAAGGACTAATACGAACCAATTACCATGATTAATTGAACTCGACAATACCTCAATCGTCACAACTCAAGCTCGAGTTTTCCGGCCGTCCACCTCGTCCGTTCACGGCCCTAGGTGCCCCAAAGCTTGCCCCATTTGATCTGGTTCGACACGTTGAAGTTCCAGAAAGCTCAATCCACCATCAATTAGGCTTGGGCTGGCCTAAAACTGGAAATTCGAATTTGAATTTCCCAGAACCCAGTTTCGGGTTTTTGAGCATTCCTCCACCATTTCCACTCCATTTTTTCATCTCTTAATCTCAGTGAACTGCCCTCGACACACTCTTCATTCTTTTAATTCAATTTAGCCGTTAAAGGCGTCCAAAACCATCCTCAATCCACTGTGTAAAGGTTCCCGCACTGACCCGAAAATCATAGAAAAACCCAGTGCCCACGTTCAGTGATCGATGCCAACACAACCCCATGTGCAATTCCACCTCAAACCGTCCCAATCCAGCCATTTAATTGATAAACAATCAAGGGATCGATCGCACAAAGCATCCACTACACGGCCAGTTCAATGGAACAGTGTCCCGTGTGAAATTACATTTCTGCCCTTGTGCAGAAAATTACCAAAATGCCCCTCACGCATCCTGACCCGTAACTCGGTCATACGGACTCCGATTGATGCGTGCCGCCTGTCATTGGATTCGTATCGACGATACCTACGTAACGGTCCTTGGCCCTCGGCCATCGGACATCCCGGTCGAAAAGTTAACATTCACCCTTATATCGTCCAAATTACGAAAATGCCCCTGGACTTCAGTACATCATAACTTTCACCACGAACGTCGGAACCGAACGTACCACCTGTCTATGAACTCGTGACGTCCCGAACTACGTCACGGTCATCGGTCAAAGTCCATTTGACCATCCGAATTAAAAGTCAACGTTTTGCCCACGCCCAGGGGCAAAACGGTCATTTTGCACAATTCGTCCGAAATCGCTCAACTAATCCCAGATTAGTAATCACAATTAAATATTATTAAATCCCGATATTCGGAACGGGTCGTTACAATCCATACTTCCCAGAGTGCGCCGAAACTACTGTGGATTGCGGGTGTGATTTCTCCGTCACTCTCGACTAACAGCTCGCACCGTAACAACCTGGAGGGTATAAAAAATATGAAAAGACTCCGAGTGGACAAAAATAAAGAATAAGTTCAAAAACAGTTATTAGAAAAACATAATTATATTTTTACCCTCCACGCAAAAACCAATGCATGCATATCAAGAAACCATTTCATATTAAAAACCATCAACGAAAACCATTATCGAAAATCTGAATCAATTTCGTCATTCAAATCCAGGGCCTAAGCCCAAAATCACAAATCAATTTCAAAGTATGGGAACTCGGTCCCAAAACTCATCAAAACCAATTTATCCAAGACACTGCCCAAACATCGGAAAACTAGTGAAAAACATCAATCATACGAGTTTTTTGGATCCCAAGTATGCCCGAGTCTTTAAACTCAAAACCATGTGCAATAATCAAGCCTTCTCGGGATATCAACGAGTCTTTAAACTCAAAACACAATCACATGCCTCGGGGGTATCATAATCACTGAACATATACCGAGTCTTTAAACTCAAAACATATCAATTCAAGGCCCCCCCCCCCCCCCCCCCCCCCCGTCAATCAACCGAGTCTTTAAACTCAAAACCAGATCCATCAGTTTTTCTTTTCTTTTTCCGGGTCTTTAAACCCAAAACCATTTTTCCAATCAACAGTGAAAACCATAGAAAATCCATCTCCGTATTCGCAACAGTGATTCCGTAAGCTAGCATCTGGAACCATCATCCTGAACCCAAATCCAGATTTCCTTTCTAAATCTCAAAACCAAATCCGAAATATCATTTTCCGAAATCCAATTTCAAAACCGAAAGCTCATTTCCGAAATCACATGAACAGGGCTCCAAGCACGAAATCACTTTTCTGAAATCCATTTCAAATCCTTGAAATCAAATCATTAACCCCATGATCAAATCACAAGATCATTCGAAATCTCGTAAAACATACAAATACGTTAATTTCTCGAAATACGTGTAAAATTGGAAATTATCAAGATCATAACCAAATCATGGAAGTCACATATAGAAAACATATAAAAGCATAGATGCATGCATCAAGAGTTAGAAAATAAAGTCCACTCATAGACCGTTTCGTCGTTGCCTCGATACGCGTGCACTTACGCCGTTCTCAGCTAGTCTACTATCCTCGGCTTTCCCAAACCTTCCTATTCAATAATTCAACCCGTGCTCTGCAACCTTGATTCCCATGGATTCTAGTCTCCTCTGGCCTCCAAGTCAATCCTTGCACGGGTTCTGTGGCCACCGTCTCTTTCAGGCCTTAATTCCTTGTACTTCGAACTCGTTCCTCCCTCCTGGTCATTCTCTGATCAATTGGAACCAGCCTTAGTGACCTAAACTAAAAATCTATTTTGAATTGTAAGAACAGAGTTCACGGTTTCCAGCTCCTTTCAACCGCCACCGTACACGGCTGCTCATCGTGGTGTCACCACCATCATCCTTACCGTATCTCCTTTCATTTCTAATCACACGACACGACCATTTGAGGACAATTTTTTTTTGTTGGGGGGGTGTGTTTGAATTCCTCACCACTATGTATCTCTGTTTCCTGTTTTTTCCTTGGAACCCTCCAACCGTGCACAATTGTACCCTTCATTTAAACCAATAAGGTGGTTGAAGAAAGGTCCACTACCTTCCATAGAGAGACAAGTGTCTCCAATCTGGTGGGCACATTTTCCTTGGAAACCAGGTGTCACAATTTCACTGGCACAAATCCCCACACACTAGAAAAGACCAAAATGCCCCTTTACGCCAAATTACCATTTTGCCCCTCGTACCTTTAAGCCAGTAACTAATTTATCCAAAGTCTGATGATGATGTGCCACCTGTCGTTGTACTCAGGACATCGAGACCTTCCTAACGGTCCTCGGAATGCATGAAAATTCCATGTCGTATGAAAAGTCAACAAATTTCCCTTATTCAACAAAATTACCAAAGTACCCTTGAACTTCCGAACATCATAACTTTCTCCTCGGACGTGCCACCTGTCTATGAACTTATGACATCCCGAACCACGTCACGGTCATCGGTCAAAGTTCATTTGACCGTCCGAACGAAAAGTCAACATTTGTGCCCATTCTAGGGGCAAAATCGTCATTTCGCATCGTCCGCCCGAAATCTTCCAACTAATTACTGATTAACCTCACTAATCCGTCATTAATCACTAATCTAATCCTGATTCCTAGAACGGGTCGTTACATATCTTCCCTTCCCTTGTGGTCTTGATGTACAATGAAGTTTCACTAAGACTTCTTTCATAGCCACACTTAAGCAAATGAGTGTCAATCTCTTCATACCAGGCCCTAGGTGCCTGTTTCAACCCATAGAGAGCCTTATGAAGTTTGTACACCCTACTGTCTTCTGTTTCTGTGACAAAACCTTCAGATTGTTCCACAAACACTTCTTCCTCTAGCACTCCATTTAGAAAGGCTGATTTGACATCCAGCTGGTATAAACTCCAGCTTTTCTTTGCTGCCAAGGCTATAAGAGTCCTGATTGTGTCCAACCTTGCCACTAGTGCAAAGGCTTCATTGAACTCTACCCCAGGATTTTGGGAATAGCCTTTGGCTACCAATCTAGCCTTGTGTTTCTGCACAGAACCATCTAGATTCAGCTTGGTTTTATAAATCCATTTTACACCAATGACAGGCTTGTCACTTGGTCTCTCAACTAGCTCCCAAGTTGAGTTTTTCTCAATCATTTCCAGCTCAGCTTCCATGGCCTGTCTCCAGACCTGATCCTTAGTTGCTTCTTGATAAGTTTCAGGTTATATGATGGTTATGTGACACCTAGCATATATATATATATATATATGTCAAGTTTCTCATCTTTACTGGTGTATTGCTGGGAGTTGAGGAATCTGAACCTTCAGAATCTTGAGCTTGAGGTACTTCAGTCCCTTCATTGGTCTCTTTAGTAGATTCTGCTTCTTTTTCATGATCAAACACACCAGGAAGTACAACTCTGACTTCTTTCTCTTCTTTCCAATTCCAGCAAGCCCTTTCATTGAAGACAACACTTCTTGACACCATGATCTTCCTAGTTTTCAGGTTAAACAACCTATAACCTTTCTCACAGGTGCCATAGACAACAAACACACACTTCACAGATGAATCATCCAATTTTTGTCTCAGTTAAGTAGGCATATGAGCATAGCAAATAGAACCAAAAACCTTCAGGTGTTTTACTCCTGGTTTCCTTCCACTGTAAACCTCAAAGGTTGTCTTCTTCTCTATTGCCTTTGTAGGACACCTGTTGAGCAGGTAGACGGCTGTATTAACAGCTTCTGCCCAAAAATGATAGGGCATGTCCTTGTCATGTAACATAGACTTAGCCATTTCCACCACTGTCCTGTTTTTCCTCTCAGCCACTCCATTCTACTGTGGTGAGTAAGCCACAGTGAGTTGTCTGAAAATTCCTTCAGTTTCACAGAAGTTGTGAAACTCATGTGAAGTGAACTCACCTCCCCTATTACTCATTAGGGTCTTTATCGTATATCTACTTTGCAGTTCACACATAGACTTGAAATTTTTGAACACATTGAATGCACCAGACTTATGCTTCAGAAACTACACCCAGCACATCCTAGAACAATCATCTATGAAGGTAATGAAGTACTTGTTACCTCCAATAGTTTCTTTCTACATAGGTCCACACAAGTTAGTGTGAATAAGCTCTAAGGGTGAGATTGCTCTCCATGCTTTGTCTTGATCAAAGCTCTCCATATGTTGCTTTCCTGTTATGCACCCCTCACATACTTCTTGATTTCCCTCTAGGATAGGTAGTCCTAGAACCATGTTCTGAGTTTGCAGCTTGTGTAAACTGTGGTAGTTCAAGTGGCCAAACCGTCTGTGCCATAATCTTGCACACTCCTCCATTGTTTCCCTCGGTGCTACTGTCTGAATGCAATCCACAGATAATGGGAAGCACATGTTTTCCAGCATTTTATTGAGGCAACACACTGCAACATCTCATCATCCTCAAAGATTTCAGCATTGCCATTACCAAACCTGAGGTACTAGCCATGTTCTACCATTTTTCCAACACTAAGTAAGTTAGCATCAAGCCCTAGAACTAGCATTACTTGATTAATGATCCTCTCCCCATTTTGTGTGTTGATTACAAGTGAGCCCTGTCCAGTAGCTTGTACCAAGTCACCAGTTCCCATTTTCACATTAGTAATGATGGATTTGTCCACATTAATAAATAGGGACTCATGTGAAGTCATGTGGTTGCTGTAAGCACTGTCCACATACCACACTCCACTCCCCTCAGGAATTGTTGCAAAATTGCAGGCATAGAACATCACACCATCCTTGTCTTCTTCTTCCTGCTTTGCCATATTCACCACTTGCCTCACTATGCAATTCTTTTCAATATGACCCAGTTTATTGCACTTAAAACATTTAGGTTTGTTGTTAAGCCAACATTGACCATAATGTAGCTTTCAACAGATCTTACAGAGATCTTTAAAGTTAGTGGAATTGTCAAAAACGGGTTTAGTGACCCCAGTACACTGATTGTTTTTTACATTTCTATAGGCCTTGCCTTTCCAGCCCTTGTTTCCCTTGTAATTCTGCTTGTTTCTGCCATACTGCTTACGTGTCTTGTCATGTGATCCTTGATTCACACTCAATGCAGAGAATGCCTTCCCTATGTGAGTTTCTGAATGCATCTCCAGCCTTTGATCATATGCACGTATAGAAGCTAGTAGTGTCTACACATTGATAGTGTCCAGATCCTTGGTTTCTTCAAGGATTGAGACTATAGGGTCATATACTTTAGTGAAACTAATCAGGATCTTCTGCACCATTCTTCTTTCTGTAACTTCCTCACCATAAGATCTCATATGATCTACAATGGTGTACAGTCTAGAGGTGTAGACAGAGAACGACTCATCATCTCTCATCCTTACATACTCAAAATTTTTCCTGAGTGCTTGAAGATTGATTGCTCAAACCTTCTCATCTCCTTTATATTCTCTTTTCAGCAGATCCCAAGTGGACTTTGCACTCTTCTCATTCGAGATCCTTGAGAAGATCGAGTCCACCACGGCTATTTGGATTATCCCCAGTACACGAGCATCTCTGATGTAGTTAGCTCGAGTTGGCATAGCAGCTTCTGGAGGCCTTGCTGCACCTAGATCAGCATATTCTGGTGGTACTGCAGCAGTAGGTACATCTTCATTCAATCCTTTCTCCACATACTCCCATAGATCATGAGCACGTAAGATTGTGCGCATTTTGATGCTAAAAAACACATAGTTAGAGCCATTGAACAGTGGAACTCTTAGGTCTCTACTCGCAACAGCCATTGCTTTGCTTGCTAGCTAAGTTTTCACTATGCTGCAGCTTCCACACAGTTCACGCCCTAGTAAACTAGATCAGTTGACTGCTCTGATACCATATTGGCTTTTGATTCTCATATGCTAATTCAGCTTTTATCTGTTTTGCAGGTTGCTTGATCAATCCAATGGAACAGTGCACGAGAGTTGAAATGTGATGTGATGCAGAAGGTAATGATCTGATCCTTAATCACTGAATCGATTGAGAGTAGTTTTAGGATTAGATAGGTAGTAGAATGTGTGTATGTTGATGTATGGACGATTGTAGTGATGTTTGCTTGGGAGAAGAATGAAATGCAATGTAATGCACACAAGGTGTTTAAGAAAATGCCTATAATGACCAAGTATTTGAGGATTGGTTGTTTTGATTATTGATATGGTGTTTGTGTCCAAATGTTTTCACATAGTTTGATAAATAGGGATTTCAAGAAAATCTGGGCCACAAGTTTTTTGATACATTTTATGATTTGTAGGTCTCACATCTTATGATTTGATTTGGATTGAAATCTGGTTGTTTATGTTTTACTTATGCATGCATGTTTTATATTTGGAGGGTAAAGGTTTATTTTATTTGGAAAATATATGTCCAAATGCTTATTTTTGTCCACTCACACTTTTAATAGTGTTGTAGTACCCTACATGTTGTTGTAGAGAGATCGCGGCTGATCGTGAGACGGAGGCTTGACTAGGACATCAGTACTGTTATCCCTTGTGTGACAGGGATTCAAGATAATTTTGAAAATACGATTTATTTGTCAAACAGGAGTAGAATCAAACACGGTTATCAAAGCGTTTTTGGGAAGGGTCCTGTCAATTTGGTATCAGAGCATTATCGTATTTATCTTTTTCCTTTTAGCCAACGTTATGCTTCCAAGATATGAACCTCGTGCACGACTTGGTAGTGAGGAAAACATGGTTACTACAAGAAATACACATGATCCAGGATAGACTGAGGTATGAAACGAACCCTAGATCTTTTGGCTCGGACATTGGATATTGCACTATATAATAGAAGGACATATGTGGGCCTGGATATTGAGCGAGCCTAAATACTGGGGCCACTACATTTACGAACAAGTTGGACTCAGATGAGACAGATGAGTGAGTTACTTGGTTGGATAGAGTTTTAGAGGCGACGAGAGGTACTCTTAGGATATGGTACGAATATCTATGTTTTTGCTTGGTGACTAAGCATGCTGATGGTGCTATGGATTACGAATATTGGATTACAACTCAGAAGGAGTCAGGATATTGGTTTAGGACTCGAAAGGAGTCAGAATATTGGATTAGGACTCAAAAAGACTTGGGATATAGGACTAGGGATCGAGAAGAGCTGAAGATTAGAGATATCAGTAACTATTCTGAATCGAATGAAGGCTCCTGTGGAAGCCCGAGGCACTAACGTGGACCTAGTATCTACGATTGTTGGAGGGATACATTTGAATTTTGGGGACAAAATTCCTTTGGGGGGTAGACTGTAATGCCCCAATAATTCAAGAAATGTAATCCCGAAGGTTTTGAATGTACATTAACAGTTTTACCCTTGAAAGTTAACTTTTTTCTTAGAGAACTCTTTGAACTTTTTATGAGGGTTGTTACTTAGGTATCAGAGTACTGAGTCTATAGATAAGTGGCATGTCAAATTTGGAGTTCAAAAGTATTAGGTATTGGTCTAAAGCGAAAAGCCAAGGGTGGAGCTCAAGAGGGGCAATTTGGTAATTTGGCACTTGGAGATCTTGTGCTAGTCCAATGAACTGGTGATAGGTAGTACCATCCAGGGAGGGATGGATGGCACCACCTTCCCTTATGTGACAAGACTCGTTCTTAAATTCCGTGGAAACTGGGTCGGTTCTGCTCGTGTCTAACAACTCTTGTCAGACAAGAGATATTTCCAACTTTGTCCAAGTCCATAACATATTAAATTAACCAAAATAAATCCATCCTTGCGGGGTTAGTGATCCAAACATTCCAGAAAGATAAAAGTTAAAAAATTAAATAGACATGAAGGTTTTGCCCTAAATGGTCAAATGTTGACTTTTTGTCCTGAGCACTTTTTGGACGAGTCGCGAGTACTCTTACGTAGGCTTCAGTGCCTTGAGTTTGTAGACGAGTAGCATGCTAAAATCGAAGGTCGAATGGTTTTGATACAGGTCAAAGACAATCAAGGATTTTTTCCTTATATTGGCATAAAGGGTAATATTGTAATTTTGACACGTAAATCATATGAGATATTGACATGTGTCTAGAGGGTTCTATACTTTTCCTCACCTCCCCTCTACTGGCGACTTACTCCTACTTATAAATATTTGTGTGTAGTGTGTGCATAGAGGAGTCGATGGGTGGTTACCGAAAAAGAGAAAAACCATCATTACTAACCCGTGAATGAGGGATGGCCAGGAAGAACCAGAGAGAAAAGAAGAGGGAAAGATGGAGAAGAAGAGGAAGATCAGGAAGGGGTTGAGAAAGAGGAGCTGCCTAGAACCCAAAAGGAACCCGAGAAGCCAGAGTTTAGCTTGGGTTCATTAAGGAACGTTGGAAGCCTTGAATATCTAACTCAGGTTTTTGGGAGCTTATAAAAGTCCCTAAGATGAGTTTGAGTTAGAAAAATTGAGGTTTGGACGTGTGATAGTTCTAGAAAATGAACTGGAAATGCAGCCGTGAACTCTGAATTTGGGTCATGGCATGCAAGGTAAGTTCTTCCAATTTTAAAGCCATTGATCATCTTCTAGCATCTATTAGATGAGTATGGATAGTTAGAATGAAGAAAAAGGGTCAGAAACGATGAGTTTTGAGTTGGGTCATGGCCGCCCGGGTTAGGTCCTACGCGCAGGCTTACGGGTCGACCTGGCGAGAGGTCAAGGGTCACCCTGGGTTGGCGCCTAAGGCCCACACGTAGAGAACCACATGTGGCACATGAGCACACTTGCGGTCTCCTTTAGCAGTTCGATCAACACAAAAAATGTTTGTTTATCAATTCTAAATTTAATGGTACAAATTTCAAGATAATCAGGCATTGTTTGGGTATGGTTCCAGGTGTTAAACATAATACGTTTATGTTTACTAATAAGGAAATAAAGTAATTGGTTTTCTAATTATGAAATTATGATTATTATGGGTATATCTTTACAAATGCTTATAGTTGGATTCTTGTAAAAATTAAGGAATGAATGTTTGAGATTATAGTTAAAAGGTATATTTGATTATATTATTTGAAGTACTATGTGTTATTTAAATTCTTAATAAAATCCTAAAAATGATAGAATATTAATATAAGGCTATTTTGGGTCCTTCATAAACTATGGTTAAATAGATGAATACTAAGGAAATGAGTGAAGGCTTGATGTAAGTAATTATGCTTGAATTCTAATAAAGTTATGATGATAAGTGTGATCAATGGTAAATTTTATGGAAGTCATGATGCTAATTATTTGGTTATGAGTATCATTGTTAATACTTGGTTATTTTGTCATAATTAATCAACCTATTACTTACCAAGTGACTAAAGAAATAAGGTCTAAAAGAAAATTCTTAAGTTGTTACATTTCGTACTTGTCGGGGTATTGGGTTGGATGTAGGCGGTAACCCCGAAAGGATGGATTTAGTTTGGTTAATTTAATATGTTATGGACTTGGACAAAGTTGGTAATATCTCTTGTCTGACAAGAGTTGTCAGATAGGAGCAGGACCAGCTCAGTTTTCACGGAATTTGAGGGCGAGTCCTCCCATTATGCGTTTTCCTGTGCGTGTATTGAATTGCAACCAAAACCCAGCCCCGACTTGAAGTAAAGGGGAAAAACGAGAGGAGAGAAGGAAAGAGAGAAGAAAGAAATAGAAGAGAAAGGAAAGGTAAAGAAGAAGAGGAGAAATAAAGAGAAACAAAGAGGGAGGAAGGGTTGTTCGAGGGAGAATTTGTGGTCCCCAAAACATGAACGATTGGTTTTGGAATGCTAAACCTCGAATTCAAGATCCCTAACATCCTCCCTAGAAGGAAAGAGAGAAGAAAGAAATAGAAGAGAAAGGAAAGGGAAAGAAGGGAGAAATAAAGAGAAACAGAGAGGGAGAAAGGATTGTTTGGGGGAGAATATGTGGTCCCCAAAACATGAACGATTGGTTTTGGAATGCTAAACCTCGAATTCAAGATCACTAACATCCTCCCTAGACTCAAGCGACCAAGATAGGCCTAGGATCCGATGACTTAGGCACATGGAGGATGTATAAATGGCATACGAACCATGGCTGAGACTTGAAGGCCAGATAGCTCCCGAGATTTTAGAAGAGCGCATAGTTCGGGATTGAGCTTCTTGGATAGTCTTTGAGTGGACATTTGTTTTATAAACTATGATGCATGCATAGTTAAATGATTTAAATATTTTATTACATGAGTTTGATTGCAATGAGATGAATAAATAATTCTAAATGTTTATCTGATGATTTTTCATATTTAACTTGGTTTCTCAACACAAATTTTACGAATGTTTTGTCGAAACAGTGTTTTAGGCTCAAACTCGAATTGAAATTTTTTTGAATTGGTTTCAATCAAGGATTTATGGAAAAACAAGTTTTCTTGGTTTTATTCTTGTTTTCCTTGTTTACCATCCTCATGAGATGTTTTTCCCTCCATACATCAGTTTGGAATCTCAGAGAGGCTATAGTATGACATTTTCTGAACGTGAGTAAATCCTTTGGAGACTCGATCCCAGGGA
This sequence comes from Prinsepia uniflora, assembly GCA_032719365.1. Taxonomy (NCBI): domain Eukaryota; kingdom Viridiplantae; phylum Streptophyta; class Magnoliopsida; order Rosales; family Rosaceae; genus Prinsepia; species Prinsepia uniflora. Next base: position 45,912,427 of record CM064870.1, on the reverse strand, counting down.
TGTCATGGCTTAGCATCTCTCGGACATTGATAGTGCCCGAGATTACCACATGGAGGCTGTCTGATCCCGAGGATGATATCATAGTTCCGATGTGGGTATGTTCCTGGGCTACCACCCCAATGTTTACTCTGTTCCCAGATGTTACTCGGATGATGCGAGAATACAGTTCCCGAGTTTACCTACGTGTAATGTTGATATCGTGACCGCTTCCCAAGTATTTGAAGATTGGTTGTGTTTGATTATTGATATAGTGTTTATATCCAGATGTTTTCACTTGGTTTGATAAACAAGGATTTCAGAGAAATGTGGACCACATGTTTTGTGATGCTTTTTATGATGTGGGTCTCACGGCTTATGATTTGATTTGAATTGAAATCCGGTTGTTTATCTTTTACTTATGCATGTAAATTTTATAATTGGAGGGTAAAAGTTTATTTTATTCGGAAAATGTATTTCCAAATGCTTATTTTGTCCACTCACACTTTTAGTGGTTTTGTTAACCCTCGAGGCTGTTGCAAAGAGATCGGGGCTAATTTTGAGATGGAGGCATGACCGGAACATTAGTGTCGTTATTTCTCGTCTAACAAGTGTTGAGGATAATTTCGAAATTTTGGTTTATTTGTTAGATAGAAATAGGATCAAACACAGTTATCAAAGCATTTTCGGGAAGGGTCCTATAATTCCTTCTCTGTTGCTAGACCTCCACACTATTATAGTTGTTCTAGAAAATAACAATAATGCAGTAAAAGGATTATGGCGGAACTGCGATTTTTAAATTTATTATATAAATTATTGAACTTTTGTATATGAAAAAAAGTTAAATTTTAATTTTAATTTATTTTTCTCAAAGTGGGTGTTTTAAAATATTCTAAGCTCATGGTCTACAAGCTAATTAAAAAAAAAATTGTGTGGTGCACATGCCACGTACTTTGGCTAAAACTAAAAATATGTCTAGTGGTAAAGATAAAGGTAAGAGGGTATGATTTGCCCTTCAAATGACATTGTTCATGGATTTCAAAATTACTTTTTGTTTTTCTAATGAAAATGGGCAAGAGACAAAATTTAAATTTATTTTGAGTTTTTTTCTTAAACATAATATTGTAGAAATTTTAAATCAAATTTTCAACATATAGTTTAATTTTATTTTAAAGGCGGATAATTATGATGAATTATAGGAGTAAAAAAAAATTAAAAAAATGAAAAATCAAAGACAAAATGAAAATGAAACAACCATGTTAAACTTCAAAAAAAAAAACAATAACTAGAATTTTCAAGCCGAAGTGCCATGTGGCACTTTAGGCTCTTTCACTTGCAGGTGTGTTGTTGTATGCATGTCGTCTTTCGTAGTCGAACATAAACTGCTGGCGACATGGCTTGCCAAGGAAAGCAATTGCCAATTCTCTTTTGGCTGAGTTAGATATGGATTTAGGTGCATTATGGGCTCGAATTGGATTTGTCCAGTCCAAAAAATGAGCATTAGACATGCTTTTAAGGGTTCGTTTGGTATTATTTCTTTTTTTTTCCTTAAAAAAAGCTTTTATTTGAAAGTACAACAATATAAAAGTATTTGGTAAAAATAAAAAATGATTTGGTAAAAATAAAAAACCTTACCTTTTTATAAAGTAAGGTACTTTTAACAACAATGTTTAAAAACAATGGAAAGTTAATGCTTTTTATTTTATTTGTTTTTATAATATCCAAATTAATATATAAATAAATTATTGTCTATTTACGATTTATATTTTTCGCACTTTTTTATTTTCTTAAAAGAACAAATTAACCAACATTTCATACCAAATCTACTATGTTGTCACCACCATCACCATCCCCATCACCGCCACCACTGCAAGAAATATATGCTAGGGTCACTATTAATTATTAGTGTCTTTTGACACTAAAGGCACAAATTATTGTGCCCAATGACCAATGGCCATAGTGCAACCATTAATAAGTGGTAGGTTCACTAGGTGGGCATCACCTACCAAAGGGCACAAAAGCATTTATTGTGTCATTATTTATGGGCAAAAATAAAACTTATTTGGTGTCCATAGATACAATATTATATAATTTTTTTTATGAGTACAAATGTGCTTTTTGACACATTTATAAATTAGTGTCTTTTGATATTATCACTACAAGAAATTAATAATTGCCCTATGAAACTATTTTGTAAGGTAAATAAGACAAAAACCTGGTGAAGGTAAAACATAAAAGGACTCAAGATCCGAGTAGAAGACAAACTCAATCCTTATATGTGTCAAAGCCCACATCAATAATAACAAAGTTATTGACAACGATATCCAAGAAAAAAACATAATCATGGTAGGCGAACAGCTATACAAGGTCTTTAACAAAGTTAAGAACCTAAAACCTTTGAATAACTAGATTCATACAAGTTTTTCCAATTCCATTAGTAATAACAGCATCTTTCCAATCAGATTATATTATTTCATTTATGTACAGCTCCTCTGGTCTAGTGTAGCATTGCATCATCTCATCACCATCCTCCATTTCAATTGAAAAATAATAATTAAACAACAGAAACAATTTAGAATATATGCAGAAAACATGATTGACTACACAATATGATCATTGAAGTGTTTGAGGAGAGAGGGGCCTCATCGGGGGTCTGCTCTGCTCGTAGGCGATGACCATCAAAGAGGAAGGTAATTGAGTTGATCTCCACGGATTGGCGATCACAATATGCATCCATAAGCTTCTTCAGTTGAGTGCTTCTCTTAATCTAGTAAAACACTTCATTCCCATCCTATAATAAGATACAATTTATCATATATCATCCTTGTGTTTTTTCATCAGATAAAGATAACTCAATGCATGAGCTGGTTTTTTACCTTAGGTTCGTCTTGTGGAGCGAATAAGGTTCGCCCTGTGGAGCGAATAAGGTTCTTAATTGGTCAAATGGATATGACTCCACAGTAGCTGCACAACCTACTTGTAACAACCCGTACCTTCGAGAAGGGTATAAATGTAATTTTGTAAAAGTTTTGTATATAAAGGACGATTTTGCCCTTGTGAATAGTAGGCCAAAAGTTGACTTTTTGATTTACCGATTGGATGACTGTTGACCCTTGACCGTGACGTAGTTTAGGACGTCACGAGTCCGTAGACAGGTGGCAGGTTCGATTCGGACAATCGGAGAAAAAGTTATGACGTTCGGAAAATTGAGGGCGTTACCGTAAATTTGACTAAATGAGGAAAATGTTAACTTTTTGGAGGACTTGTGATTTTCACGTAGACCGAGGACCGTTAGATAGGTCTCGACGTCCTGAGTACAACGACAGGCGGCACGCTGTCATCGGACGTCGGACGAAATATTTACGAGTCTGGAAAGTACAAGGGTAAAATGGTAATTTGTGCATGAGGGGCATTTTGGTCTTTTCCCTCAGCCCAATTAGATAAGGGCAAGTGGCAGGGATATTTTGTGCTGACCAAGGAATGATGGACACGTGCAAGGGGCTGGATGGTTCCAGGGGTTACTAAAGTGTGCACGGCCACACTTTGCACGTTTTCAAACCGTGCATTTGTTCGAACACACAGAGAAACAGAGGGGAGAAATTGGAGAGAGTTCGATCGATTCAGTGCAAGGGTGAGTGAAGAGCGGATTGAGCGAGTGACAGAGAGAGAGGGCGGTGCTGGTGATCGTATTTTGGTGGAGGAATTGTGCTCGGAGACACGGTGGTGGTGCGGCGGAGTTCTGAGGAAAACAGGGAGATTGTGAGACAGGGGCGGCAGTTGTGCCGTGTGGTGAACCAAACCAAGGCGGTAGGAGGTTCAGGTGACTGCAGGGAGTCCAACGAGCACCGTGGTACACGGCGGTGCACACAGCGGAGACGGAATCGAAGGGTAAGATTTTTTCCCCTGTTTTTCCCGTGAACTTCAAATCGAAAGTCGTGGAGTTAGGGTTAGAGTCGAGGGATTTGGAGGCCAAGGTGAGACTCCTGGAGGTTCCAGGAGTCGTGTGGTTGTGGTGCCGTGCCGGGGGAGGACCTGGGCGGCCGGCGACCAAAACAGGGGCTACGTGTCGTCTGTTTCGAAGTCGTGAACGGTGGGTTTTAGGCCGTGATGGTTCGATGTAGGGACATGGGAAGGTTGCTAGGGACTGGACGAAGAGAGTGGGATTGGTTTGGACTGGATTGGTGGCTGAACGGAGGAGAACCGGTCACACCGGTTCAACTGTGTTAAACTGGGTGACTCGAGGAAGGAGAAGCACTGTAGCAGGCGCGTGAGGCCCACGCGCAGCCACTTTGGGCGGCGCGTGGAGGCGCGTGGGGAGGATTCCGGCCAAGCTTCCAACATGGTTTTGGTTCTAAATGTCCTAAGGAGTTCATTGGTATGGTTTTCGGGTGAATCGGACGATGTTAGGAGGTTGTTCGGGAATCCGGACGGTTTAGGGTCTAGGATTAAAACATTATTAAATTCCCGAAAAATTGGGGAAATTAGGATTAGCATCCTTGATGTGTTTGTGATCCTATTTGGTGCATATTGACAGGACGGGAGGCACCTGAGACGGTTGAGGAGCGCACGGAGCGCGATTGACGCGTCCTGATTTGTGAGTGGACTCTTTCTTTTCTTTCGAGCATGCCTAACTGTTTTATTGATGTTTTATGTGATTAAATGTGTTTTTATGCTTCTTAATGATGCTTTTATATGGTTGATATGTTTGCACGTTTTACGAGATATTCTGGAATTTTACACATTTTACGAGAAAAAGCTGATTTTCGGATTTTGATGCCAGATTTTCGATTTTAACCTATAAATGTTTTCTGATGATGATAAATGGGTTATGAAATATGATTTGTGATTTCCTGTGGTTTTTGGTAGTAAAATGGATTTCTGGATTTGGGTTCGGAATGTAGGTTCTGAACGCCGGAAGGGCTTCGGACCGGGGATTTCGAATTCGAGTTTGGCTATGGATCTAGAAATGGTTTTACAATGAATTGGGATTGGATTTGCTGGATCTGGATATGGGTTTAAAGACCCGGATATTGATTGACGGGGGACGGGCCCGGATTGAGTTTAAAGACTCGGGAGTTTAAAGACTCGGGAGTTTAAAGACTCGGATATTTACGATATTACCCCCATAGGCCTATTGAGTTTAAAGACTCGGGAGTTTAAAGACTCGGAATTATATTTGAGGCCTGGTTGAGTTTAAAGACTCGGATAGGTCCAGCAGGTTTGATCGGAAAATGATGGTTTGACGTTCTTGGGTTATGCTATGGTTCCGATATACATACTATGATTTCTATAACTGTTTTATAGTGTTTCTGTTTCTTATGATGTTTCATGTTATGATTTTCTACTTCTTAGTTGGGCATGCATGTTTTTCAAAACGGAGGGAACAAATATTATGGGTTTTCTTATCTTTGATTTGATGATAAACTGATTTTAAAACTTTTAGTTATTCTAGTCCACTCACACTTTTGGTTTTAAATTTTCCCTCCAGGTCGTGGTGATAGCGCCGGGGTGAACGTTGAGGCAGATACCGAGGCATAGAGCTTTTGACGTTCTTCCGTTGCGAGACTAGCATAGTAGGATTTTGGTGCCCATTTTGTAGAACTATGCTCTGATTTACAGTTGTATATATTTACTCCTTCGCCTGATAGTTATGCTTATTGTAGTATTGAGGTTATTTTGGTACTTTAGGTGTGATTGTCAAACGGGAGCAGGGTTCGTCCCGGGTATCATGGCGATATTTGGGACGGGTCCTGACACTACTAATGCTCTACTTATGTAAGATAGATAAGGACTGTAACGACCTGACTTGGAATTTCGTGATTGTCGAGAATTAACCGAGGATTTTCGAGATTAATGGAGGTGAAATGGCGATTTTACACCTGAATGGGAAAATTTTGACTTTTGACCCGTGAGACTATTTTCACGTTGATTGATATCCATTACATAGATCACAAGATTTCGATCATGTAGACAAGCTGCACGTCGAATTTGGACGTCATGAGACAATTCTAGGGGTCAAGGACAGACTTAATGAAGTTTACATTGCACATATTTCGAGAAAATTGACTTTGGTTGTTTGAATAGTAGGGCCTAAATATCTATTTGGGGACCATAGAATGAGTGAAAAGTGCCACCCACCCCATTGGTCCTTATCCATTTCTTTAACTCATTATTTTTCACTCTCTTTCCCCTAAATCCTTGCAAACTCCCAAAATCACACATAAACACTTTGTTTTTTCCTCCTCCATTTTGAGGGATTTTTTAGGGAAACTAAGGTTGTAAATGAGCTCAGGGGACACCCACGATCCTTAGGAGGTCATGTTTGAAGGGAGAAACTGCTGGAAATGCACGGTGAGGAAGCTTGAACTTCAGACAACTTGGAATCCATGTGAGATTTCTCAATTCTGGGTTCAGTTTTGGATACCTTGGGTTGAGTAGATAATTTTTTACTATTAGAACGTCCAATTTGGTTGAGAATGAAGAAGTTATGAAAGTTTGAAGTTTGGGCTTTAATGGAAGTTTTCCAGCGAGGAGACGGCGGAGAAGACGGCAGCGCACGTCGACGACCGGTCATCTTCTCCGACAAGCTAGATGATGTTTGAGATGACATCATCATGTCTGTGAAACTGACATGTTTGTGACACGTGGTAGCCTAGCATGTAAGGCCAAGTTAGCAGGTCAGGATAACGTCAGTGGCACGTGACCGTGTGTAGGAGAACTTTGACCAGCCTGTGAAGGCGCGTGGACACGAATTTTGACCTTATAAATCCAATGGTGGTGGTTTTAGGTCGATCGGAGATCATTAGGCTGGTGTTTTGGAGGTTTTTCTCCTCAGGAAGCATCTTTAAGACGCGTTACTAGTTCCGGGGTTTTTGGGGGTTTTACATATTGACTTATATGGATTGATAGTGACCCCCAGGTGTGACTTCGACATATTAGGAAGTCTTTGAGGCTTCAGATTGGCTTACAGCTCGTGTTTTGAGTGAGCGGCGGTACTACGAGTAAACAGTTTCTTTCATAACTCTGATGCATGCGTACTTGTATGTTTTTACTGGTTTTATGATTTGATTTTACATTATTATGGATATGGTTATGATTGATGGATAAATGTTAGATTTGAAATGTATTTATGGTTATATTTCTTGATATCGAATTATGATGGTTTTTTGAAAACGTGTTTTGGTATGGTGCCCGAGTGGTAACTGTTTTGGGCTGGTGCATGTGTGGTAACTGTTTCTGGGCTAGTGCCCAGTTTAAAATATATTTCAGTTTGGATACTATTTTCTGCATTGGCCAACCTCAGGTGATTGGATCGCTATATTCGGAGTTGGACTCCGAGGATATCCAAAGACGAACTCGGACGTGATCTGAGTTGGACTCGAAACGTGCTAACGGAGTTAGACTCCGAGGATATCCAGAGAAAAACTCGGACGTGATCTTAGTTGGACTCGAAACGTGCTGACGGAGTTAGACTCCGAGGTCCATGATTATCTACCGTACATGGGATGCTAGTTAGACTAGCGATTAGTTCGGCCAGCATGATGAGGTTTGAAATATGGCTAGTTGGACTAGTGGGCTAGTTGTACCAGCAGGATCAGGTTTGGCCTTTCTTATTTGTGATATGTTCAAATGTTTTCAAATGGATTGGAGCTGGGGATTTTCAAGGAAATGTGGGTCAAGGGCTTTTATGTGATTTGGGTTGGACCTAGGGTTTTCATAATTTACTATTTTCTTTAAGAAAGTTTTATTCAGTTATGCATACATGGTTTTCTAAAATGGAGGGTTAAAAGTATATTTCAGAAAATGGGTTTCCAACGCTTTTTTTTTCCACTCACACATTTTATTGGTTTAGGTACCCTCTAGGTTGAACACAGACGTGGACTGTATGAAGGCTGATGCATGTAATTACTAGTAGATTAGATCCTAGGGTGGTGACTATTCGAATTCTGGTGACCGATGGTCGGTCATGGTGGATGCGCTGCTGGGAGCAGTAGAGAATGTTGACGACCCTTGTTCAAGAACGATTAAAAAAAAATTACCAGGAACGTTTACTGGAGGATTGGATCTCGTGGTGGCCAATCAGCGGATCTCAAGCTTTGAGCAGATTGTTCAGGTGATGGGTTGCCCTCCTGAGCGTATGGTACAGATAGCGGCGTTCTTCTTGGATTGGTCTGTACAGGGTTGGTGACAGACATTGCTATATACGGGTTTGGATGTGACTACTGAGACTTAGGCAATGATCAAGGAACGTCTCATGCATCACTTTACCCTAGTTTTATCAGGATGCTTAGGAGGCGGAGTTCCTACATTTGGAGCAAGGGTATATGATTGTGGCTCAGTATGAGCAGGGATTTTGGGATTGGCCATGTTTGAACAGGGTATGGTAACGATCGAGACGATGAGAACTCGTCGATTGATGTCTAGTCTTCTGAATGAGATTAGAGCGATGGTGCTAGCTAGACGATTCCCCACACTCAGTCGGATGTGGCATCTCAGGGGAGATGAGCTTGTCGGAGTCCTAGTAGTAGCCGAGTGGTTCTGGGTGACGCAGAGGGCGTTAAGAGGATTCGTTTACCCAGGGAGCATCGAAGAGGGACGTTTCTAGCTTCGGTTCTTCGAGTGGCAACTATGCGGGTGAAAATAGTTAACTAGCGGGACAGAGAAGGTTTTGAAGGTGTCAGTTGAGATTTCAGTCGTCTTCCCAGTCTAGTGGGGCTCCTAGAACATGGACTACATCTAGAGTGATGACAGGTACCCTATCTATCTTTGGTCTGAATGCATGAGTGTTGATGGATTAAGGACCCCCACACTCTTTTATTTCAAGAGGACTACACTTTTGTTGACCGGGAGTTGATTTCACTAGGTTGGGACATTAGTATCAGTATTCCGACAGGTGCAGTGTTAGTTACGAGTTGGTGGTCCGAGACTCTTCAGTTTGGATAAAAGGTTTTGACCTTAAGGTAGATTAGACTCCTTGAAAATTTATAACTTTGACGTCATTTTAGTAATGGATTGGTGGACTACCATTATGCCTCTATCGAGTGTTTTGAGGAACCATGATCTTTCGTAGTCTTGACTTTCCATGATTTACCTTTTGTGGGGACTCATGTTTCCTTCAGGGGTTAGTTCGGCTTTGGAAGCCAGAGAGTTATTGTGTAGTGGTTGTCATGGATACTTGACACATGTTATGATGTTCCTAGATATCTCACTAAGTTTGGGGAGATATTGGTTGTGCAGGAGTTTTCAAATGTATTTTCGGAAGATTTATGCGGTTACCACCTCAGTGGGAGGTTCCGAGTACTCAACCCATTTCGGAACCACCGTGTCAAATAGTACTAGTTGAATTAAGGGTTCAGCTGCAGGATTTAGTGAATTTGGGGTTTGTTTGACTTGGTACATAACTTTGGGGAACCCCAGTGCTATTTGTGGGAAAGATGGATGGAACTATGAGGCTTGGAATTGACATTTGGCAGCTGAACAATGTGCTAGTACGAAATGAGTATTCCTTACTGCGGAGCGCTTATTGAACTTTCTTCATTTGCTCCTCACTTATAGGTTTTATGGATGTATAAGCTTATAAAAATTGAGCGTTGAGGGAAACTCTAATTGTCGGAAATATAATGGATCATTACAGTAGCTATCAGCAGATATTATTGGTTGGTGAAAGAGACTTCTCCGTTTTTTGCTTCTTTGGAGAGGACTTTTGGGTATTCTTGCAACATGGTTGCAACTTCTCTCGATTTTCGAAGGTCAATTAGGGGCCTAACACCTAGGCTGTGAACCAAATTGGAATGAGTTGAAGAACAGAGGGTACTTGGTGTTACACAACGTTGATGCGTGCAGTCTGGTTTCGTATTCACATCTACATCGGATGAACTTTGATGTAATTATCCTCAACTTTTCTCACATTGGACCTTATCATAGGCTAAGTGAAAGAAACCCTCGGCTTATTCAAAGAAGCAGTGATATGCCGAGTTGAGTGAGTATCAGTTTTGGTGGATCAGTATTGGTTTTCTGGTTATGACATTATCATTGAGAGATTAGTGTGAATACTCGGAGGACTGAAGTAGTTTTGGAATTGGCGTCAACCAAACACGGTAACCGAGATTTGGAGTCGCTCGGACTAGTTGAGTATTACGGGCGTTTGGTGGAGAGTTCCTCCAAGATTGTAGCCCGTTGACACGATTGACTCAGACGGGAGTGAATTTGGGTTGAGATGATAATTTGTGTGAAGAGTTCTATCATGTGATTAGATACTCCATTTTTCTTAATTATATTCGATATTATGATAATAAAAAAATTCCTAAATCACATCTGTAGTATTCTTCCTTTACTCAAAGTAAATATTTCTTATTGTACATTCCCTCGCCTTGATGAGTGAATCAAAGACGGTACTCCAATGATACCTTAAGTCTCATCTCGTTGGCACAACCGTATGCTATCGTCAAAAGTCAACGGCTAGTTCACAAGTGAACTATAATACCTCATTTTTAAGGACTAATTTGTATTATAGTAACTTAAAGATCTTGTTTGATATGCAGATAAACCTTTGATACATATATCTTGATTGGCCGAAATTAGTGCACTCATTCTCCATTGAGCACCTATACACTCATTACATAAATGACCGGAGACCGGACATCCTCCCAATTGAATACATACCGTGTGTACGAAGCTGTCTTTGAAGTAAATAATTGCTTACAAACCTCAAACAAGAAAAAAAAAAAATTGTAAAAAGGATTACTACTGAACGACATAGAAAAGAAGCTTGACTGAGTGAGTAGACACTCCTCAGGTAGCAGGTTCACTTAAACACACACCCAACAGTCAATCTGCTCTATTTCAGACGTGTGTGCAATACCCAAAAAATGCAAAACAATATAAAAGGTATGTTTGTTGAGGATAATTGGATTTGAAAACTCTCTAAATCAAATGTATTTTGAATATAAAAATAGATGTGATTTCATTTATGACGATTTGATAGAATTAGATACAAAATAAAACTTGCCTTTTCTAATTCTATTATTTTAAGTAGATTAGATTAGATTAGTTTTCTTCTATCAGTTCTCTTTCTAACATCCATTTTCATTCTCAAAATATATTAAACTGAATGAGTTATCCAATCTAATTTAATCTTGTTTACCCAACGAGCCCATATTTTATATCATTTTCCAAAACTGCCTCCAACCTTCTATTCTCATGTAGACAAATTAACACTAGGAAAGATGGAATATAGACAAAGTTATAGATAGATCAATCCAATGCCACCCCACTCAAGAGTCCAACAAGTACAACAGCTAATTAGGCTATATAAAATAGTATGATGGATAATTTGATATGCCACAACTTTCTTTTCTTTTCTTCTCTCTTTTATCTTTTATCTTTTCCCTTTTCAGTTTTCACACACAGGTATATACATATAGCACAGATATACAATTATACAATAATTAGTAATAGTAATTTGGTTAATTTGAGATTTGTAAGTGCATGTATATGTAATGAGTTAGCAACTTAACTAAACTATCTTGCCGTGGACAACTGTATGGCTTGTTGATCGTGTGTAGTGGACTCTTCAGCCCACGCAAAGGGATGGGGCAGAAGTGAGAATTCTCGATTCCTTACACCCTCAAGCTGCTCCCACTGTGCCCATCTCTCTGCCAGACCCACTCCCTCCAGCAATCGAACCACTTGTGTCATTGTTGGCCGGTCCTCTGGGGAGCTTTGAGCGCATAGCAATGCAACTTGAATCACAGTCTCAACTTCCATTGGGTCATGCATCTTCATATTTACATCCACAATGTCATCAAGCCTATTTTCTCTCTGCAACTTCTTGATCTGTCCATGTACATAAATACAAGTTGATATATCACATATCACTTCTATAATTCATTCATTTAATTAATAATTGATTCTTACATGATCAAGCAGAAGAACATCCTCTTCTTCTTCAAGGCGAGCAAAATCGATAGCACGCTGACCAGTGACAAGTTCAAGAAGTGTTATACCGTAACCAAAAACATCAGTTTTTTCTGATGATTTTCCAGTGGACAAATACTCTGGGGCAATATGACCCATAGTACCGCGTACTTGAGTGGTAACATGAGTTGATTTTGTATCAACCAGCCTTGCTAGACCAAAATCTCCAAGAACAGGTTCAAGATCATCATCTAGAAGAATGTTTGCAGCCTTTAAGTCACGGTGTATAATCTTAGGATTGCAATGCTCATGCAAATACTCCAAACCATGAGCTGCACCAAAAGCGATGCGTTTCCTTGTTGTCCAATCCAATCCTTTCTGACCAGCTTTATGATCTAAAAGACACATAAGCATATATACATATATCATATATCCTTACTTAGTGATGACAAATGCAAATATACATATATTTTATCTACATACCTCTCAAGCGATAGGCAACACTGAGATTTTTCATGAAGGGATAAACAAGGATTCTCTCGGATGTAGTTGTACAAAATCCAATCAAGCGTAAAAGGTTTCTGTGAACTGCAACACTTATGAGTTGTACTTCTCTGAGGAATGCAGCCTCCCCACCAGGACTGTTATAATCTGTAAGGCGTTTCACTGCAACCTCTACATTACTGTATGATAGGAGACCTTTGTAAACTTTTCCAAATCCTCCTTGTCCGATTATGTTGCTTTCGTCAAAATTATCTGTAGCAACTTGAATTTCACGCAAAGAAAATCTTCTTAATTGCCCAAAGCAAATTTTGCACTCATCTTCACCTATATACATAAATAGATTGCTAAGGAAGAAGCATTTACCTACATTTTATCATTAAAAATTTAAACTTGTAAAAGATAATAAGCTAGGAAAATTTACCTGCGACATCGACAAAGACATCCTGTTTTAGTTTGTGCATATGATGGTATCGACATGCGTAAAAAACCCCAATCAAAAGGATTACTGATACACCACAACTTGCTGAAGTTATGACCGGTCCAAGTTTTGATTTCTTGGTTGAAACTGCAGGGCAAATTGATTTTAGAATATTCAGAATTTTCCTAAGTATTAATGCAAAAAACATAGGTATATACAGCTAGGTTGGCGAGCTAAATCATCAGATTAATTTGTAAAAAGATGAAACAAATTAATCAACCTTGGAGAGAAGAGGCAGATACACAAGGCTGCTTCAAGCTAGAACCACAAGCAAGATGTCCTCCTGTAAAGCTGTAATAATGACACATGCAGATTATATATATTTGATGAAACTATATATGATTTATTAGAGCTGCAATTGTGTTGTTACTGAAGCACGTTAAAATTACCAATTGATCGGAGAAGGAGATCTGAAAACTTTAGAAGCAAGTAACGAATCAACTATCAGTGTATATATTCACCCACTTAGAAAAGGCTAACTATATAGGATATTATACATATTACATACACACACGCAACTTCTATATATATAAGTGTGATCTCCTGGAAGTAAATCAGATTCAGTACAAGGGAAAGGGAAAGCGACATGAAACAAGAGTTTGTGCTGGGATTTACTTGAATTTTGGAATGGTAAAGAGTTGGATTGGAATTCTTCCAGCTAACTCATTTGACGAAAGATCCCTGCCAAAAAGTAGATTATAAACAGTAAATTTGAGCGATATACATTCATATAGTTTGCAAGATATCCCAGAAGGGGAAGCGTGTAAATTTGAGAGAGAAAGCAAGAGAACAACAGGATTGTGAAAAAGGAATTGTGCGCATACAGTTCAGTTAAGCCAGTAATAGTAGCAAGTGAATCAGGAATATGTCCAGATATGTGGTTACCTCTCAATACCCTGAAGCCACATGTAATAAATTAACTTTTCAGATGACATATATGTTTGTGTGTGTGTGTGTATATATATATATATATAATTAAATAAATTTTGACATGCATCTTTTGAGGAATGAAAATGGAAAATGGAAAATGCAGTCTTACAAATGCTTTAAGTTGGAAAGTTGACCCCAAGTATTGGGTATCGGACCTCTGAAATTATTTTTTGCAAGATTTAGATTCTGCAGATGTGTCATGTTGGCAAGATAACCAGGTAACAGACCGGTTAGGCTATTATCCTGGAAGTCCCTGCATACAGCAAAGTCCCCTTTCAAAATTGGCAACCTACTAGATTATATATGAAGAAATATTTTCTTTAGAACAACGACAACAATAATTATGCAACTGGAATATAGTACGAGTTTCTATTAGTCTAATTTTTTCCCCCTGACGGCGAGTTTACCATATATATATATATATATATATGTGTGTGTGTGTGTTCTAGGGTGACTGGTGAGGAACATGAATCAGATTTATGATCGAACTGAAGAACAATATGTCATTATCTTAGTTATTTTATACCTCATCAGGATGTTTTTAATGAACTAGCTAGTGAATTACTATCAGAATTTGAGTATATGTGATGGAGCCAATTCCAAGATATTAAACCCCAAATTTAACTACAGGTTTAAGACACAAAATAAATTCCAGTATAGAATCCATCGAAGGCCTGGTCTAATATTTTTATGCGACATTATTTCATTTCCAGATATAAAAATTGAAAATCCGACCCATGCAATACTCTTAGGAATCGATCAAGTTAATGAATGACTTACAGGCTGGCCAAAAATTTCAGTTTGGTAATGGAAGGGGAAATCATTCCAGAAAATCCAATTGAAGCGAGGCTCCTGCGAATTTTTAGGTATTCACAAGCTATTCAAATGCAGGGGAAAGATAACATGAATGATTTTAATAGAAAGCAAAATAATCTATAAAGTTTTATTAGATGCAGGCTACTTACAGGGATATGACATTTCCATTCCTACAAGTGACATGAGACCAACTAAAACATGGGCTAACCAAATGATAATTCCAATCCGTTATTCTGCCACTGGAATCATTCAGCACTGTAAGCAGATCAATCAATGCTTCACCTGAACATTACAACATCATCTTCAGAAGCAGCAGCAATATTATTGCTTGCTTGCTTGAATTAAATATTGAACGCTATATATACCTTCAACATCTGGGTCTGTAGATGCAAAACTGCTTCTTAGCAAAATGAGTAATATTACCCACTTTATTATGATGAGCTTCAAAGGATGCCAAGCCAAACATGCTCCAGACATGTCCAACAAGTCTACACCCACACCACACACTGCAAACCTAAAGCCTGTGTTTTGGGCAGACTGCATAAAACAAAGCACATATATAAATATTCAAATTGAGCAGCGGAGAATCGAGGGAAAACACTTTTCGGGTTAGATTGTGTTAGGTATACATTTACTGATCGAATACAGAAACATCAACATCATAAAAGAAGCTCTTCTTCTTGCTCTTGCTCTTAAAGTATTGAAGTATTTAGTTGCAATTAGTTCAAAATTCAAATTCATTAATTCAGGAACCAAACTCACTAAAATCCATATAGTAAAATTCGATATTCAAACCCTGAGATTATTAAAGCTAGCTTCTTTAGAATTGAAGGTGCTCGATGAAAGTTTTCACATAAGCCAATAATTAGAAGACCTGAAAATCTAGAAGGTTCCTTCATTCTACTCTTTAGAGTCTACAGTCTTCACACAGCCACAGGACAGCGCAACAGCAAAGGACAGGACAGCTATCTACCTAAATTCTAATGAAAAGGGGGCATGCAATTGCAACCATAAAAAAATACTCGACTAGGCTGGACTGGACTGGAGATATTGGGAGACTTAAGAGCACAATATTATGAGATTTTGAATTCAAACAGAGTCCTCCAAACATAGAAGAAATAAAGGGCTCATAACTTACAAAATTGAGCTGCAAAAGTGAAAGAAGACGAGAGCTTACTTACGAGTTTCACTCAGCCATGGCTGCTGCAAGCTTGCAACCCAGGAGAACAGCTTACTTTTAAGTAAATAATGTGATTATAATCATCACTAATTCTAAGCAAGATAGGGAACTTAGTGCTGCAAGGGTCCACAAAACACCCGGAATAACAACAATGAAAAATAAAAAAATCCATGAAAAAATAATTAAAAAGGTGGCATCAAAAGGAATTCGTGGAAGGCCAATAGGCAATAGGCAATAGGCAATAGGCAAAGAATATGAGAGCAAATTGGTGTTGGGGATTGGGTGCTCATTGCTCAGTGCTCAGTGCTCCCCTGGTGTGGAATAAGAATGAAAGAATCGCAATAATTTTTATTGTTGGGTCACTGGGTTTCAACATGATAACAACAACCATTATGTTATAAAACTTTTGTTTAAGCCTGCTGTGTCCAAATGTACCATGAAGCTGACAACACGTTTTAATTTGCACCATTAAGCTCAATTTGCTGGATTATATTCTCTTAAATTCTATAATTTATTTTTTTTTTCTTTTCTCACGTACACATTGGTACTAGTTTTAAGTTGATCGGACATTATTTCGGGGTAGTCTTAATTCATATTTAATCTCATAAATTAGGATATTTAAATATAAGGTTATTTGAGATGTTAGTAACCCTCGATTATAATTTTGACAGGCTAGATAGCTTCCGGAAGCGGAAGCGTACAGTTCGGAATTAAGTCGCCTGGACAGTCAATGAGTGAACTTTGTTTTATATAGTTAATTTTTTTAAAATTATTTTATTTCAAGATTTATATTGCAATGATTTGAATATGATTTCAAAATGATTACTTGAGGACTTTCTAGATTTGTTGATTGATTCTGGACATGGTTATTTTGTGGTATTTTGGGCTCAAACCCTATTTTGAATGTGTTTTGGCTGCATTAAGTTAAGGATTTGTGTTAAATGATTTTTCTTGGCTTTGTGAATTGATTTCCACGAAAATGATCCTCATATGATATTTGTATGTGCCTGGATAGTAAGTGAGTGCGGTTTCCGGATGTGACCTAGATGGTGCGTGAGGGCAGTTCTCAGGGATATTATTACAGTCTGAATAGTGCCTAAGTGCAGTCCCCGGACATATCTGAATGGTGCGTTAGTGTAATTCTCAAACTTGACTCAGATGGTGGTACGTGCAATTCCTGGGTTAGCCTACGTGTAGTGCTGTTGTTCATCGTGACTGCTACTTGAGTTTGAGGATTGGTTGTGTCTAATTATGAGGCTTGTGTAATTTAATACATGGATTATGTTCATTTCTATTGTGACGAGTTCCCAAACGGTCGAAGTTAAGGGTGTTTTCCAGACGATGGTAGTTCGAGTGACTATATTGTGTTTGTTTCTCAAGCAGCCAAAGTTATGGGTGTTCCTAGACGACTGAGGCCCGTGGTGGTTGTATTGTGATTGTTTCTAAGAAGCGGAAGTTAGGGGTGTTTTCTAGACTGCTGATGCTTGGGAGAGATGATGATTGGTTGTGCTTGATTGTGATATTTGTGTCCAAGTTTTTGTAACATAATTTGATAAATGTTGTGCTCCATGTTTATCAAATTATGTTACAAAAACTTGGGAGAGACGATGATTGGTTGTGCTTGATCTTTATGATTGTTGTGCTCCCAAGGTTTATGGTTTATTTTACTATTTTTTATATGTACACATCTTTTAGAAACTGGAAGCTAAATATTTATTTTTCTCGAAAATAAGTTTTAAATGTTTATTTTGGTTAACTCACATTTTTTACTAGTTTGATGACCTTTCAGGCCATTGCACAAAGATCAAGTCTGATCGAGAGGCATAGACATAATCAGTAAATTAGTACGGGTATCCTTTATTCGGCAAGTATTGAGGATAATATCAGAATTTTGGATCGTTTGTCAAACGGGTACAGGACTAAGCACGATTATCAAAGTATTTTAGGTGCAAGTCCTATCATAATGTGTAATCTTAGCATTTAATATTCTTTCCTCAGAATCTAAATTTTTTTAATTATTCAACAGTTTCAATTTATCAAAAATTCAACTCAGCTCATTTGTTCGTCGGTAATTGCAAGCTTACTGAGTCTTCTATTTAATGTGTACCCTATGTGTACCCTAGAACCATGACGATTCAGCAAAATCCTATCAAAATAAGTCCCAAAATTCTGTAAATAAGAACCACTAGATTTTATGTGGTGTATCAAAAAAATCATCGGTATTGTTAGAAGTAGGATCACTGATTATATATTGGATTTTATTTTGTTATTCTTTCGATGTGAGATTGTTTAAACACTCTCCTCTTGTCAAACCACCACTTATTGGGCCACATATGGAGATAATGCCACATCGTTTATTAACCGCGGAAGTAAGGGTATATAGCAAACTTGATAACTCGGGTCAAATAAGAATCATCTTGGGTCCAGTCAGCTTCATTATAATACTATGTTAAAACAATAGAGTTGCCAACATCCTGCTCCTTCCAACATCGGTATTATACCCAACGTACCAGTGCCACATGTACAGTGTGACATGTGTGAGGTTTTATCACAAAATACCTCGGTATTATTGAAAGTAGAACTACTCATTATAATTGTATTTTTTTTTCCGATGTGAGATTTTTTAATAAGATACAATGACCAAAATTTAAAGAAACCTTTATTTATGCGTCATTAATCTGATTCTTTGCAAGAACCCATAATAATAAACTTGCAAAATAGATCTCTTATCATAAAGAGATTCTAGAATTTATAAAAAAAAATATAGACATAATTTAGCCCTTAAATTAAAAAACGTTTTTAAAAAAAATCAATTATAGCAAAAAATATAATTAAATAGACTCAACTACCCTTATAAGTCAAGACTAAACAAATCTTTTTAATTAGAACTATGTACTAGTTTCCAATTTTGTTATGATTTCAATTGGGTTTATTATTTTCATGCTCCTAACTCTCTAATAAGGTTTAATAAACAAAAGGGTTCATTCAAAATTCATATCTATGAAGAAAAACAGATTCTAACTAATTGTCTTTGAACGAAAACAAAACTGCTCGTTTTCCACAATGAACAAAAACTAATTTTCTGATACTAATATTAGTTTTGGTAGTATCAAAATTTTGAAAGCATCTCTTATATAATACACTAACAAAAAGACAATTAATATAAAATAATTATAACATCAAAATACTTATTCATTACAATCCTTAAATTGAAATAATAAAATATTACACCACTTGTTTTAAAGTGACAGGAGCCAACCTCATTTTACTTAGAAAGTCTTACTCGTCCTGCTCCCATCTAATAAGTACTCCTTGTCAGACCAGGGATTTCCTGACTTACCTTACTTTCATAACTCATTGGGTTAACCAAATTGAGTCCACCCTTACAAGATTACCGCCCATGTCCGCCCATCAACCCCACCAAGAGGTAGGTTTTACAAATTAAGTTATGTGAACCTTGACCCTTTTTATTCTTACTTACTTACATTTTATAATAAATCATTAATAAAGGCCATTAAGAGTAATAATATCAAATTAAACTTTGCGGATCGTATACATGTATCAGACTCATAATTTCATCAAGTTACCTATCATCCGAATCCACCATTTAAGCTCACCACCTAACCATATGAACCCACGTGTTTTAATATTTGCAGTAACATCACCATACTAGTAGCAACGATCATAGATTGGTAAATAAATAGGTATAACATCAAAGCCTTATGTTGGTATAGTCGTGCACATACAATCCCATGCTCACTACACAACCAATATTAGTACAGGCCCATGTACACCATAATCTCACAATCATGTATATAACATCTTAAGGAAGCTCTTTCATATATATAATTATATATGCGTATATTATATATGTTCGTCATGTACTCAAACCTACGATTCCTTCACAAATTTATATGCACCATAAACTCATAAAACAACATATATTAAATCTTTAACTATTTCCTTTAATATTCATTTAGAATATAAACATGATAAATATTTACCATAACATAGCTACATACTTCCTACCATTGAACTATATCCTTAAATATTCCTCCCTTTTTATCCAATATCTATAATTTATTCAGTATAAACCTCTTAATTATTCATATCCATATGGCCATGTTAGACCTTCAAATTATTCACAATTTAAAAAAGCTTATTAACATAAGCATAACATGTTGGATACTCAAAACCATACCTAAACAATGTCCAATTAATTCAAATATTATACCATTGAACTCAAAACTTAAAAAGCGGAATCTTTCATGTTGATCGCAGCCTCAAAAACCACCGCACACATCACCAGGTGATGGTGAAGGGCCTCTGAGCATCGTGGCCACGCGCCTATCAGAGTCATTCTCAAGCTCTAGCGGGTCGACCCAATTTTCTGGTTTCGAGTCGACAGCCCCGCAAGCATGACCTCGCCATTTTTCATCCATTTTATGTCGAAATTGGACGTCCCAATAGTCCACTTGCATCTATGAACCCTAAGGAGATTCTCTGTGACATCCACTGAAAGAAATACTCACCTGAACACTTGTTCTGTCCCCTGGAAGATTCACCCATGGTCCACAGTTACGTCTACCATGTTTTTGCATCTAACACTACATCCTTTTAGTCCAAAAATGATCGCAGGAACTCAATTATCTTACTAAAACCCGAAGGTTTGAGCTGGACAGTCCCCAGAACAGGGTGATGATCCACGACCATTTTTTTAACTTCACGGGTTCAAGTTCTGGTTCCATCAAACCTTTAATTTCCACTTATTTCCCTATTTTTCTCATCAACTTTCTGTTTCTTCTTCTTCTTTGTTCTGCTTTTCTTCCTTTTTCTCTCTTTCTCTCGGTTATCCTTTCTTTCTTCTATTTTTCTATTTTTCTCCTCTTTCGCTCAATCCCCACCGAACTCTTTTTTGTATACCACACACACATATATGGAGCCTTATGTCGGTGGCAGTAATTGTGAAAGAGAATTCAAGATCGTTCTAGAAAATTCTAGTCTTCTCTAGAAAACATACCAAAATACCCTTATAACCAAAATTACTAAAATGCTCCTACATTAATTTAGACCCAAAATGGATTTATCTGATCTTCGTTTTTGACATGCTACATGTCTCTGTACTCAGGAGTTTGAGACCTGCGTATCAGTCCTTTCGAATCGTCCAAAAAAATTTTGATCAAAAAGTCAACCTTTTGACCCTACAGAGGCAAAATCATTATTTTTCATTTTCAAAGTTTCGGGTTGTTACATAAAGAGTAGGATGAAGTGCAATTTGATTCTTAAAAGTTTGTCGATAGTGGCCGACTGAACCACATCTTGCACAATTACGAGTTGATCTTTCTTTTCCAAGTGATGAGATTCTCTTCTCTTTACCCCTACCATACTTTCCATGTGACGACCCGAAAATTCGATAGGGAATTTTAGAAAGGAAATGACGATTTTACCTTTAGTTTAAGTGGTTAAAAGTTGAATTTTTGGTTGGAATACTTTTTGGACTTTCCGTTAGGACCATTGCGTAGGTCTCAGAGTTTTGAAACTATAGACAGACGGCACGTCAAAATCGGAGTTCAGACGGATATGTTATGGGTCTAAAATGGTGAGGGGTAATTTCATAATTTTGCTGAGGGCATTTTGGTATTTTCCTTCCTTGCCGAGTCAGCGATTGAGTAACTCACCCTATTAGTTGAGTGACATTTGTCACTCTAATTAATGGATTGGTTGCCTTGCTGGCCATGTGTGCGTGTGTGCTGTTGAATTAGTGTAGTCATGTGTGTGTAAGTTTAAACACCTGAGCACAATGAAGAAAAAAAAATCCAACAATCCTCAAATTCATTTTCCATCTAAGAATCAAGAGAAATACAGAAAGAGAATAAAGTGAAAGAGACGATGAGGAAGGGAAAGGAAAGAGAAGGAGGGGGAGGACGGAGAACCCAAACCCGAAAGAAAACCTTGAAACTCGAATTTCATGATTGTGGATTCATGAATTCGGGTTCGATTATATGTGATTAATTGGTGAAGTTGAGATCATTATCGTGTTTAGTGACTCCTGGTGTAGGTTTTGAGTCGATCGGACACCGTTTCGGTATAGTTCCGAGTGTTCGAAGTGTTATGTTACGTTTTTAAATGAGTATTTTATCCAGGAAAATTAGGGGATTGTATTGTGAGGTTACTTGGGATGTGAGTGACCCTCGATAATGGTTTTTGACAGGATTGGCAATTCTTGGAATTACGGAGGAGCGTACGGCTCGAAATTAAACCGCACAGACGGTGCGTGAATGGACGTTTATTTTATAAACTGTTATGCATGCATAGTAAATGTTTTCCATGATTTATTGCATGATTTGAGTTGAAATGATTTGAATTGTGATTTGATATAATTACCTGATGATTTTATGGAATATTTCATTATTTTAGGATGAAATTTTACGGATTTGCGTGAAAATTGTATTTTGGGCTTGAGACCATGTTGGAAATGGTTTTTTACTTGGATTTGGAGTCAAATGTGAATATATGATTGAACTGATGATTTCCAGATTTGTGAAATGAGTTATGGACACTGTTTTAAGATGGTTTTGTGGAAACTACTTTGTGAAAGCTATGTTAAAATGTTTTGACTCAATTTGAGTCATAAATATTTGTGATATTGAGTTTAAAGACTCGTGAGTTTGAAGACTCGTTGACCCAAAAGGTCTGATATGATATTGAGTTTAAAGACTCGCGAGTTTAAAGACTCGTTGACCCGAAATGCTTGATATAACATTTGAGTTTAAAGACTCGTTGCCAGATATATATATACACTATTGAGTTTAAAGACTCGGAGTTTAAAAACTTGTTGCTATATATATATGTATATACATTTTTGAGTTTAAAGACTCGTGCTTATATTGATAAATGATTTGAAATTCGGTTGTTCATATTTTACTCTATGCATGCATGTTTTAAGCTGGAGGGGAAAGAGTTCGTTTTTGGAATGTATTTTCAAACGATGTTATTTTTGTCCACTCGTACTTTTATATTTTGATGACCCTCCAGGTCGTGGTACGAAGATCGGGGCTGCTTAAGAGGTAGAGGCATAAGTGGGAATCATTACAACCATCCCTCGTTTGATAAGTGTTGAGGGTGTTTTCAGAACTTCAGTTGACTTATCAGACAGAAGCATGACCAGACACAGTTATCAAAGCATATTTGGGAAAGGTTCTGTCATTCCACGTGTGATCGGTGATATGACAATTTTATCTCTCACATCATCGGACACCTCCCAATCTTCTTGATCACCAACTGGTCATATAGCTTCTGCATATGCAATAAACGATGAATTTGTACTATAATATTTGGAACACATTGAGTACCATTGTAACACCTTGGACATTCAAGAAAATGAAAAAGTTAGAAAGACTGAGTAGAAGGACAATTTTGCCCCTAGTAAGTCAAAAAGTTGACTTTTTTCTATGGACCCCTTTTGAAACTTTTGAAAAGGCAGTTGAGAAGATCTCAGGATCCTGAATTCATTGACAGGTGGAATAGCGATATCGGAGATCGGGTGGAATAATTAAAGGTTAAAGTGGTGAGGGGTAAAAAGGTAATTTTACAACCAAGGGCATTCTGGTCATTTTGTAAAGATCTAAAGTTTTCTAGAGAAACCTTTATTTTTCCTTCTCCTTCCATTCTATCGACTTTGTGCATCTATATATATGTGTGTTGTTCTGTGAAGAGGGAGAGAGAGATTTGGTGCTGGGAAACCGAATACATGAAAAGAAAGCAAAATTGAGAGAAACCGAAAGAGAACTTGTCAACTAAGGGAGAAGGGAAAACAGAAGCAGAAGAGGGACAATGAGGATAAAAGAAAGGGATATCTGGGGAAAAAAAAAAGGAGGAAACATAGAGGAAACAGTGAGCACAAGAAGGAACCTGTGTGGTATCTCCTTTGGGTTTCTAGTTCCAAGCTAGGGAACTCAAAGGGGGACGTGATAGTAGCCTTCTCGAGTTCCTGTGGTCACTTTGGGATAGAAAGGAAAGACAATGGACATTGGAATCGACGAGGACACGACCAGCTATGACCGAAAGGTGGTGAAGGTAAGTCGATGAGATTCTGTAAGTATATCTCCTCCTTAACTTTATAGAACTTCTCCTTAGTCCAATTAGATGAAGTTTGATACTTGAAATAATGGAAACAGACGTGAATTGACGGATAAATGGTCGGATCGCCATCGCAGGTCGGGCAACCTGGAAACCAGAAAAACGTGTATAGAAGATGACCTTGATACCAGCACGTGGCCACCACGCACAGAGGCCTTGCGGCAGCGCATGGCGGCGCATGCAACGTCTTCTGGCCATCTAGTCAACACGGAAGTTCTTTCTTTTAATTTTGTGATTTTATTGGTATAATTTCTAGATTAATTGGACTTTGTTTAGGCATAGTTTCGAATATTTAATGTGTTTTGTTTATAATTTAATTATTCTTTTAATTGTTCATTAATTGTGGGAATTAAAGAATTATTATGCTAACTAATTTTTCTTGTTATATATGTGATAATGGTATGTTTTGGTGAGCAAATTGAAGCGGTGATAGGTGTAGCCTAAATATATGTCATGTTTATGGAAAAAGAATTAGAAATTTCAAGTATATATTAAGATAAATAACTAGTGATCCAATTTGATTGTTTCATATGGTTAACGAGGGAAATTATAAATTATGTAATAGCTAATTAGTAGAGGGTTTCCTTGGATATTCATTGAATAGTTTAGTTGGGGAGTAATTACAATTAATAAAACTAGTGGAAATTATGGACCCGAGTATAGTCATATTCAAATATTAAGTGACTTGTTAAGGTGAAATACTTGGAGTGAAAAAGAAAGAAACAAGTGATAATTGTTGCATACTTCACCTTGTCGGAAAGCGGGTTGGACGTGGGCAGAAACCTTGTAAGGGCGGATTAGGTTTGGTTAATTAAATAAGGATGGACATGGTTAAAGTTAGTAATATCACTTGTCTGACAAGAATTTTTAGATGGAAACATGACTAGTCTGGTTCTCATAAACACTTGGGTCATGTCCTGTCAATTTGGTATCAGAGCTAGGTTGCCGAATTTAAGGATCATTTATGACATATGTTACACAAATTTTTAATAATTGGTACTTAGATTAACAATTGAAATAACTAAAAGGATAGAAGAATCCCGAGAATAATGGTTATTAGTTTTTAAGTTAAGTTAAAGAAAAATTCAATTTTCGGATAGATTTTGAATTAGTAAATAATCATTCTTGAGGAATTATTGGTCGCCTAGAAATACGAGGTTGATCAGCTTGGACTCGAGCTAGAATTCGAAGGGAGCAAATATCAATATGGTTTAAGAGATGTATTTTATGTGTGTTCGATTACGTTCTAAATATCTGGTTATAAGAATATTAGGAAAATGTGTTAAGTATAAACCTCCAGTTTTGGATTGAAAATCTAATTTTTTTCAAGGGATAACACAATGGGGGGATGATTTCAAAATAATATAAAATACGGAGCACGTGATTAGATGAGAATTGTTTGATGCACAACTTACCAAATTGTACATTGATTATACAAAACTGACATATGATGAATTGAAGCGAATAAAATAGTTAAACGATTACCATATGCTAATGGTACGATGTAGGATTATTCTATAAGTATGGGAATACGATTATGCTTAACGATGTTATGATGATGCCTTCAAGGATGTTATTCATATGATGTATACGAAGATTGAGTTTGAGTTTGAGTTGTAGGGCGAGAGTCTGAATGTGGATTTGATTTGGAAATCCTGATATGTGAATTCTCGATAGTCGTGGTATGTGAAATATTGAGATAAGGATTTGATCTTATAAATGGATGCTAATATGTGTGATGGTACCATAAATAATGATATTGTGATGTTATGATGGAAATAATGACTAATGGTGGTTTTACAAGCTTTGTCATTAGTACATGTTTTCTCAGTATTGGTGTATCATATGATGTGAATAGGTTACTCTGGATTGTGGAGTCACGCCTAGATATTGTATCCCTAGGCGGCCATTCGGATGATGTATCCTCGAATGATTTATGTTCTGAGATTGACGTTCAGATGATGTATCCTTGAATGGCCACTCAGATGCTGTATCCCTGAGTGGTTGAGTTATATGGTTGACACCCAGACGTTGTATCCCCAAGTGGCCACTCGGATGTCGAGTTGAGCTCCGTAGTTCCCGAGTGGTTATATGATATTATGTTTGGCCTACCAGTAGTGCCGTATGAGTATATGTGTGACATCCAGATGTTGTTTCCTGGGTGGCCGCTCAAATGTTGTATCCCCGAGTAGTTGAGATGTGTGGTTAGAGCTCAAATGTTATATCCTTGAGCGAACACTCGGATGATGTATCCCCGAGTGGCTTGCTGGCCAGCAGTATAGTTATAACCCGGGAAATGAGTTTTGAATAGAACACTATGTGTAGTGATATTATGCATTGGGTTGAATAGTTGAGTACTTGATGGATTAGCCTGGTCATAAGGGTACAAAATGAGATGAGGAAATAAGGAAGTTTGGATCGGTATAGTTGAAGGAAAGATAACATAAAACAACCTTCCTTGGATATAGTTGGGATTAATTCCCACCGGTCTAGATGTTCCCTTCATCATGGAAACCTCGTTTGAGTAGATTTTGTGTGGGAACTTGTGCGAAGTTATCTATAATGTTTGTGATATGTTTGGTTTGAAACTAGAATTTTCGTTTTGATTATTATTCTTGTATTTTAATATTGGTTCCCCAATCATTCCCACTATGATGGTTGTAGATAACCCTCCTCGAGGTCTATGCTTGCCTGTAGTACGGTAGGTATGGGGATTGATGTTGTGCAATCGAAAATGGGTTGTGACAGGACCCGTCTCTAATTTTCAAGAATCTGAACTGGCCCTGCTCCCATCTAATGATTCTCGTCAGACACGAGATTTGCTTATCTAATCACGCTTATTACTCTTTATACTTAAGCAAAGAGAGTTCCTCCCTCGCGGGGTACCGCCTACATCTAACCTACGAACCCCGTCAAGCAGCGGAAGCTCCCAATTTTTTAGTTAACCACAAAACAATTATTTAATAATGCGGATCATATTTATATAGAGAGTAAGTAATACGTTAATTAGGAAAGGAGAAGAAATCCTTCCTTACTATTATTGGAATCCAATTCGCCAATTTTCTCACATTGTCATATCGATTGTCCTTAATTTATTTACCAAAGAGTTACCAAAATACAAATACGAGACTTAACTACCAAATTAATTCCAATATAATACCATATACCATTTGTTTAGCACACTATAACCAATTCATAATTTCCATCTATACTCATTCAATTAATTTGATGATTAGGTCCTTAAGTAACCCCCAACATTTAAAATTAATCAAAGTTAGTTAAATAAGACATAATATCTTTGAACGAAAAAAAACATCCTCATACGAAGTCCAATTGATTCCAAACTTAAATTAGTGAACTCAGAATACGATAAGGAACATTTTTTATGTCGAAAGTTTTCCCAGAAAATGCCTCACGAGCGCCCACGCGCCGCCTTTGTAACGACCCGTCCCGAATTCCGGGATTAGTTTAGTGATTAATCTTGATTAGTGAGGTTGAACGGTGGTTAGTAGGGCGGAATCGGACAAAATGTGCAAAATGACCGTTTTGCCCCTGGTCGTGGGCAAAATGTTGACTTTTTGATCGGGCGGTCAAACGGACTTTGACCGATGACCGTGACGTAGTTCGGGACGTCACGAGTTCATAGACAGGGGGCACGTTCGATTCCGACATTCGTAGAGAAAGTTATGGTGTTCGGAAGTTGAGGGGCATTTTGGTAATTTGGCTTATTAGGGGCCAAATGTTGACTTTTTGATCGGGAGGTCCGATGGACGAGGGCCAAGGACCGTTACGTAGGTATCGTCGATACGAATCCAACGACAGGCGGCATGCCGAAATCGGAGATCCGACGACGACGTTATGGTCAAGAAACGAACTAACGAACCGAGGCCGGGATTAAAATAATAATATAATAATGAATAGTGACCGTTGACCCTACACACCTGGATGAGTGACAAGTGTCACTCATCCCTTGAAACCAGAATCCTTGTCTTAGGGGAAACATCATTATGATGTTTTAATATTTATTAATTAATTAATTAATCATTTTAATTTCCATTAATTCCATTTGTGTTTTCTTAACCGTGTACAACCAAATCCAGTTTTCTCCCACCCTTGATTCCTCTTCCATTGCTGAACCTGAGAGTGCGAATTGTGAGTGAGTTGAGTGTGATTTCAACTGGGTAAACACGAGAGAGTGGCAGTGAGGAAGAACTGAGAATTCGAAAAATTGAGTTTTGGGAGGGAAAATCAAATTGAAGGAATTGGGCTGTGATGATCGAATTGGAGGTTACAAACATCTTCCTGAGGTTGAGACGAGTCGATCCACATCAAAAACGAGAAGGAATGGTGCCGTTTTGGCTCTGATCGAGCTTGGTGACAGAGGAAGAAATCGAGGCTGAGTCGTGGAGTTTGGGGCTGTGATTGACTCAATTGTTGTGGGGAAATGACTCCTCATGATCCCACGATGCTTCTGGGTTCATCAATTGAAGGAAACCGATCGAGATCGATGGACCTCCATTGATGAACAGTGTCGGTGCTCGAGTTTGTGTCGTGACGATTGAACACTGGATTGAAGCAATTGGGTTGGGGGAAATGATCTACGGAGTCCATGGAAGCTTCTGGTTGAATCAATTTCAGGATATCGATTGAAATGGATGGGGTTCGAAGGATGAACAACGGACGGGTGTTCTTGGTGTTCATCATCGAATCGTGGAGTTGTAGGTACGGTCTTGTGTAATCAATGTTACAGAACTTAAATTAAACTTAAAACGATGCTAATGGAATGATCAATTGTTGTAATTAAGGCTGAATTGATAGGATTGGAACCGGGTTGTGTCGCGGGTGAATTGGACCTGTTTACCAGACAAACGGGTTGGGCTGGTGACACTGTAGCAGGCGCGTGAGTTTCACGCGCAGCCACTCACGGCGGCGCGTGGCGGCGCGTGGGCACGAATCTCGAGGTGAGGTCAACATGACTTCTGTCCCATTTAATGTAACGGACATTTTGGAATTGGTTTCGTGTCGATCGGACACCGTCTCGATATTGTTCGGGATATCCGAAGGTTTTAAATTAAGTTTAAAAATAAGTAAAAATTCGGGAAAATTACGGGACTTTGATAGGATGTTAATGTTGAGGTTAGTGACCCTCTGATGTGATTTGGACAGGATTGGGAGTCCCGGTGATAGTGGTGTGGCCCGGGAGGGCTGGTGGCACGCATATCGAGGCACACGGTTAAAACGGTCTGTGAGTGGACTTTGGTTTTATAAATCCTATGCATGCTTAAATGTGTTATATGGTTTATATACATGATTTCTATGATGGTATTTGTGAGCATTGATTTTGGATATGTTGCACGTATTTCGAGGTGTTTTCCGTATTTCACGTATATCGGGATTAACGGTTTATTTGTGGTTTTGTGTGCTTGTGGTTAAATAAATAATATGATGAAATGGTTTTGAAATTGGAAATATGAACTCGGGCTTGAGGCCCACTTGTTTTGGAAATTTCGGACTTGGAGTCCATTTGAGAATCGGGCCGGGGGCCCAGTTGGTTAATGAAATCGGGCCAGGGGCCCAGTTGGTATGAAATCGGGCTGAGACCCATTTGAGTTATATTATCGGGCCAGGGGCCCAGTTGATTTGTGAATTCGGGCCGTGGGCCCAGCGGGTTTATAAGGTCGGGCTGCGGGCCCAGTTGGTTTACAAATCGGGCCGTGGGCCCAGTGGTTCATAAAATCGGGCATGAGGCCCAATTGGATTATAATGGTGATTTCGGGTCAGGGACCCTATATTTAATAATTGTGATTTTGGGTCAAGGACCCTAAATGGAATTATGTGGTTTTATGGGAATTTCGGGCAGGGCCCAATGGTAATAATGTGATAAAAGGATGTAATAAAATTGTTTTTCCATATACCATCTGGATACAAGGATATATGATGGTCTCCTCCAGATGTCTGGGACACTGGGGAAGTCACGGTGCATTGCCTGCGAGGGGTCATTATACGGAGCAGCCGGACCGTATGATGACTCAGGAGCAGGATTGCTATGATTGACGTCAGGGACGTCAGACATCAGGGATGTCAGATATATGGACCCGGAGAGACCCCGGGCAGCACGCGTAGCTTATGAAACCGTGAGACATGACGTCAGGGACGTCTAGCATCAGGGATGCTGGTGATGGTAATGGTAAAATATGAATTAATGAAATGGCTTTCCGGGTGGATTTATGATTGTGTGATTTTAATGAATTAATGTTCATTTATGGTAGTGGGTGGTGACCCACATGGTTTTAATATGTATGGTGGTGGTATTCCACGGTTTTGGGCTGAGTTCCCACACTTGGTTTTTGGTTAACGGTTTTTGGGCTAAGGCCCTAATGGCTCGGTTGAGCAAACGTTTTGGTTACTGGTTTTTGGTGGCATGCATACGTTTTTATTGGAGGGCATAAATGTCTTATAAATGTATTTGGTAAACTTATTGGTTTTTGTCCACTCACAGCTTTTGGTTTTAATGCCCTTCAGGTTGATTACGGATGCGATTGCAGCAGGGACTGGGACATTGCACACCTCCTCCATCGATCCTTGCGCACTCTGGATGCCCTGTTTGGGCAGTGGCTCGTGGTTATCCCTTGTCTGACACCCCTTGTTGGACGGGAGCAGGGCACATTCCACGGTAATCCCGGGGGGGATTGGGATGGGTCCTGTCAACTTGGTATCAGAGCATGGTTGCTCTATTTGTGCGCGCAGGTCGAGGGTGTGATGTCTCATTGGGCTGCAATTCGTTATCAACCTGATAGATAGTTTTTGGGTTTGGATAGTGGATGGAGTGCAATTGGCCCGATACGCCGTGCGTTAATGTGATTCGACCCAAGTGGGGTTGATTGTGGTGAACTGGTATAGTGGGACCGTCGGTTCGGTCATGTGATATTGGATTGTTGTGCTGCTAGGTGCAGCTAGGTTCGGGGAACCTCATGTGAGTAATGGTCTAAAATGTGAACCCTTGTGGTTGTTTCTAGTGTGAGGGATGTTGGTTCATCGGAGTTGGCCGATGACCTAGTGGTGGAACCCACGTTGATGGGATGGTAGGATTGGATTTGACGTCTCTTCGATGTCTAGACCGCGGGGTCGGTCAGGTTGTGAATTTTATATTACGGAGAGCTGTTTGGTTCGGTTGAACCATAGGGTGTGATTGTGGAACCCTAGTATTAAAAAGGTAAACCTTATTTGTGGTTAGTGGATGAGAACTTGTGCGGCGACGAGTGGCTGAGGTCATGGATGACCATGTGGATGGCTCTGGTGAGTTTAGGCGGAACTATGGGATTCGATGTACGGATACGGTTCTGAAATAAATTATGGAATCCCGTGTTGGATCGGGTATTGGTGTGCAGTATGGATGTTTGCGGGGTTGGTACTTTTGTGCTGATGCTAGTATGCATGCATGTGTGCTGATACTAGTGTTGTTGATAGAGTGTTGGTGCTGGTACTAGCGCTGGTGCTAGTGTCGGTAATGGTGTTGACGATGAGCCACAAATTGGGTGTGACTCCGTCATGATGAACGTATGTTCGGTGAGATAACCAGTGATGAGTGGATTAAAATGGTATAATTAAGACTTAAGGAATTTTGGGATGATTAGTGGATTTGGGGGAGTTGTTGGCAACTCCAAAATTTGTGCGTTTTTATGTTTTTAAATATCCCTAAAATGTACATGGAAATGATTAAAACTGGAAAAGACGAGGAAAACCATTAGTGGTATAAAGGTAGGAATTTGTAATTGAGAACTTGGGAAACCGAGTGTTGAACCTGTAAAGGTCGGGATGTGTGAACAGAACAATAACGGATTGATTGTGGACACGGGGTTGTCCAAGTGAATTGAGGAGGTAGGAAGTCTAGAGGTTGGACTTGACGTCTTGTTGGGAGCATGTCTGTTTCCAACATGGTTGGAACCTGAGTGTCGAGGAGAGTTGTGATTGGGGAACGAGAGTGGTGCTCGTTTTTGGTGATTGGTATTCCGAAGTCATTGGGGTTGACTTCTTGCTTTCTGCCCTGGCAGACGTTGAGTGTAGTTACCAGTACGTTGAGCGTGTATTGGTTGGTGGGCCCAGGTGTAATTGCGAGGTCATTAGGAGGAGCTACGTGTTCGAAATTAGGTAAACGAGATTTTTCATTTTCTGCTTGGTGGCAGACAATGTTGCGGTACATGGCGTGGTGAGGGCAGTGAGTTTTGTTGCATCCACGTCGGATGAGTATTGGTGTCATCATGTTGGATCATCCTTGGTTTTTCCTAGGTGGAATGACAAGGACTGATACAAGGTAATCCGTGAGAATCCGCAGTCTCGACGTGTCTCGTCGTTGACTGATCTGTCTAAGTTGTGGGCGTCGGTTGTCGATCGTTGTGGCGATCTAGGATCTTGACGTTATTGTCAGGGACACAGTGTCTATCTGGGTCGTGATCTTGATGATTCAGATAGGGGGAGAGTATATCACTCTTACCTTGGTACGTGAGTCGTAAATGACGAGATTGAACTTCTTTTCGAAGGGCCCGTAGGGTATTCTACTCGGGTGAGTAGGTTTTCAAGGTAGTTGAATTTTGTCAACCTTAGACGTGTGGAGGTTGGATTGGCTTCCCTATGAAGTCAATCAAGTGTATTGAACGGGTAACCGATAGGTTCGGTTTTGGTGTGTCTTGGTAATTGTGAACGAGATTTCGGGATTTGGAATCGAATTTCTGGGTGACGATTCAGGAATCGATTTTGGAACTTGAAAGTATATTTCCGGATTTGGGTACGGAATGGTTATTCCAAATGCTAGCTTACGGAATAATGATTTCGGATTCGGATTTGGAAATGAGTTAAACTGTGATGTCTGGGTTTGGATCCGGGATTTCTTACGAAATTGCGGATTTGGATTCGGAATTGGAACTAGATGTTGGGTGGAGTTTCGTTTTGTCTCATGCTGGATTGGGCAAACGTACTCCATTATTGGAACGCGTTCGGCTATGACCTAGGTGGTTGTAGTCAGGTTAGTAGGTAGATGTGTGTACTTCGTACATGGTTCGAGGTACAATACTTGTAGACTTGTGATGTCTAGTTACGGTATACGGGATATACCCGAGGTGTGTTGGTGAACGTGTTGGTAGTCGGATTGGTTCCGATACCATGGGATTGGTTGTGGATCGGACATTATTATGCAATGGGTCATGGTAATTCCGATGTGTTTAATTACACACAGGTCGTGTGAAATGTCGGTAAGGGTATTGGTGAGTCGAGTACGTTGGTGGCATGTGTAGCCACGAGTGAGTCTAGTGTCAGTTTTCGACTGACAACAACTGTGTGGTGACAGATTGTCAGGATGTGTCAACATAGATTGTTGAGTGGGGTCAGCTGACTCCTAGTGGGAGTGGGAAAGGAACCGTCGAGTTGTTGCGTCAACGAGAGGGTTGATTTGACAAGTGGTGTCAAATTCGAAACAAGTAGTTTCAGTCATTCGACGGGGTCGAATGTAGTCGTTGCGTTTTGAGTATTAGTGGTACGTAGAGTGCAGGCAAGTTTTGCCTGGTTAGTTGGTGTGCGGGTGTACACGTGTTGCGTGGTCGATTCCACTTTCCGCGGGTGTTTGTGGAATCAGGATAGTCGAGTTTCGAGAGCGAAACTTATTAAGGAGGGAAGTACGTTGAGATTAGATCGGTTGGAATTTCGAGGACGAAATTTATTAAGGAGGGAAGGTTGTAACGACCCGTCCCGAATTCCGGGATTAGTTTAGTGATTAATCTTGATTAGTGAGGTTGAACGGTGGTTAGTAGGGCGGAATCGGACAAAATGTGCAAAATGACCGTTTTGCCCCTGGTCGTGGGCAAAATGTTGACTTTTTGATCGGGCGGTCAAACGGACTTTGACCGATGACCGTGACGTAGTTCGGGACGTCACGAGTTCATAGACAGGGGGCACGTTCGATTCCGACATTCGTAGAGAAAGTTATGGTGTTCGGAAGTTGAGGGGCATTTTGGTAATTTGGCTTATTAGGGGCCAAATGTTGACTTTTTGATCGGGAGGTCCGATGGACGAGGGCCAAGGACCGTTACGTAGGTATCGTCGATACGAATCCAACGACAGGCGGCATGCCGAAATCGGAGATCCGACGACGACGTTATGGTCAAGAAACGAACTAACGAACCGAGGCCGGGATTAAAATAATAATATAATAATGAATAGTGACCGTTGACCCTACACACCTGGATGAGTGACAAGTGTCACTCATCCCTTGAAACCAGAATCCTTGTCTTAGGGGAAACATCATTATGATGTTTTAATATTTATTAATTAATTAATTAATCATTTTAATTTCCATTAATTCCATTTGTGTTTTCTTAACCGTGTACAACCAAATCCAGTTTTCTCCCACCCTTGATTCCTCTTCCATTGCTGAACCTGAGAGTGCGAATTGTGAGTGAGTTGAGTGTGATTTCAACTGGGTAAACACGAGAGAGTGGCAGTGAGGAAGAACTGAGAATTCGAAAAATTGAGTTTTGGGAGGGAAAATCAAATTGAAGGAATTGGGCTGTGATGATCGAATTGGAGGTTACAAACATCTTCCTGAGGTTGAGACGAGTCGATCCACATCAAAAACGAGAAGGAATGGTGCCGTTTTGGCTCTGATCGAGCTTGGTGACAGAGGAAGAAATCGAGGCTGAGTCGTGGAGTTTGGGGCTGTGATTGACTCAATTGTTGTGGGGAAATGACTCCTCATGATCCCACGATGCTTCTGGGTTCATCAATTGAAGGAAACCGATCGAGATCGATGGACCTCCATTGATGAACAGTGTCGGTGCTCGAGTTTGTGTCGTGACGATTGAACACTGGATTGAAGCAATTGGGTTGGGGGAAATGATCTACGGAGTCCATGGAAGCTTCTGGTTGAATCAATTTCAGGATATCGATTGAAATGGATGGGGTTCGAAGGATGAACAACGGACGGGTGTTCTTGGTGTTCATCATCGAATCGTGGAGTTGTAGGTACGGTCTTGTGTAATCAATGTTACAGAACTTAAATTAAACTTAAAACGATGCTAATGGAATGATCAATTGTTGTAATTAAGGCTGAATTGATAGGATTGGAACCGGGTTGTGTCGCGGGTGAATTGGACCCGTTTACCAGACAAACGGGTTGGGCTGGTGACACTGTAGCAGGCGCGTGAGTTTCACGCGCAGCCACTCACGGCGGCGCGTGGGCACGAATCTCGAGGTGAGGTCAACATGACTTCTGTCCCATTTAATGTAACGGACATTTTGGAATTGGTTTCGTGTCGATCGGACACCGTCTCGATATTGTTCGGGATATCCGAAGGTTTTAAATTAAGTTTAAAAATAAGTAAAAATTCGGGAAAATTACGGGACTTTGATAGGATGTTAATGTTGAGGTTAGTGACCCTCTAATGTGATTTGGACAGGATTGGGAGTCCCGGTGATAGTGGTGTGGCCCGGGAGGGCCAGTGGCACGCATATCGAGGCACACGGTTAAAACGGTCTGTGAGTGGACTTTGGTTTTATAAATCCTATGCATGCTTAAATGTGTTATATGGTTTATATACATGATTTCTATGATGGTATTTGTGAGCATTGATTTTGGATATGTTGCACGTATTTCGAGGTGTTTTCCGTATTTCACGTATATCGGGATTAACGGTTTATTTGTGGTTTTGTGTGCTTGTGGTTAAATAAATAATATGATGAAATGGTTTTGAAATTGGAAATATGAACTCGGGCTTGAGGCCCACTTGTTTTGGAAATTTCGGACTTGGAGTCCATTTGAGAATCGGGTCGGGGGCCCAGTTGGTTAATGAAATCGGGCCAGGGGCCCAGTTGGTATGAAATCGGGCTGAGACCCATTTGAGTTATATTATCGGGCCAGGGGCCCAGTTGATTTGTGAATTCGGGCCGTGAGCCCAGCGGGTTTATAAGGTCGGGCTGCGGGCCCAGTTGGTTTACAAATCGGGCCGTGGGCCCAGTGGTTCATAAAATCGGGCATGAGGCCCAATTGGATTATAATGGTGATTTCGGGTCAGGGACCCTATATTTAATAATTGTGATTTTGGGTCAAGGACCCTAAATGGAATTATGTGGTTTTATGGGAATTTCGGGCAGGGCCCAATGGTAATAATGTGATAAAAGGATGTAATAAAATTGTTTTTCCATATACCATCTGGATACAAGGATATATGATGGTCTCCTCCAGATGTCTGGGACACTGGGGAAGTCACGGTGCATTGCCTGCGAGGGGTCATTATACGGAGCAGCCGGACCGTATGATGACTCAGGAGCAGGATTGCTATGATTGACGTCAGGGACGTCAGACATCAGGGATGTCAGATATATGGACCCGGAGAGACCCCGGGCAGCACGCGTAGCTTATGAAACCGTGAGACATGACGTCAGGGACGTCTAGCATCAGGGATGCTGGTGATGGTAATGGTAAAATATGAATTAATGAAATGGCTTTCCGGGTGGATTTATGATTGTGTGATTTTAATGAATTAATGTTCATTTATGGTAGTGGGTGGTGACCCACATGGTTTTAATATGTATGGTGGTGGTATTCCACGGTTTTGGGCTGAGTTCCCACACTTGGTTTTTGGTTAACGGTTTTTGGGCTAAGGCCCTAATGGCTCGGTTGAGCAAACGTTTTGGTTACTGGTTTTTGGTGGCATGCATACGTTTTTATTGGAGGGCATAAATGTCTTATAAATGTATTTGGTAAACTTATTGGTTTTTGTCCACTCACAGCTTTTGGTTTTAATGCCCTTCAGGTTGATTACGGATGCGATTGCAGCAGGGACTGGGACATTGCACACCTCCTCCATCGATCCTTGCGCACTCTGGATGCCCTGTTTGGGCAGTGGCTCGTGGTTATCCCTTGTCTGACACCCCTTGTTGGACGGGAGCAGGGCACATTCCACGGTAATCCCGGGGGGGATTGGGATGGGTCCTGTCAGCCTTAATGTCCCTACGCGTGGGCCTCACGCGCATATCAAAGTCATCTTCAATATGGGTCTTCGACCTGTTTTCTTGCAACTGGGTCGATCGCGACCCATGACTGTGATCCAGTTATTTCTCCCAACTATCACATTCTTTTTCATGTTTTAAAAGCTCATAACTCATCCTTACTACCTTAGGAAGGGATCTACTAGGTCAAAAACTAAAAAACTTATCTCGAACGTGGACTTCCAAACTTATAGCATCTTGGCCATGGTTGCCCGTTTCTGTCCACCACGTTCCAGGCTTCCAGCATTCTAACCATTGTTATTTTGAGCGTAGAAAGACCGTAGGGATGTCATAAGCTCAAGGGAACGTTCATCTTCGATGTTTCAGCCCCAGAACCCAGAAACCCAATTCCTTGATCACGGGTTCATTGGTTTCGTCCCTTCTTCCTCCTTTCACCTTACGATTTTTGTACCATTTCCTTCCTCTAAACCTTCTGTACTACTCTCTCTTTCTCCCATTCCCATTTTCTTAATCTTTCCCCTCTAATTCCTTTCACGGTTGCAAGGTATATATTTTTCCTTTCTTTTCGGTTGCTCCCCACCGATGCCTTCCAACACACATTTCACACCTATATATTGAATGGTGAGTCGATGGAGAGAATTCCTGGTCTCTCTAGTCTTTGACACTTGTCCAAATCTAATTAAATCATATGTCATATTACCAATTTAACCTTAAAACCAAAATTACCAAAATACCCTTAACTATTTTAGACCTATATCGACACGATTCAAACTCTATTTTTGACATACCAACTGTCTCAGTACTCAAGATATCGAGACCTTCGTAACGGTCTTCTTGAAATTCTCAAAAGAGGTTCATACCAAAAAGTCAACTATTTGACTTTATAGGGGTAAAATCGCCTTTTTACTCCATTTTTCCAAAAAAAAATTTCTCGAATATCTGGGATGTTACAGGTTGGATAACGATTAGCTATGTATGAGTGATGTGTTGTTTTGTGTTGACCATTCTAGTGATTTGCGTGTTGGTTGTCATAACGACTAATGCTATTGCATTAAGGTTTATGATGTGAGATTTTATGATATTGGGTTTTTGGTGGTATGGGTATGATTGCTAGATGATTCTACGGAAGTTATTGGATGACTCGTTTTATGGAGTTCCCAGATTTTGTTTTAATCATAGATTTAGGTTGAACAAGGTTTGTGCTATGAAATAATCTAATTTTGGAATAGTTACGATTTTCATATGATTTCCGGATGATTTTTATGGAAAATGCTATTTTTGCACAATGTATAGCGTGGTTTTGGGCTCAGACTCGAAGTTATTGTATGAATGTTAAAATAATATATTGTTAATAAGTAAACCATTTCTCTATTTTAGTATGAATGTCTAAAGTAAGTTTTAGGGTATGAATATTGGGATATTAACTTAATTACGATTTTATGTCATATTTGGGTAATTACAGATATTTATGACTCTTGTGATGACTTGTTGATTAATATGATAGTTTAAATGATTATTAATGTTATCTGTTTGTGAGTATTATAACACATTTTTTGGGACTAGAATCTTCGTTCACAACTACCCTACAATTAATAGTTTTATACGCGTAAAGTTTGGTATTAATTGGGGAATTGTTTGTTAGTTGTTACCTTCCTGATATGTTCAAACATTAAGATTTGAAATATTACGTGCAGGTTATGATGGTTAGAAAATTGGGGAAAAGTAGTGCTTGATATGGTGATTAAGTTTGGAATTGTACTGAAAATTTTGAGGGCGAAATTTTTTAAAGGGGGAGGGGGAGATTGTAACACCCCGGATATTCAAGTAAATGAAAAAGTTGGAAAGACTGGGTAAAAGGACGATTTTTCCCCTAGTAAGTCAAAAAGTTTACTTTTTTCTATGGACCCCTTTTGAGACTTTTGAGAAGACCGTTGCAAAGGTCTTGGGATCCTGAGTTCATTGACAGGTGGAATAGAAAAATCAGAGATCAGGTGGAATAGTTAAAGGTTAAAGTGGTGAAGGGTAAAAAGGTAATTATGCCACCAAGAACATTTTGGTCATTTTTTAAAGGTCTAGAGTTTTCTAGAAAAACCTTTATTTTCCCTTCTTCTTCCATTCTACCGAATTTGTGCATCTATATATATGTGTGTTGTTTTATGAGAGGGGGGGGGGGGGGGGGAGAGATTCGGTGCTAGGCAACTGAATACATGAAAAGAGAGGAAAATTGAGAGAAATCGAAAGAGAAGTGATCAGCTAGGGGAGAAGAGAAAACATAAGCAGAAGAGAGAAAGTGAGGATGAAAGAAGGGGATAGTTGGGGAAAAAGAAGGAGGAAACATAGACGAAACAGTGAGCACAAGAAGGAACCTGTGGGGTATCTCCTTCGAGTTTATAGTTCCAGGCTAGGGAACTCAAAGAGGGACGTGATAGTAGCCTTTTGGAGGTTCTGTGGTAATTTTAGGATAGAAAGGAGAGACGGTGAACGTTGGAATCGACGAGAATACGGCTTGGTAGCCATGGTCGAAGGTGGTGAAGGTAAGTCGACGAGATTTTGTAAGTATATCTCCTCCTTAACTTTATAGAACTTTTGCTTCGTCCAATTAGATAAAGTTTAATACTTGAAACGATGGAAACGAGCGTGAAATAAAAAAGAAATGGTAGGGTCGCCGTCGTGGGTTGGGAAACCCGGAAACTAGGAAAACGGGTTTGGATGATGACCCTGATACTAGTGTGTGCGACGTCTTCTGGCCATCCGGTCAACACGAAAGTTCTTTCTTTTAATTTTGTGAATTTATTGGCATAAATTCTAGATTAATTGGACTTTG
This sequence comes from Prinsepia uniflora, assembly GCA_032719365.1. NCBI lineage: Eukaryota > Viridiplantae > Streptophyta > Magnoliopsida > Rosales > Rosaceae > Prinsepia > Prinsepia uniflora. The sequence continues at coordinate 45,872,668 of CM064870.1, read as the reverse complement.
TTTGGGCATAGTTCCGAATATTTAATGAGTTTTGTGTATAATTTAATTATGCTTTTATTTGTTCATTGATTATTGGAATTGAAGAATTAATATGATAACTAAATTTGCTTGTTATATATGTGATAATGGTATGTTTTGGTGAGCACATTGAAGTGGTGATAGGTGTAGCCAAAATATATAAGTCTTGTTTATGGAAAAAGAATTAGGAATTTCAAGTATATATTAAGATAAATAATTAGTGATCCAATTTGATTGTTTCATATGGTTAACTAGGGAAATTATAAATTACGTAATAGCTAATTAGTAGAGATTTTCCTTGGGATATTTATTATATAGTTCAGTTGAAAAAACCCATCCTTAATCCCTTAAGATTATCATGGGATATGCCTGCTTCCGTCTGTCAGCGCGTGCCAGACCAGGGATAAGACCGTAACCTGCTCGGGGTTACCTAGAGTACGCAAGGATCTGTGGTGGCATGTCATGTCTCGATCTCTGCTACAGCTGCAACCGCAATCAACCTGGAGGGTGCTAAAAAGAGAAAACGTGTGAGTGGAAAAAAATAAGCATTTATTTAAAAACCATTTTCCCAAATAAAGCTTTCACCTTTCGTTTCACAAAGTATGCAAGCATACCAATTTAAAACCAGTACTTTCTAGTGAATAATACATACAAAAAACAAGTACTTTCAGGGTAAAACCAACAGAGGTTAAAACAAACAACTGGACCCAATCGATTAGTCAAAAACCTTGGGACCCATTCTCATATCCGTCATTCGTCCCTATCAGTCAAATCATCCGTCTTTATTAGGGAAATCACCCATCTCTATTCGGGAGATCACCCATCTCTATCCGTTAATATCCGACATCGGTCTCATACCGTAAAATCATCCATTGTTATCACTGTCACGATTTTTATATCGACATGCGTGCAACTCAAATTTACATAACCGATCTACACCTATCTCTGGAGTCCGCGACTCGACGTCTAGGTGCGGCACTAGGCTCGGAGTCCCTATCTCGACGTCTCAGTGAAATAACCCGACACTTTTACAGGTAGTGTCATCGTGACCTCTCCGGAGAAACACATCCCTACCGGAGTATAATCATCCTCTCAGAGGGTCCTCTCCGGGGAAACACATTCCTGTCAGAGGCCTTCTCCGGGGAAACACATTCCTGCCGGAGTCATATTTATCGTCTCATATGGTTCTTTCTGGGGAAACGCATACATGTCGGAGTCATATCCATCATCTCATAAAGTCCTCTCCAGGGAAACACATTCATGCCGCAGTCAAATCCATCATCTCGGAGAATGGTCTAAAAACCGTGGAAACACATTTTCAAAACTATCCATTCCCAAATCCAAAACAGTTATTTTACACCGGGTTTCAGCCCAAAACCAGTTTCCACAAATCATATAAAAATGGTGTCCATTTTCACATCAAACGGAGTCTAAAGCCCCAATAGGGCCCTTGGCCCAAAACATGGTTTCCAATGGATTCACTCTCAGAGTCCATTGTCTTTCTATCTTTCAATTGGGTCACATGCCCAAAATCATTTCAAAAGGGACTCAAGCCAGATCTACCTTCTCACGAAAATCCGTAAATCATTCATTTTCAAACCATGATCAAATTCACAAATCATCATTCAAATCACTATGCAATCATTGCATTTCAAACCATGGGTATAAAACATTAAAACATATATGCATGCATCATTTAGAAAGCAAAGTCCACTCACCGTCGGTCCATGCTGTGCGCTCCGAAACCTGTTCCGTAAGCCACTCCGGGGCTAATCCATCCTCTCCGAGACGTCCGGACCTGTCCAAACCATACACAAAGGTCACTAACAACTTCTATAAGTTCATATCATAGACCCTCACAAATCCCGGTATGGTCAACGTATCTCAAACACGCTTTCCGATGCTAAAAACCTCTAAATGACCTACCAAACGACCTACGATCGACTTGAAACAATCACGTGCCCCAACACGCCGGTCAAAGTTCTGGTTAGCAAAAGTCAACGGTCAATGCTGACCTTAGCAAAAGTCAACGTTGTCGGCATCGGTCAACAGTCAACGGCCGACGTCAGCCTGACAGGTCTGACACTTGTTAGGTCTTACACCTGCCACGTGTCACTCTCATATTGGTTCATGTGTCTGACAATGTCAGGTCTGACAACCTACCACATGGCACCACCCGATTGGTCCACGTGTCTGACATGCTAATTGGACCTGACAGAATGTCACGTGGCATCACCTGATTAGCCACGTGGACTGACAGCTCTGACAGATGATAGCGTGGACTACCACATCATCATTGTCTACCTTGAGATGGGTTGACCCGTGTCTCTGTAACGGGTCGATTCGACCCATGACCTGACCTGACTCGATCTCACTCATTCCTTCGCCATTTTCAACCATTTTGCTTCCTACATGATCACAATGATCCTAGTAATCGTTCTATCGATTTAAAATCGACCAAAAGAGTCTGGAAATTACCCGCCAAGCTTGGTGATTTCGGATGAACGTCCAACTCTATTTCCAGGCACTCCCAACAAGAAAACTCCTCCCTTTTAATCCCCGTGAGCTCGTCTTGTCCCTAGGAATCGATTCTACATAGTAGAATCACCCAAAAAACCTTAAAACCCGAATTTGAATTTTGAACCCAAATTAGCTTACCTCCGGTTTTCCGACCATCGAGCACGGTTTTCCCAAACGTTGTCACCGTCCTCTCCATCTCGTCTCACTCTGTCACTCTCATTTTCACACAGACAGCAAAGGGTGAGGGAATGGGGGTGTGGGATTTGGGTTGTGTGTTTCGGGTGAGAGGAATGAAACAAGAAGGGGGAATGGATGAATGAAGATGATGAGCAATGGATGAGTGACACTTGTCACTCATCCCTTGGTCTTGGAAAAAATATCTGGGCCCCACTGACAGGACCCGCCCCAATCCTCTTTGGGATCACATGGGGACGTGCCCTGCTCCCGTCTGACACCCAAAATAATGTTCCAATTTTAACCTTAAACGTTCAAATGCATAAAAACCAAATTAAAGTTTTACATCAAGTTCGAAATAAACAGATGTCAGACAAGGGATGAAATCCAAATCACAAGTTGCGAGCACCACTCTAACATAAACCTGCGGGTAAAATCACCCAACAGGGATTCAGGTACGCAGAAGTAGATCTATGCCTCAGCCTCAGGTTCCTCCTCTACCTCATTAGCACGACATGGAGGGGTTACCAAAACATCAAGGGTGAGTGGACCGAAACTCAAGTTTATAAAATCGTTTAGTAAGTAAAACATATCATTTACCCCTCCGTTTTCCAAACATGCATGCATCAGAATTTAAAAATAATAATTCATATAATATGTATCATAAGGCATATAATAAAACCATAAACATAATTTTAGCCACTGTACTATACACTCTGATCTTGACATCCCCGATGTCTGACGTCCCTGACGTCCAATAAGGTCACAATCTCAAGGCTACGCGTGCCACTCGGGTCTCAATTCCGAGTTCAATCCCCGAACCCCGTTCGGGTACAGCATCCCCGATGCTTAGCGTCATAGACGCTGGACGTTCTAGACGTCCGTGACCACTCCGGGGTACCTCATCCGGAGGAGACAGTATCACATGAATGGATCTATACAGTGCAGTACCAAATACATTTTATTGATATACACATGCAAAGCATATATATATATACATAGATAAAATCCAAACCAATCTTTAAGTTTCATCAGACGGGTCTCAGGCCCAAATACCGTGAAACGTGGCATAACCATAATTTCCATATCATCAAAACCATTATTTTTTTTTAGCATGTGAATATATATAAGTAAACCAGAAAACATTTATGCACGCAAGGGTTTAAGGAAAACGTCCCACTCACAGTACAATCCTGCTGAAAACCGAACGTATACCCTCGTTCTGGTACAATTGTAAAATCCTTGTCATGTCCAAAGTATACGTAAAGGTCAATACAAACCCCTAACATTTAACCATGAAACCCTAGACCGAAACCGGCCCGGCAAAGTCGCCCGAACGCGGTTCCCGAGGAAATAAACCTCATTTTGACCAACTTAATGATCTCCGATCGACCCAAAATCACCGCAATTGGATCCGGATCGTCGAAACCTAAAGAATGGTGGTGGTCCCACCAAAATCACTATTCACACGCGCCCCCATGCACCGGTCAACGCAGGAACAGTCACTGCTGACGTCATCTGACAGCTGTCAGGTCTGACATGTCAGACTCTGACAGGTGCCACGTGTCAACACCCTATTGGTCCACCTCACTGATCTGTCAGGCCACGTGTCAGATCTGACATGTGCCACGTGTCAGCACGGCACTGGTCCACGTCACTGACATGTCAGTGACACGTGGCAGTCCCTGATTGGGCCACGTCACTGACATGTCAGTGCTGACTGTGCAATGACATGTGACACGTGTCGACACAAGAGTGGTCCACGTCACTGACAGGTCGGACAGGGTGCCACGTCATCACCCCTGTTGTAACGACCCGTCCCAAATTCCATGATTAGATTAGTGACTAATCACGATTAGTGAGGTTAAGCGGTGATTAGTTAGGTTAAATCGGACGAACGATGCGGAATGACCGTTTTGCCCCTAGTGGTGGCAAAACGTTGACTTTTCGATCGGGCGGTCAAAGGGACTTTGACCGATGACCGTGACGTAGTTCGTGACGTCACGAGTTCATAGACAGGTGGCACGTTCAATTCCGACGTTCGTAGAAGAAGTTATGACGTTCGGAAGCCCAAGGGCATTTTGGTAATTTGGGTGAATAGGAGGTCAAAAGTTGACTTTTTGACCAGGAGGTCTGATGGCCGAGGGCCGAAGACCGTTACGTAGATAAGGACGATACGAATCCGTAGACAGGCGGCACGTCGAATTCGGACGTTCGACGGCGAAGTTACGGTTCACGGAAGTTCCCGGTTACTATTCACGACGGCACGTTTTACGAGACAAAAAGTGCAGTTTTGTCACTAGTGGGCCCAGATATTTAATGGAGGCCCAATGGATGAGTGACACTTGTCACCCATCCACTGGCCAACCTCACCCACTCATGCACCAAAACACTCAACCGTGCATCCATTTTCCATTTTTCCTCCATTCATTACCCGATCCCATTTCTCACCCAAACCCATTCAACCCTTCCCATTGATCGTATAGGGGAGACCAGAGTGTGAGGATGGACCGGTGGACGCTGGTGGCCAGCCCAGGACGCACCGCCGTGGACGGCGGAGGAGGAGGAGATCGAGGTAATCGGTTTTACCCGATTTTGTCCATTTTCAATATTAGTGGTTATGGGTCGTTTTTGATTGTTTTAATGAATTGGTTAGGATGTTAAGAAGCCATTAGGAAGGTTTTGGGAAGGTTTGAACGTTGAGGGATCTCTGGGGAGGATTTCGAAAAATTGAACCGTGAGGGGATTTTTGGGTTCACGGGTTTTAATCGGTTTTAGGTTGTTTTGTTAATTGGGTTAGATAGGAAACTTGAAAATAGGAATTTAGAAATTAAAATGGAAGAAAATGGACGAAAAACGAAGAGTGTAGGGCCTTGGACCGGTCACGCCGGTCCAGGCGGACCGGAATTGCAGAGAAAACCGGACCGACCCGGTCGGACCGGTTCGATCGAAGGAGGACGACGGCACTGTAGCGGCGCGTGAGGCCCACGCGCAGGCAACTTCCAGTGGCGCATGTGGGCACGTGCTAGGGTTTCTGGCGATGTGTTCAACATACGAAACCATCTATTCGATGTAACGAACAATTTGAGACTGGTTTCGTGTCGATCGGACACCGTCTCGATATGTTTCGGGGCATCGGAAGGTTTAGGTTCGGTTTTAAAAATAGTTAAAAATACGGGAAAATTACGGGGCTTTAGTGGGAGGTTAATTAAGTAGTTAGTAACCTTCTATTACGATTTGGACAGGTTTGGGAGTCCCGGTGACGGTGATCGGCTCAGGGAGCCGTATGGCACACAAATCGAGGCGGCAGCTCGGACGGTCTGTGAGTGGACCTTGTTTTCTAAATTGGTGCATGCATAAATGTTTATTATATGTTTTATTACTTGTTTGATGATGCCATGGGTGCATTTGTATGTGGTTACGTATAAGCACGTATTTCGAGGTTTCGGCCTTATACGGGTCTGTATTTCTTTATTGATTTAAATGAACTGAATTTGGATTTCAAAATGATAAACTCGGGTATGAGACCCATTTGGTTTTGTCTCGGGCATATGACCTCAGATTCCGGGCACGGTGCCCAGTTGGTGTCCTATGTTCGGGTACGAGACCCAGTCACTTTACGGTTTTGATTTCAGGTCAGGGAACCTTAAATGGATTCTCAGGATCATGACGGTTTATGGGAACCGGCATGAACCCTTGTTGGTTATTACGGTACATGACGGTTTATGGGAACCGGCATGTTACCTCGGTTATGTTATTACGGTACATGACGGTTTATGGGAACCGGCATGTTACCTGATTATGGATATTATGGATTCATGACGGTTCAGGGGAACCGGTCATGAATGTTTATGTTATGTATATATATGTTCGTCTACCTTCCTTTACATGTTCTACTATCTCCTCCGGGGAGGGTCGTTGGCCTGGGTGGACCCCGGAGTAGTCACGGAGCACCGACTGAGTGGAGTCACCCCCCAGTTGGGTTCCTTACTCTCGGGAAGGCTATGGTTACTATTACCTCGGGTAGGGTCAGTGGTCTGCGGACATTGACCTTGACTTTGAGATGACTCGGATTGAGACCCAGGTAGCGCGCGCGTGGCTTTGGATACCGTGACAGGATTGGTTGTGTGACTTATATATATGTATGTGATGGATATATGTTATATGATATGTGGTGTGTACAGGTGTGCACAGGATTTGAGCAGTAGCTCGTGTACTTGGTTTCTTTATGGTTTGGGGCCGAGTCCCTTATGGATTTGGGCAGTGGCCCGTATGGTCGTTTTCATTGTGGTCCCTTCGACCTTGGTTTATATCTGCTTTGGGCTTAGTCCCACATATGGTTTGTTTTGGATAAATGGTTTTCGAATGCATGCATGCTTTTTAGTGGAGGGTACAAAGGTCTTCTCGTTAAAATGTTTTTATAAACTTTTGTTTTGTCCACTCACAGTTTTTAATGTTTTGACTGCCCTTCAGGTTGACATCGGATGTGGACTGTAGCAGAGACCGAGATATCACATGCCTCCTCCGGATCCTGGCGTACTCTGATAGCCCGGGAGGGCAAAGGACGAAAATATCCCTTGTCTGACACTTCGTGTCAGGCGGGAGCAGGGTCATCCCGCACTAATCCCGGGGGGATTGGGATGGGTCCTGTCACCTGTCCTCAAACGGGTCGACCCGTTTCTCTGCAACTGGGTCGATCAGACCCGCGATCATGATCCATGACCCGGTTACCAATCCCTCAATTCTCAACCATTTTTGTTCAGGTTTGTTCCTAATTACTCGGCTCAATCCCAGAAAGGGTTCTAGCTAATTAAAATCATCAAACAAGCACTGGATCAGAGACTTACCTTGATTAACAGAACCGGGTTTTTCCCGTCGCCGTTTAGCCTCCGTTCAAGCCTTCTCAGCTCACGAAAACAAGCTCTTGAGGTTCCTATTATTCCCTACAATCGATTAGGGTTAATAGAAATCAAAGACATACGTTGGAAATCAAGTTTCAATTTCTGAGTTTTTCAAACCGTTTCGGGTTTTGAGGACTGCCTGTCTCGTCGACGTCCGCCGTTGTGATCACTGCCGTCTGCCGCCCCACCAATCCAGTCCAGCCACTCACAACGCAGGAACCAGGTGCTATGCAGGTGTGATGGTTGAAATGGGCAGAATGTGGTGTCGGGTAGGAAAATATATAGAAATGGAGGGAATCTATTCACACAAAATGGATGGTCCAGATTTGATCTCAGGGATGAGATCAATGGTTGGGATGAAATCTGGAGGTTTCAGATCAATGGCTGGAATTAAAAGTTGGTTTTAATGGTATTTAAACCCATAGTGGATCTGATCCAATCTAGCCAATGGGTGAGTGACACTTGTCACTCATCCAGGTGTCCTCCAATCAGAATATCAGAATAAAATATTCGACATGAAAACCGAGACGCGAACCTCCCGATTTCACGTTTCTGACCATAACTTCCGCGTACGAAGTCCGATTTTGGCGTGCCGCCTGTCTACGGACTCAGGACATCGAGACCTACCTAACGGTCCTTGAGTCATGAGAAAATTAGTTGCCAAACGAAAAGTCAACATTTTCGCCCCTAAAGTCCAAATTACGGTAATGCCCCTGAACTTCCGATAGTCATAACTTTTTCACTGATCGTCCGAATTGGACGTGCCCCCTGTCTATGAACTCGTGATGTCCCGAACTACGTCACGATCACTGGTCAAAGTCCATTTGACCCACCAATCAAAAAGTCAATAATTTGGCCTTACCATTCACAAGCGTAAAAACGTCAATTCATATATTAAATTACAATATTAAAATCCTCGAATTTCCGGGGTGTTACACCCACTATTCAACCACCAAAAGTCAACCCTTCTCGATTTTCATGCAACCGCAAATAGTATGTACAATCGTTCTTGACCCGTAACTTTCTCGTACGATGTCCGATTTCGACTTGTTGTCTGTCTACGGACTCATATTGTCTCGATCTGCATAATGGACCTCGATCCACATGTCATTGACCTCCCGAGTCAAAAGTCAACTTTTTGCCCTTTCCAAGGGCAAAATCATCAATTTATCCCGATCGTCCGATGATCATTGACTAATTCCCTATTAGTCTCGTTAATTCACACTTAATTCTTAATTAATCCCATGGATTTGGGACGGGTCGTTACATCAGTTGGGTAGTAATTACAATTAATAAAACTAGTGGAAATTATGGACCCGAGTACAGTCATATTCGAATATTAAGTGACTTGTTAAGGTGAAATACTTGGAGTGACTGATACGCTTAAAATATGCATTAAAATAAATCTGTAATTCAAGTATATACATATTTAAAACCTTTTTTGTGTCATTTTAGTATTAGTAAATAGAGATTGTTCTTAACCAGAGAAATTAAGGAATATTAATAATGGTGAGTGAAAAAGAATAAAAAGAATAAAATAATTAATGAATAGATGAATAAATAATAAACACATTAAAGAATAAAAAAATAAAAAAATAAAGAATAAAGAATTAGATGGTGGGTTTTGAGGGATTGTAATTATACAAATACAAGTAAATATATATATATATATATATATATAACTAATTCTATTTCTACTTTAACCTATGTATAAGTGGACTTTCGTTAAACACAAACTTCACCAACACACTAGCATTTGCATATATTCGAATCAATCACGAAATCATACCTTCACAAACTCATATTTCTTCAAACATTTTTCATATTATAAATGCACCGAACAACGGATTTTTACTTGTAATACGATTAACTTAAGTTTGTGATTTAATGCGCCGAACAGTGGTCATACATTAAATCTCTTCAACTCTACTCTAAATACCCTGAACAGCGGACCAACATTTAATTTTGAAATGAAGATTAAGTTCTAAAATATAAGAAGTAAATGATTTTTAGAAAGTAAAACACATGGAGATTGTATTTAGTTTTTACAAAAAATAGGAAGGAAAAACCAACACATATATTGCATTATAAATAGAACCAATAACAAATAAAAAAGTTTAAGAGGATGGAGAGCAAATGTTATACTTTTGGAATGGATGAGAACAAAGGATTGTTTTTAACAAGGAACACCGAACAACGGCTGAAACCTTGTGAAGATGGAAAGGATAAAACAAAGGAAATTCGGACTTGAACTCTTAAAATTTGTATTGGAAATATTTTGCCATAGTTTCTCCTAAGAAAGGCTCAAATGTGTGCCTTAAGTAAGTGTCCTTAAACAAGAAAAATGAACCTCTATTTAAAGGGAAGAAAATCACATAAAACTCTAAAAAAAATAAATTACAATAAAAAATTCAAAAGTAAAATGATGAGATTGGCTGATTTTTCAGGAAAAGATGTTTGAAAAATCAACAAATTTGCTTGAAAAATCAGCAAAAAGGGCTACTGAAGTGACTCGGCAAAGACCAGCTGGAAAAAGCAAGGGATTTTTGCGGCTATAGGTAGATCAGGGGGCGGATAGTTCGGCGACTGTAGATAGGTCAGGGGGCAGATAGGTCGGCGCCTGACGCATTGATTGAGGCAGGGTGGTCAGCGCACGTGTGCTGAGCTGCAGAAGATGTCGCTGGCAGGCGCGCATCGAACCGACAAGGCGTCTTTAGCAGGCGCTCGTCGAACACAACTGGGACCTGGGCTGTGCGAATTTGGGCCAGGCTGCGCGTTTTGGATTGGGCTGGACAGCTAGGCTGAGAAACTGGGCTGGGCTGCAGGATTTAGTGCTGGATTTCTGGTCTTCAGCAGCTTCCGGCCGAAATTCCAAGGTAATTTCGGTGGCCTCCATTCTTTTAGTCATATATTTTTCGTTAAAACTCTGATTGGGATGATTTT